>JAUMHP010000040.1:8394273-8419874 GCA_032361065.1 Enteromius trimaculatus | reverse complement strand
ATTCAAATTTAAATTATTAAAGAAATGTTTGTACTCTCTTCTCCTTTTTTAAGTTTTAAATCCAGACAGTAGCTATGAGATGTTTATAGACCAGTCCAGTGTTAGCAGAGGAAGTCTGTTGACAGATGTCATTCCGCCTGTGAACCCTCCAAAAGAGATCGACGATCCGAAAGACTCCAAGCCGGAGGACTGGGATGAGAGAGCCAAAATCCCTGACCCAGAAGCAGTCAAACCTGAAGACTGGTGAGATCTACGAATAAGTCAAAATGCAAAGAATGAACCTGGCAATTTTTTGATAGCGCGTGTCTTTTTGTTTGTGTTACTTGACAAAGTTACTTGCGTAAAACAGTACTGTGTTGTACCTATTACTTTGATGGTTATGTATTTAATTTCACAGTCGTGTAACAGAAATGGTATTCATATGCGTAGAGAACCATGTGAATTTATGAAGTGACATTATCTTTAAAAAATAGCAGCAGTGCTATGTCAAGACCAATTTTTTTCTTTATCTAGGGATGAGGATGCCCCAGCTAAGGTGCCGGATCCGGATGCAGTGAAGCCTGATGGTTGGTTGGATGATGAGCCAGAGTTTGTGTCTGACCCCACTGCAGAAAAGCCTGATGACTGGTGAGAAATAATTCAATTATTTTAAGGGTTAGTTCACCCAAAAAAGAAAATTCTGCATTAATTACTTAAAGAAAACAAAAATAACATAATTTACTCTACCATTCTTCTCCTGTGACATGAGTATCACAACAGATACGCAAACATTACTATATTTGATGTAATCAGCCTTGTTTGCAACCTGGGGGAAAGCACACACACATGTTAATCAGTGAAAAAAAATGAACAGGTGGTCATTGTAAAAACAATAATTGGGGTTGGAATGGCATAAGGGTAAAACTGAATTTTAATTTTATGTGAAATGATCCTTTTTGAACACAGACCAGGCATTGACATAAAAAAAATACAAATTTGAGACACTAGGGCTTTCATGTTAAAAAGATAAAATTAAGAGAAATAATGAGACGAATAAAGAAAGAATATTTTAATTAGTCAAAGTAATTAATCTGCTTGTAAATAGTATTTTATTTGAATAGGCTAAATAACTGTCCTAACCACAACCTATAAACACACTTTATTCAAAGCCAGGTTTTACCATGTCCTAGTGTAGCCCTGAGAATGGAAACTTTGAGTTTTACTCATTTCATTTTCTAGAAGTGAATTTTCACAAAATGAACAATATGAACATTAACAGTGTGCACACATTCATTCCTAATTCTATGCATAAAATGCTAAAAACGGCTCGAGTGATGTTTTTGGTCTTGTCACACTACATTTAATTCAGAATATTTGCAATTTAAATCGGCAAAATTTGACAAATGTTGAGTAGTTCACTGGATATTAGTATTGGTCATGAAACATTTCTATTGTGACACAAATATGTGTCAAATATGATATAGCTACACACTAGAATTATTGTCCTGGAATTCATGCTCGATCTTTATGAAGAGAAAGATTCCCCGAGGCAGCTCAAATGAGAAAATCTGTTATTTCTGGTGCTGCAAATTTTGTACAATGCCAAGTACATTATTATCATGCAATAATTCCATAATTTATATAGTATGCCTCAGTCTTTTGTACCTGTTCTTTCATTTTAGCCTTCATCCTTTTATAGTAAACCTGTCAGTAATATTCCCTTCACCCCTCTCTTTCTCAGGGATGAAGAGATGGATGGAGAATGGGAGGCTCCTCAGGTGCCAAACCCAGCGTGTTCAGCTGCTCCTGGCTGTGGTGAATGGAAGCCGCCCATGATCAACAATCCTCTGTATAAAGGCAAATGGAAAGCTCCTCTCGTAGACAACCCCAACTACCAGGTATTAACATCTGGAGTCTGGAAATGCTGCCCGTATTTTATTAAGTACAAGCAAAGGTCATACTCACCCTGAAACTGTTTTAGCCAAAATTTCTATTAATGAGTTGGATACAGTGACCATAGATGTTTAAATATCACAAACAGATATTTAAATTCAGCGTCTTTGTTTACAGGGTGTGTGGAGTCCACGGAAGATCGCAAACCCTGACTACTTTGAGGATCTTCACCCGTTTAGGATGGAGTCATTCAGTGCTGTGGGTCTGGAGCTGTGGTCTATGACCTCTGACATTTACTTTGACAATTTTATTATTACCTCGGAAAAGGAAGTGGCGGACCGCTGGGCTGCAGACAGCTGGGGACTCAAAAAACTGGTAGCTAGTGCCAATGAGGTATGCCTCTGCTTCTCGCTCTCGGCGTTATTGCTCACTGGGCTTTAGTTTGGTTGACATACTCAGACTGTTTCTTTCTATCTTAGCCTGGAGTGTTGAGTCAGCTGGCACTGGCTGCGGAAGAGAGGCCCTGGCTGTGGGTGGTTTATATCCTTACCGTTGGTTTGCCTGTTGGACTGGCTGTGCTCTTCTGCTGGCCAAAGGTACGTCCTGACCCCACAGAGGAGATCCCACTGAATGCAGAATAAAACACTTGATATAGCAGGCCTGATGTATAGCTATATTTAGGCTGTCAGTGTTTTGCTGTGAATCATGTAGATGTGTGGGTGCAGTGTAATAATTCATTACATAATCTGTTTTCATCTCAACAGTACGATTCTGTCCTGAATAACCATAATCAAAGCAGATAACAAGAGAAACAAACACTCTGCCTACATACATGCACATTCATTTAACAGACTCTTTTATTCAAAGTTACTTACAAATGAGGACCACACAAGTTCATCCCGAGGAGAACTGCTGTAACACTGCACCAAAATGTGCTAGGACACGGTTTAAGCTAGTTTGAGAAGTTTAAAGAAAACCTAAGCTGTCCCCAAACCTTTGTTTTGTTTCATTTGCTGCCTGACAAGAACTGGTGCTTCCTTAACTGGAAATTCAGTCAGGTTTTTTTTAAAGCAAGGCATTTAGGGCAGAAGTGCTGCATCAACCAATCAGCATCCAAAAATGGAAAAATGATTATTTTTTTCGTAAGCCTTTAGAAAAGAGCTACTGTGTTCATGGCTGTACCCACCACTGAGGTCTCAGAGGTCCAGAAATAATTGCCTAATAATAGCTGTACTTTAGTGCTCCCAAGATATTGTACAGCGACGAGGGTTATATCAGTGCTTGCATTACCGTTACTTTTTATAGAAACCCAGTGTAAATTCTAACATGATGCTTTGGCCAAAATGTGCGATAAGTAAGTTCACATTGTATATTTGACACGTGTGTTACGTTAGAAGTTTTAAACCACCAACAGTAATATCCAGAGATGATACAACACAACCAGTACAGTTATCAGTATATTTAGCATAAGATTAACAAGCACTCTGACTGCCATTCTCAGTTTTAAGAGCTGGTGAGAATCCTGGCTCGAGTGCAGAATTTGCTGTGTTGTGTGTTTGCTGTGTGATGAGATCCATTTAAACAGACCTCATTATAGGTAGCTATTTTCTAAACATAACACAGTTGATAAATCTGGTTTACCATGCTAACCCCATTTGATATATTGCTGAAGATTAGGGTGTTTAGGATTAGCTTGCAAGTACAAAATCCTCTTAATGTGTATTTATCATTGGTAGCATAGCAACAGGCAATCAGCGACTTGCCCTGAAGCGTTCGGTAGGTTTGTCACAGATATGAACAGGGTGGTGCACGTCTTTGTCTTCTTGGCCAGCTGCTTCTTGAATATTCTCCGCTCACACACTTGTATATGTATTGCAGAAGTCAGATGATGACTATGTATACAAGAAAATTGATCAGCCCAAAGCCGAACCAGAGGAGGTAGCAGAAGAAGAAGAAGAAGAGGAGGAGGAAGACGAGGCGGAGAAAGGAAAAGATGAAGATGAAGTGAAAGCAGAGGAAGATACTGAAGCTACTGGTTTGTAAAATGGTTTATCCTTGTTTGCTTTTTAAGTACTTTTTGCATAGTTATACATAATTATATTCTTTTCTGACTCCCTTTTCAGGTAATGAGAATGGGGAAGGGATGGACAACGGCATTGGAAAAGATGGTGGAGATTCAGAGGAGGAAGAGGAGGAAGAGGAGGAGGAGGAGGAGGAGGAGGAAGAGGCTAGTAAGCCAAATGACACACCCTCAGAGGATGAAGTAAGCAAGCTCACATTAGCTACAGGCAGTAGAGGTGTAACGGCACATGTATTAATACCCAAAATTTTCTCTCTGTTTGAAACGTAACAGAGTCTCTGTGATCTGACAGTATTGTTTATATTAATATAAATTGATGCGAACACGTCTAGAAAAATAAAGACACAATGAATTGATGGAAAAGATTTATATTAAGTGCTTGTAACTAAATGGCTTTTTGACCCTTTTCTCAGATATGTGTGCTGTTTAATATTTTTGAGCTTTGTTTTTCAATTGTTATTGTTCTCGGCACACGATCTTATGGTTATAAAATAGGGCAAGTACTTTACATTTTAATGATTAATTACAATTTTTTTAATACAAAATTTGTTTTTTTTTTTTAAATATTCTTCACTTTTAATATTTTATATCCTGCAATTATTACTTTTATAATGCGCAATTGTGAGTTTTTTTTATCTCGCAATTAAAAATTAAACTGGCACTTATGAGAAATTAAGGCAGAATTGTGAGATATAAACTGGCAATTCTGACTCGTGTGCTTACAATTGTATAAACTGAACTCGCAGTTACAAGTTAAGTCCAGTTCTGAGGGGAAAAAATTGTCTGGCAATTGCGACTTTTTTTTTATAATAATAAAATGATGGCACATTTGTGAGATACAGTGGTGGCTTCTATAGAAATCTGTACTATCAGAGTTAAAAATAACCTGCTAGAAATATGAACAAGTCAGAGTGTTTGATTTAATTTTAAAGAAACCATGTGATTGTGCCATGTTTTGCTAGACTGAGATTTGTTGGACTGATTGTTGTTAGACTGACAGTTTTGGGTCTTTGCAGATGAAGGACGCAGATGAAGGAATTCAGAGCACAGGAGAAGAACCCAAAGCTGTGAGAAAGAGAAGAGTACGGAAGGACTGAAAATACACATTTTCCCCGCGTTTCTTCCTCCCTTCTCTCGTTCCTTTGCCTCTTTTTGCTGCATGCTTTCGGCAATATGCCCTTCAGCATGCAAAAAAACGGCAAACCTAGCCGCTCTCCTGAAGAGGTCATTCTTCATCCGACTGAACCTCACCTTCCCTCTTTTAGTCTTCCGCTTAGTTCTTACTGGTAACAGTTGGGATTTAGATACAAAAGTCAGACCTGCTGAGTTTTAGCTCCAAGTTTTTCCTGTTTCTTTTCTTTTTAGATTACAACTCAAGTAGAACCGGGCCAGTGTTTCCCTACCTGTAAGTCTGAATACTGTGAAGGGAAATAGGTATTTAAGAAAGACAAACTAGTTTATGATCGCCTAAACTTTTAAGTTATTAAAAAATGATTGAAGTTCTTTATGAGTTTTTAAGTTATGAACTTTTTAACATGCTCAAATCGCTCCGATCATATTTATTGTTTGTATCTTGTTTGAAAAATGATGCAATTGAGTTTAGATATAGGACTTTTTAATCTTGCATTCTACTGTCATTACCACTGTTAGCAGGCTCTGGAGAAGAGCTCCGCCAATCCAGGAGCCGTCTTCACCAAACATCTAGGTCAGTGAAGTGCTAGGAATGCAAATAAGTATTGCTTTTTTGGCATTGAAGAAAGCCGTTACGCAGTCAGAGCTGATCTCAGCGTCGCGTCATCACTGACACTCTCTAACAGCAGACCTAGACACAAGCACACTGAAAACAGACTGACTACCATGTAAGAAACCATTCAGCTTTGGAAGGTTGTTTTTCAAGTGTTGGACAGTTTTGTTTCTCTTCTTTTTTTAGGTTGTGTGTTCAGCCTTACAAGGACGGCCTTTTGTTTACATGTTTGCAAACTGTTCATTGCTCTCTTGGAAATAAATATTTACTATAAATTTCTGTGCACCTTTGACATAACTTCCACGGGTACATTAGTTTGTGCAAAGGCAAAGTATTTTATTAAAGGCATAGTTGTAACAAAATAAAATGTACAGTTTCAGGACAGGCAGTACTTCACATCGGATGCTTGCAAACATAAATTACACAAAAAAAATATCAAACAGATTGAGTATGTAGCGTTGTGGCAGATGCTTCTGTGTCATGTCAATAATTCATAGTAAGTGAAATTTCACATCAGCAAACTCTGAGCAAGGAGCAGAGCATCTGTCCTCATAAATGCCGCTCAACTTCGGAGCAATCGGATCAATATCACTCAGCAGACTCAACCTCGCTTCAGTCTTTGAAAGCAGCAAACGCTAGAATCCATTTATTTCATCCATTTTTAAGTCCCTCAGTCCAAAGGACACGACCACGAAGAGCAAACTCTCCAAAACACGATGCTGCAGTTTACACTGCGGGCAAGTTTCAATCAATTGATCCCGCTCAAAAGACATTGGGTTTGTGTGCTAGTCAGACCTTTCAGAATAAATACAAGTATGAAACTGAGTAAATGTCATTTGGTGAATCAAAGGCCTCTTATAATGTAATGTATTAAGGTGTACATTAAACCAGTGGGTAAGGAAATTGCATACTTTCTGGAACAGCTGAGCAATTGTCTTTAGGATAATTGCCAGTAACCCTGGTTTAAACTAGAAAAGTCACATGCCAAGTGGGAGGTGACAAATTTAGGTTATCAATCCATTGCCTTTTACGTCATGCACTTCAGTAATGGGATGTCACACACTTTCAAGAGAACACATCGGTGTTCGATCTAACTGTACGTTGTATATGTTAGTAGTGAAAAGCTGAAATTCAGCATAATTGTATTTTTAAGAGAACCTGACTTTGTGTTTAAAAAGGTTGTGAAGTCACTGAGAGGGTCTGAGATTGATTATGTACCTGCTAAATGAGTTATACAGGAATGGTATTACACCAGCTCTGTACTTATCTGATCACAAACTGCATCATGCATCCTGTTATATCTTGTAACACAGTTAGCTGACAGGAAAGGCAGCGGCTCAGTCCATTCAAGTATTACCCAAACCATGCTGAGAGATGTAAATAGTACAACAAAATAAATACAAAACAAACAGCGGCTTATATGTATGAGCTAGCAGTTTGAATGCCGGGAAGAGGAGATAATGGATGAAGTAGAAGTGATCCACACGTTATTTCCGTTTGCTTTTGGTGTCGGTGGTCTGAAACACGCTGGAGGCAGACATGAGGTTCTCGATGTACTGACCAAGAACCTGGTTCTCCGATTTGAGCTTAAGGTTTTCCTCTTTCACCGCGTCCACGCGCGCAGAGAGATCTAATGGAAACAGACAAAACACATTAGAGTGCATCACTTAGCTTTTTCCGGCAGCCATTTAGAGAGCCTGAGTGGATCAGAGGAGAATGGTTAGAGGAAAAACAGAAACATGACGGGTATATATTCAGTTACAAAGCAAAACAGCGACGGTTAACCACTAAGACAATATAAAATTGTACACTGGAAGACTTTTAAACCTTCAAGAGTGTGCTGAAGCTCCAACACTTGGTTTATGAGTCTGGTCTTCTCCTCTAGCTCAACTTGATTCTCCATGTCTCCTGAAAAACACAAGCACATCTGAAATCGCTCCAAAGCAACTTAAGCTGAAAGAACACGCATTTTAACAACATGATATAATATATTGTGTCATATATTGTGCTTTTTACCATCAATCTCACAGTTCATGATGCTATACTGGTCCTCTGGTCTGAAACGCAGGACTGTCTGTTCTCCGTCAGCTGTTAAGAGATATTATCAGTGTGATATAATATGCTTACAATACAAACAGGTAGTTATTTTTTGCACATATACAAAAGTAATTTAATGGTATTAGTTGGAGTACAACGCAAATACAGTGCAAATTAAGCCGTGTCAAGGTCCCAGCGCATCTAGATACAGTAAAGTTACGTTAGCTATAAGCTAACAACAAACCATCGCCTAACACAAAGAAACACAGCTCACACAAAGCTAAGATCACTGTCATTTACATTACATGCCTACAACGTAATTATATTGCTATTAGTACTCAAGGAATGACATTTTAACTAAGTTTTATGAAGTTTTAATTCATGCCATGTCCAATCATCAATCTTCATTGGTTCTCATGCATTACAGGCCGCTTTAGCAGCCTGCGTGCTGAACAACTTGTTAGAAACGGCTTTAACGGACCCCGCATAACAAAACTCGGTTAAATAATCAGCAACTAATAAAACTGGTAAGTAGAAAAGCTGTATAACGAGAGAAAATAAACAAAATCGCATGTGATAATGAAGTAACGTTAACGTTAAACACACACCAGCACACCGATACTATCACACAGTCCTACCTGTACAAGACTAAATCGATCCGCGTTATTAAAGATGTTCAAAATGATTAAGCATCCAAAGCTGATGTCAAGGTAATGACACAGACCATCCGTTTACCTCATCGCTTCTCTGTTTCTCCTGACATGCCCTCGCTACCGAAATGTACCGACAGAGGGAGACAAAGCTCTCTATAAATTTGAGGCTGTGCACAAAGCGTACTGGTTACTGCATGCTATTTTTTTTTAAAAGATCAGTATATAAAAAAATAATGCAACATTTTTACTCATTAGAATAATGTTCATTCATATGATAGTACTTCACTGTCGCCATAAAATCATTCTAATACTAATTATAAATAATAAATAAAACACAATATAACCAAACAGCCTAACATTCAAATATTAAGAAACAACAACATAATGATGAAAGATTTGGATTTCTTAGGACTAGGGTGTTTCATAAATGTCAGGATGAGCAAAGATATCGTGTGTTTTAAGTGTGAGCAATGCATCACTTACAATATTTGTGTTTCAAATACAAAGATTTAATAGTTATATGCTATTTAGTTTCGTATATGTTTTTAATCTGTGGTATTTAATAGGCTGTTTAAATTTGACAACATGTCTATCTATCACAAAAGGTCAATATATGTTATGTACTGTTAAGGGTTTGTTTATTTCTCTGCTAGTAACAAGTGTGCAAACCAGCTCCAGCCTCTACGCTCACCAACATCTTCTGCGTTCCTCTTAAGAACTAAAGTCATAAAGGTTTGGAAACTACATGAAGGTGAGTAAATGATGACCGATTTTTCATTTTTAGGTGAACTATCCCTTTAAAAGTAGACGTGAGTCATCTGAAATATGCAGCCTTTGTTCTACTTACTGACTGCTCTGGCTGTAGCTATTCACACATGCTTATACTGTATATGTGAGCTCGTCTCTGCACAGTCCCTGTACACAAGCACACACCTACTCCCTCTTATGGAGGTTTCTGACATGTGTTGACACAATGCCTTTCCATTCATTTCTGTATTTGGACAAGAAAACCACATGCTGCCCGGCACTCAAGCATTTAGATCCTTAAGTTAATGCACTTACTTATAGCCTACTGCTGAAAGAATATGCTTAATGCATCATTTAAAAAATGAAAGTGAAACAATTCTGGTACTTAATATTAGTTATGTATTTATGTAAATAATAATATTAGTTATATGTACTTACGTTTGCGGCTGTTGAGGTGGGGTAGGGTAAGATTCGAGTAGGTTTGGTGTTATGGTGGTTTAATGTTTGGCTATGGTCAACAATATATTAATAGATGCAACTGCACAATTTATTTTATTTTTTATTTATTTTATGCAACTGCATAAATGTATACAACATAAATGTATGTTATTAAATATGTTATTACAGCTACAGTGTAAAACGTAGCCTATGTACACAGTATGTGCACTGTATCAAATTATTAATATTAATGTTTAGTAGTACATGGTTTTTAAAGGCAATTTGAAGTGGGTAATGTTATATTAGTATCACTGAGATGCTGCTTTAGCTTTTGTATCAGGAGCAGATATATATTACACTATATATATATATATATATATGTGTGCTTTTTGAAAGTAGTGTGTTGTTTCTGATCAAAAATGTCTGGCCCACAAAAAAAACTTTTGATCCTATAAGTATACTATTCTTTATTTATTTGTTTATTTATTTATTATTATCATTATAATTTTTTTAATCAAATATTGAATTCAAATTCTGTATTAACTTTTTAATGAACTAGTTTTTTTTTTTTTTTCCGTATTTTTTATTTTAATTTTGGAATTGATTAATATATGATTAATTGAATAATATATGCTCTATGTATTTGAGCTTATTTCCCTATTTTTTGAGTGAACATTGCCATGCCAAAATCTGCCACAAACACAGCTTTTCTTCACACACACTCAGATCAGTGAGGCCTATGACCAAAAATGTCCAAAAAGCGATACAAATCTTCTGCTAAAAGAAAGAAAACAAGTTGACCAAAAGATTGAATCGAAGGTTTGGAGTCTAACGAGAGTGAATAATGTGCACCTGTGTGCTTCATGTGCATGTTCTATCACTAAACTGTCTCCCAGACAAAAGAAACTGGTTTCAGATCAGCTTTAAGACAAGACAAGGCAAGTCTTACCTGAATCATCAGCTAGTGAGATATTAGTAAAAGTCCCATCGTCTTCATCCACGTCTCCCTCCATGACTGAGAGCATTCTCAAATTTAATTGCAGCTTGTTAGCAAAACATCAGTTAAATGTCTTTGAAAAGCTTCTGTTCTCTTTGTCTAGCTCTCTCTTTCTGAAAGTCTGTGTAGTTTGTCCGGCCTTACCCTCTCAATTATTCACCATCACCACGGTTACCAACCAGACCTGTGTGGTAACTCAGGTGACAAAGCTGGAGCAGACTTTAGGGCGACGCCTGCTGAGAGATCCAAAGTTCACTCCTTTACTTACTCAGATTACAGTGAGACCCCCCCACCTTCTCACCCAACTGTGCACACCTTTAACTTTCTCGCACCATCTGTCTCATTTCATCTGTGCTACAGTGTGACACATTAACTAAAGGAAGTGTCTGATGGCCTCACACAAACAAAACCACATGGCAGTGCTTAACTACACCGACTTAATTGGTTTGCACTTTGATCAGTGTTGTAAAAAGCCTGAAGTATTACTACAAGCTACTGAAACGACTTGCCGTGATACATTGATTGGCACTTTAGGAGCTTTCGTTCTTGTTTCATTTTAAGCTGCAGGCATAAGAAATGTTGACAGGCTCGTTTCTGATTCTGAAAGAGTTCAACTTAAACAACTGCAGCAAACAGTTCTTATGCATTTTTTTTAATGACCATAGCATGGGGATTCTTTATTTGTCTCAGTTCAGTGTATCTTCAAGAAACGACAACAGACAAGGACTTGATTTCATGGGGTGTTTAAAAGCATAGTGCAGCTAAAAATGAACATTGCTGAAAATGTACTCACCTGCAGGCCTTTCGAGGTGTAGATGAGTTTGTTTGTACATAGTAACATGTTCTAAAATTTTGCATTACTTCACTCGCAGTGAATGGGTGCCACCAGATGTAATTCATACAACGCTTGTCCATCAATTAATGTTTTGTGAAGTGTTTGTTTGTAATAAACAAACCCATCATTGAGGTGTTTTTAACTAGAAATTCAATTCCTTTTGGCTAAAATGCTGATTCACTGCCAATAAAGTTACATTTGTCTGAATCATACAAGCAAAAACAATCCAGAATAGTTATGTACAGATATTATAGTTGATTTTGATGTGAGAGGACAACAGAGGCTGGACTTTTTCACTGGAGGAATTATTTTTGGATTAAAAGCTCATAATCTAAAGTATCAGTTTAAAGTAGAAATCTTATGGATTTATTTTTATTTATTTATTTTGTACAAATAGACAACTTTTTGCTTCAGAAGACAATGGATTATTCATTGGATTACTTGTAAATTACTGTAATGTTTCTATCTGTCTGTACTCTTGTTCAGACGGCACCCATTCAATGCAGAGGATTCACTGTTGACTAAATGATCTAACAATTGTTTAAACTTAAATATTGTTATGTTTAAAGTGTGATCATTTTACGTGCGTAATAAAATGCTAAATGTTATAATATTACCGTATTTTAGTAAGGATCATGTGCACAGAATCACATTGTCTTTATCCGGGTTGGTTAAGAATAATGAAGTCTGTATGTTGCCTGCAAAGCTTTGATAATCGTCTGACAAGTATGCGTGAAGTGCCTCCTAGTGGTTCAACTAAAGCCTGTCAGAAATTACTCCAGGAATTGACAGTGTTTTTGTCATCTCTCTTGATCTCAAGCTGTGCTCATGAAAGACAGATGTAATCTTGTCAAAATGAATAAACATACTTATGCATTATAGCTGCCTGTTTATTATGTTAAATGTTTGTGCTTTTATTTCTATTAAATATTTTTTTTCATATTCATTTTAATACATATTCATTTTGTCTATTAAATGTGTAGTAGTAATATTTGTAATATTTTAAAAGGATAAACCTAATTTGCAACACCATAATAATAAATAACAGCTAATAATAGCTAAAGGATGGAAATAACGTCTTTGCAGCTTTGCAAAATTACTACATAATTGCTAAATCTTAGCAACAACAGTTATCACACAACAATATGGCTCCCATAGATTCATCTTTAAAGTGACTGCAGCATCATTTTTATTAATACAGGACTGATTGATGTGATTCGTTTAGATTATATTCAAGGTAACTGAACACATAATTTTTTTTTTTTTTTTGCTAAGATCTATGAATCAGGTCTTTTTTGGAGGTTGGGAGTTTATATGACAGATCTGTAAAAAATCTGTAAAATCTACGGTAAAAAACTGGCAGCTGTGGTTCCCAGAATGAGACCGTAAAAAAAATATGGTTGCAACGTTTTAGGATTTACTGTAACATACATATAACATACAACCATAATAAACATCACTGATAAGAAAACACTAAGAATAAACAGAGTTATATCAAAGAAAATTCAAACAAAATCGGAAATTTAATGCAAGGAATTCTGGGAATGTCAGTTTACGTTTTTTTCCCATGTAAATTTTACAGGAATTTACTGTTAACCATTTAACAGTTTTTATCCCATAGCATTTTCACAGTTTTTTACTCTTAAAATCACGTTTTTTACACTTCTGTGGAAGCCTGAGCATTTACAAGACAGCCTTTATACGGTAGAGATACAGTTAATACAACAAGCCTAATCAAAAGACAACAGTGGGTGTTTTGCTGAAGAAAATGTTATGAATTCATATCAAAAAGAACAATTTAAAGTTAAAATACTCCAATAATGGATTTGTTTGCACGCAACTTCAAGATGCTAACTGATGAACTGGAGTCGTGTGGAAATCTTGTGGATTATTGTGATGTTTTTAATCAGCTGTTTGAACTCAATCTGACGGCACCCTGTCACTGCCAGAGGATCTATTGGTGAGCAAGTGACGCAATGCTAAATTTCCCACGAGCAGTACATTTTCAGCTATTTTCATTGTTGGGTGAACTATTCCTTTAAAAAAAAAAAAGCGAAATAGTTTAAGATCAAGTCAACAAACGTAATTTGAGATGTTTGTTAGTATTTAAAGCATTACCGTCTCTTCACATGAAAAATGAATGAATGAAAAAAGAAGGAATAAGGAAATTACAAAGAAAGGATGATGAACGTTAAGATAGTGAAGTCAGGAAAATAAGAGAGATGGAAGGAAGGAACAAAATGATATATTGACAGGAGATAAGAATGTGACAGATAGAAAATGGCACAATAAGTGACAGAGGGGCAGATTGAAGCATAAACACTAATGGAGATGTATAGGCAGTCTCTGGTTCTCTCTCTCATTGCTTTCTGACTGCAAAGTTAGCAGATGCCCACGGCTGGCAGTGGCTCTCTTGATGCTTGTAAAGGAGGCTCGACCCATCTGTACTGTGTATAAGCACAAGCAACAATCAATCCTGTACAGACCAAAATCAGCTTTGGGTTTAGGAACACCAGCAGAGCAATGAGAATTAATGTTATTTTTTGACTGGTGCAAGAGCAGTAATTAACCGTGTTACCGAACACACGCTGTGACGGATCTCTCCCTGTACAACCAGAACGGCTGTAATGTAAATGTAATGCTGAGAACAAAGAAGAGCTTTTATATAGCAGTTTACAAAACAAGAAGGTAATATCGAGTAACTTGCATTCATGCTACACACATTCAAACTATATAAAACAATCAGAGAACATGCGATTTCAGCCAGTCACTATATAAGCCCTATATATAATAAAAATAGGTTGAGTGACTAATCCAGTGACTTACTCTTAAAAGCAGTTACTTTTTGCCATCTACTGGTGAAAAGAGATAGGCCTACACAGCAAGGAAAGGTCACTAAAACGTCAGCCAATCAAACAGCTTTGCACATGCTGTTTTAATAATATCATGCAGTACATTACACACCTGCATGTGGTTTTCAGTTTTCTGTTTTTCACACATATTCCACCTTCCTCTTTCTTTAACTCGCCAAGCAGATCTTTCACCACTTATCAACAGAAATCGCATTGCTGGTGGCCATACAAATGATAATATGCTAACGTAGCTTGTCCAAACCACACCAGGGAGTGAAGGTGCCCCTGTGCCCACGTTTTGGTCAGCCAAGCCAGGGGAAGAGGAGGCGGCACTGAACCTGGCTCCAGTGCTTTGAGGCGTGACATCCAGCCGAGGTTCAATCTGCCTGCACTGCAAAATGATGCAGTACAACTAAACCCCAGACACAGAAGACATGTTCCAAATCACTTCCCTTCTGTGTACTGCATGAAATTTATAAGATACTTAACAAGAATGCAATCGCAAATCTGTAAATGGTCCTGTTTTTAATGCAATGGCACAGACACATATGCAGTAAAAAACAACAACAAAGTACATGTATTTACGTGACATTGAAGCTAGTAAGGGCGTCACTTGATTTTCTGTATGTTGATTGGTTGACTAAACATGATTAGATGCTCATGCTGAGAGTATGATATGTATATGAGTGTGTAAGAGAGAATTTGGGAGGGCTGGCCCTGGAGAGGTTTCTGGAAGGGGAGTGCGAGGCGCTGTTGCGGCGACACTCTACAGGAAGAAGCTATCATCGTGGTGGAGTGCCAGGGCCATCTCCGCAGATGGTCTCTATGACATTATCACGTCATCTTCCTCGCCTGACAGAAACAAAAAAACGACCGTTTTTATAAGATCCGTTGGAGTCAAGGTCTTTCTAATTATGTGTCGTTTGCACCCTTAAAATGCTCTTTTCAAAAAATCAGCCATCAGACTGTAAAGCTAATTTTGCTAATTATAGAAAAACAAACATCAGTGCTAACAGGGAACCCCTTGGACACCCATACCACATTTAGCAGGGTATAGAAATGATGATATACATTTGTAATGAAGTTAAAATTCCAGTCCATGTATTCATGACACCATGTTAGTTTTGGTTGTTCTGTTAAGGTCAATATTGCGCTGTATGGATAAGAATGTGTTAAAGCAGTCTCATAAAGCCTGGATATGAATATAGCTAAATTTTAAAAAGACCTGGAAAAGTAAAATACATTTTTTAAATCTTTACAATTTTCATAAAAATTATACATTTTGTAGCTCTAAAATTTTTTTTTTATCAGGCAAAGATTGTGAGTAAAAAATATTTTTAATGGGAAACACTACAGGCAAAAGCACAGATTTTTCATGCACCTGTCATGTTTGAGATTTGGGGATTTTTGGTTTCTTTTTAGTGTTTATTTTTAGACTGGTGGAAAGAAAACAACCAAAAGTGTTTCTTTTATAGCACTTTATCTATTTGCGCCAATAGATTTCAATTACAATGCAAATTTTCAAGGGCCATTTCCTTAAAATTTGTGTTTTCCCACATGAATCTCCTCTTCTGTAGCACTTACACACTCCAAATTTATACCGAAGTCTATATTCAGAGAGTTATTACAGAAGTATTTGTTCAGATATCATTTTGATTATATGCAATATTTTATTCCTCACCAAAATTGTGAAAAAAAGTGTTTTTTGTCTGTTCTAAGCATTTCCTGAATTATGGAGAGACAGAAATGAGAAACATGAAACCTTTTCAACACAACTGTGTGATTTTGAGATCCATATTTTTACACTGGCGACAATGGGGGAACTCAAGAGCTAGTGGGTGTAAACTTTTAAACAGGATGATGATGTGCAATTTCTTTGAAAAGAACACCTTTTTCCATTTGTACAGAACTTAAAAACCTATACACAAATAGTTAAATGTTTCCCAGAAGACAAGTACAATAAGTACAATATACCCTGATCACATAAAATTTACAAAATTTACACCCCTAGCTCTTAATACATTGTGTTGTTTTCTTGAGCATCAGTAAATGTTATATAATAGTTATGTGTGAGTCCCCCAATTGTCCCCAGTGTGAAAAGATTGATCTCAAAATCATACAGTCAATGTTGGAAAGGGTTCAAATATGCAGAAGACGCTGGAACACCAAAGAATGTGCAGGAGCTGGAGGATTTTTCTGAAGAACAGCAGGCAGTTGAACTGCTCAAGACCAACAAGGCACCCATGAACAACTATCATATAACAGAAAGACCATCCAGGAAACAACACTCAGCATAAAGATTCAAGGGTATGTAAACTTTTGATCAGGGTCATTTGGGTAGTTTCTGTTGTCATAATGATTTATAAAGAGTAAACACACTTGACTGATAATAAATGGCTTCAGCCAAACACTAACCATGAGTGAAAGAAAGGTTTTTGTCTCATCATTCATATTCTCTGAAAAACGGGCAAGAACATATAAATCCTGCCAGGGTATGAAGACATATGAGCACAACTGTGTGTATGTATGTATATATATGTGTGTGTAAACATGAATTTTCGAAACTGACATCATCCAGTGTTTTGATTTTTGAACTAGAAATGCATGCAAATTAGTGCATATTTCATTAAATAATAACTCATTTATAAATTTAAACCTTAAATTTTAGAAACCTGGTAGTACAAAAACTCTTTACCATTATTAATGTAATCAATTAGCTGTCTAGACTTATATCCAGTAAATGAAGTCAATATTGGGCCTTTGAATATTGCTATGGACAACAGGGGGCCTTGGAGTCAAACAGGTTGAGAATCACAACTCTATGTCCTTCAGATTTTTTTTCTGCGGACCCCTAGTGGTCTGTCTGTGATGGTTTATACTATAAATATTCTATATATTTCAAAAAATAATTAACAATACAGTTACATACTAATGTAGAAGGTGAGAAAGTTTCTGAGTGAGACACAGGTCTTAATTCTGATGTACTGCTGTTCTCTCTTATATGTTCTCTCACTATACACTTCGAGGGCCAACATATGAGAACAGTTTAGCGGAATCCTATCAACACTCCCTCTAATCAGTCAAAGAGGCTAAACATTTTGAATGACCTTCTTGGAAGTTTACCTTTCTTTAATCTGCAACCTGTAGTTTCACATTCCATAGTTCAGCTCGACTCATTCCTCTTCATGTTTCACTCTTCCGCACTGCCAACTGTAGTCCAATTCATTCTTCTCACTTTCTGTCTAAACTCACAATTTCTCTAGGTGACCCGGTCTCTCATTCCGTCTTTTAATTTAGTTTAACAGACAGACACAGATAGTCAGACAGATAGATAGATAGAAGATAGATAAACCAGAGCATAATGATGCTGTAAATCTCCCAAAACACTTACAGAAGCTGACTCAAGAGTGAATTTCATTACATAATTTCATAATGAACCCAAAACATGTATGCATACTTAGCTACATATTTAAAACCGAAAAGGTCTAGACTATATGATCTTATGTGGCCTTTATTTAATCTTTAAATTGATTTGTCCTTGCATACATTCATCTGATCTGTTAATGAATTCAAAAACAATTCAGCTGTAACACTCGATGTGAATATTGTTTTTTCCTGTATACAATAAATAAAAAGTGATCCTTAGTATATGTAAACATGTCTACTTTGAGTGGAGGAATTTAATCTGACCTCTCTCTCTCTCTCTGTGTCTGTGTGTGTGTCAGTGTCCTGGCTGCAACTTTTCATGTCCTGAAATGAACAGCTAATCACCATGGTTTTCACTGGCTTATGCTGTGTAATACTTAGCACACAGGCTTTCTTTTGTGTCTGCGAGTTTAAATAATAATAATCATTAAAAAAAAACATAGATATAAATATCAGTGTTTTGTGTCTCTAAATAGGACTAAAATAGATGCACACATAGATTATGCATGAACATATTGTGAGTTCATGAATAGGTGCGTTTGTGTGTCTTTCTTACCTGTCTGTCTTACTGTGTAATTCATTTTACTAATGGAATTGGCTTTAAAATATTTAACAGATCTCAGCTGGTCTAGGTATGTGCGTGATAATGCATGTGGGTTTAGTTACATTTTTCGATCATGGATTAGATCTGTTAGACTTGCTTGAGTTTGAGTGATCAGTTACATTTTGTAATAATATGAAAAGTATCCTCTCCTAAGCATATGCATCCGATGTGCATTGTCTGGAGGTAAAAACCAAAATCCAACTCACCTGCCAGTGACTCCATTTCATGTTTTAGAAAGACCTGCGGTCTTCTTTAAAGTGCTAGTGCTATGTTACGAGTTTCACATATTCACCTTAGTCTCAATCTTTTTTTTTTTTTCACAGAATTTGCCTTGTAAACATGAATTTGTTTAAATACTAAAATACTTTACCCAACTCGTTCTAAGAATAAATAGATTTGTTTTATAAATTGATTAAAAAAATAGCTAGATTTTGTTTATTTGATCATGTTTTTAAACTCTATTAAAACGAACAGTTCACATTTAAATTTAAACATCTGCTGAAAATGTGCTCACCTTCAGGCCACCCAAGATGTAGAGCTTGTTACTTCATCAGAACAGATGTGCGTGGACAAATTTAGCATTACATCACCAATGAATCCTCTGCAGTGAATGGGTGCGATTAAAATGAGAGTCCAAACAGCTGATAAAAAACATCACAGCAATGAGACCAGTGCGTGAATGTGCTCTGACTAAAAATGAAACCGACGATTACCTTACAGCCAATGAGAGAGCAATATCCCGGGCAGCGGGATGTTGAGGAAAGAGTTACGAAGGTTTAGAAGGTATGTCATTCGCCATAATCTTTTATTTTTTCTTCTTTTCGCTGCAAATGAGCACACATGCAATTTGTAGGCAAGATTCTTGCGTGCTACTATTTTTAATATTAATCCCACATGAGAACTCGGTCTCGCGTGTTTGGCAGTGATTCTTCCCGTTGTAGAGTCATGCAGTGTGAAACCCCCTGTCGCTGGTTCATCGTGCAATGTGAACACAGCAGCGACTGAATGCTACCCCAGATAGTCATGCAGTGTAAAAGATATGTGACGCGACTACTTTGAAAATCGTGCAGTCTGAATTCGGCATTAAAAACAACACAATGTAACTCCAAGTCAATCACACTTCTGTGAAATCAAACTTCTCACTTAGGAAGCAACACTGATTGACAATCAGTTTCACATGCTGTTGTACAAATTGAATAGACAACAGGTGGACATTATAGGCAATTAGTAGGACACCCCCAATAAAGGAGGGCTTCTGCAGGTGGTGACCACAGACTACTTCTTTGTTCCTATGCTTTCTGGCTGTTGTTTTGGTCACTTTTGAATGCTGTAGCAGTGCTTTCACTCTAGTGGTAGCATGAGACGGAGTCTACAACCCACACAAGTGCCTCAGGCTCATCCAGGATGGCACATCAATACGTGCTGTGGCAAGAAGGTTTGCTGTGTCTGTCAGCGTAGTGTCCAGACCACGAAGGCACTACCAGGAGACAGGCCAGGAGACGTGGAGGAGGCCGTAGGAGGGCAACAACCCAGCAGAAGGACCGCTACCTCCACCTTTCTGCAAGGAGGAACAGGAGGAGCATTGCCAGAGCCCTCCAAATTGACCTCCAGCAGGCCACAAATGTGCATGTGTCTGCTCAAACGGCAAGAAACAGATTCCATGAGGGTGGTATGAGGGCCCGACGTCCACAGGTGGGGGTTGTGCTTACAGCCCAACACTGTGCAGGACGTTTGCCATTTGTCAGAGAACACCAAGATTGGCAAACTGCTACCGGCGCCCTGCGCTCTTTACAGATGAAAGCAGGTTCACACTGAGCACATGTGACAGACGTGACAGAGTCTGGTGACGCCATGGAGAATGTTCTGCTGCCTGCAACATCCTCCAGCATGACCGGTTTGGCAGTGGTTCAGTAATGGTGTGGGGTGGCATTTCTTTGGAGTGCCACACAGCCCTCCATGTGCTTGCCATTAGGTGCCATGAGATCCTCAGACCCCTTTTGAGACCATATGCCGGTGCGGTTGGCCTTGGGTTCCTCCTAATGCAAGACTGACCCATCCATTCCCAAGACTTGGATTCCAACTAAGCACATCTGGGACATCATGTCTCGCTCCATCCACCAACGCCACGTTGCACCACAGACTGTCCAGGAGTTGGTGGATGCTAAAGTCCAGGTCTGGGAGGAGATCAATCAGGAGGCCAATCCGCCACCTCATCAGGAGCATGCCATTTCATTCATTCAGATCTAGGATGTGTTATTTTAGTGTTCCGTTTATTGAGCAGTGTATGTACATATTGTAATACTTTTATTAACTGTTTGGACTCTCATTCTGACGGCACCAATTCAGTGCAGAGAACTCATTGATGAGCAAGTGATGCTAAATTTCTCCTTATCTGTTCTGATGAACTAACAAACAATTTTACAATTTTACATCTTAAACATCCTAAGGGGAAAGACTTTTTTGCTAGAAGTATACAAAGCTCATAACTTGATCTCCTGAGGTTGACAGTCAACATTGTTCTGAATGTTAATCCCTTTCTTTCAGTGCTCATTTATTCATTTATGAAGAATTCAGGCTGAGTGTATGTACTTAAATATGCTTAGTCATTGAGTCGCCCAAAGGCAGTCCAGGAGTCCAAGTCTCAGCATGACTAGTCAAATGTGAAAAACACTAATCTATGATTGAGCAAGTAAACAATCAATGAGGTCATGTTCTTATTTTACTCTTACACTCACATGTTGCCCATGTAGGTCTTCATCTAATGACATCGACACAGAGAGACAGAGCGGTTACATGTCAGTGAGAAAACACCTGGTTGCAACATAACAATGCTAATTGGCCAACCAAACTGCTATTAGTGGTTTGGACAGTCATTACTGTGACTGCAACCATGATTTTGGTATATATGTGAAAACAAAGTTGTCAAAACAAAATGTTGTTTTCAAAGAAAGGGATCCTTTAACCCCCATTAAAGGAACAGTTCACCAAAAAAACCAACAAAAAAAAAAATAATAATTTGTTCATGCATCAAAACATAAAGGAGTTTCATATTTCATATTTCATAGTTTCATGTTTCATATTTATTTCACAATGTTACTATGAATACACCGGCTTAATAGTTTAATTTAGTTCTCAATATATTCTGGCTCTTTCAAGCTTGTAATTGTTGGTGAATAGTGGTTGTTATCTGGGGGGTTAACACATGAGAGCGGATGGATAGGGCTTTGTAACCAAAAAAAAAACAATTTTTAAATGATAACTTCCAGCAACGGCTGTTTGCGCGTTCGTGAGAGAGTCGAGTTCTGGTTTCTTGGCTGACCACTAACTCCACGTATGTTGTAAGCCGCATTCGTAGGTAAGCGCAGAAGAGAATAGATGAACTAGAATATAGCAAAACGAAACGCTGGTGACAAATTCAAAGTCGAAAGCCAGAAGTAAAAAAAAAAAAGTCTGTGGATTTCACTATAGGTATGAATGCAGCTTACGTCTTACGTCAAAGCCGGAACTCGATTCTCTCGTGAACGCGCATTCAGCCGTGCCGGAAGTCAGTGATATAAGTTATAATTAAAAATATTTTTGTTACAAAAACCCATGGTTCTGCTTTAGAAGACGTGTTAATCCCCCGTTAGTTTTATGCTGGATATGCTTTTTGGAGCTTCAAAATAATAGCCACTATCCCACCTGCATTAAGCTTGGAAGAGCCAGGACAGATTTATAACAAGTCTGACAGTGTGAAGAAAGTCATATTCACTAGGAAGGCTTGGGCCTGAGTAAATTATGTCATTTTCATTTTTTGGGTGAACTAATCCTTTACTTATGCGTACGTATCAAACATGCTATAAATATAATTTTAACAGGAAGAAAGGAATTATACATTTACTTAGTGTACAGTAAGTAGCCAGTTGGCACAGATCTGCATTTTGTTTTTTTTTTGGTAATCGAGGAAACTTGTTATGACTATTCTATCACAGAATTTTAAACAGACATTTCAAGCATGTTGGAGTTCACACCATACTGTATGCCAATTAAATTTGCATGTGGACAGTTGAATCTTGGGAACTGTTCCATGCATCTCATTTTCTTTAATTAGTATGATTAGCACAAACACGCCTGAGTTCTTTTGTCAAGATGACAAAAGATGCATAAATCTGTTCTATTGGGAAAAAGGAATGTCTTTGTTTGAGTGTTCCGGGGAAAGGGTTGTCTTTCCAGTGTAATCAAACCATGGTAAAGACCCCTGACAGATCTCAGTGCTCAGTCTCATGTGTTGTGTTGTTGCCATTTATGCTGTACCTCCTTTTTCATGCTGTAGAAGATGACAACTGCAATCTGATCAAAGCAATAGTTTGCAGTCCATATCCATGCAACTTTTCATTAGCGCTTCGAGAGCAAAGAAGCTGTGTGATTCCAGAAGGTTTTTGTAAAATTATTTGAAAGAATAAATGCAGTCTTTTCAGTATTTATTTTTTTTTTTTACTTTTTTTTTTTGGTTTTCCTATAAAATAAAAAAGAGGAAAAAGGCAGCAAACAAGAATGTGGTTAAAAGCACAGGCCAATCGTTTGCTCGCCTCTGCTGTCTGCTGCAGTCTGCTGTTCTACCATTGATTCTTCAGCCAAGATCCTGGAGCGATGTGCATTTCCACACAGGTCAGAGAGTGTATGCACAACACATGTTGTCTTTACTTCACTGTAAACATGCTTTGGCTGTAGCAAAAGCGACAGTGTAAAACAGATTTAGAACACCAGCTGCTGGAAAATACATTTAATACAACTGATTTATTTATTTAGCCTATTTTTTTGTTGACACTTCTTTTCATTGTTGACATGCATGCATAAGAAGATCATATAAGTTTAGACTTACAATTGTCATATTTTTGATTTAGATGTGCACCATAAATACACTCTGCATTAAAAAAAAAAAATCCTGAATGCCCCTTTACACATTTAAATGCTTTAGTTCTTATGCTTGTTTGTTTGTGCAATAGGCAGATTTACAATAACATATGATTAATATAATAGTAATTATAGTGATGTACCAAGATATGAATGAATGCAACAGCACAGTTTGTTTTTACAATGTTGGAAATAATTACAGTGGTGTTACTAATTGTGTATTTATTTAAATTACTGTATAAGCATTTATTTATTTGTTTGTTTTTTATTTGCATTTTATGGCAGATTTACAATAACAGTTTGGCATATTTACCATAGAGGTGTTATATGATGTATATGTATGTACTAAAATAAATAAATAAACTAATTGTATCTATTTATTTATGTATTTGCTTACACTTTATGGCAGATTAACAATTACGACTTGGGGTACAATGGTGTTGCCAGATGCATTTATGCACATACATATGAATGAATAGATGCAATAAATGTTTGTTTTCACACTTTTGATTTCTTTGCATATTTCTTTGAATCAACAAATAAACAAAAGCAGAATCTTTTATTTATTTGTTTGCTCATTTGGATTTTACAATAACAGTTTGGCATATGGTTTATAAGATAAAATAATAAAACAATAGTTTTATTTATTTATGAGTTTTCTTTCACATGAAATAGGCTGCCCTTATATGAGCCAACATGTTCAGATCACATGACTTGCCAAATGCTTTTGCACATAGAATCGGTCATTATTGCTGGATGCTGATTGCACATTTTCACAGTTGATTTGTTGGCTTTTGTATGATGTTGCATCCACACCACTAGGCGTCAAAATCCAGGCTGGAAGACATATTGACCAACTCCCAACGTGAAGAAAAAAATGACACCTTTACAAATGTAATATGCACTCTGAAGGCTTGTGGGAAGTGTCATGATTTAAGGCCGTTCACAAGGCCGTGCAGACAGTGTGCAGTCATGACTGTGCAGAAATTAGAACACCCACACACCTCCCTCCCTCTGTACATTAAGCGGCTGCATGTTGGATGCGTGACTGGGAGCGTATCCACTGCACAGCCCATACTGCCAGCTCACCTGCCAGGGCTTCTTTTCTCTCTTTCTTCTTGTAATTCGTCTCTGCAGTTTTCTCCCCTGCGCACATGCCTTTCCCTTTTGTCCTCCAACCTCTTGTCCTAAAAACTCTCATTAATTCTTCTTCTTGAGAGATCGGATCCTTTTTTTGAATACCAAGGGAATGAGTCAGAGATCCCCCTCACTCCTAACACACACACACACTGACACACTCACACAAATGTCAGTTACTACACACAGGAAGTCACGTATCCAGCACGGAGCTGCCTGCAAAAAGCACACACACACACACACACCACCTACTCAGTGGAGTCATGTATTGATATATACTCATATACTGTTGTCACACTCTTTTGCTTTATTCCCTGTCTTTTACTCACCAATATGTAAACATATTCAAAAGAGTCTGTGTGAAAAGAAACTTCTAGCCCCCTCTGTACTACTATTACACTTGTGTATAAAAAGCAGTACAGCAAAGCTGTAAAATGCTTCCTCCTTTGTGTGTTCTCTCAGTCCTTTGGTCTCTTCATGGATAGTCAATCTATCAGCTCCATTGATTCTGTTTATCAGCACTCTAATGGATGGGTGACCACATTAAATATTTACAATGCTTCACAACATCCCAACATCATAGAAAACAGGGACCATATGACTTGTTTTTTTTCCTGATTCAGTGTCCATCCCCTTTTTTCACACATATTTGATGTACTGCAAATAATAATATTAATAGCACTTTTAGTATTTTTGTTTTCAGTTCAGTAATTTGGATTTCCTTCATTTTGCTTTCCATAAAACCTTAAAGTCTAACAAGAAACAAGAACAGTTATTGAGGTAAAAAAAAAAAACAAGCAAAGGGTGTTTTTTTATTCTATTGGCATTTTTTTAAAAACCTTACTATATTTAATTGTTTCTCATATTATGGATTTTAAAATATATTTATACTAGAAAGCCAGACAATTTTTTTTTCTTTCTCATACAGTTGTCATGGTTCAAAAATAGAAATAGAAAATAAACAATAGAAATAGAAAAAAACGAACAAATTTATTAGATATAAAATGATGCCAGGAAAAAAACTATATGAAAAAATATTATTACAGTTTAATAATTAATGTTTTCTATTTTAATATATTTTAATGTGTAATTGATTCCTGTGATGCAAAGTTATATTTTCATCAGCCATTCCTCAAGTTTTCAGTGTCACATGATCCTTTAGAAATGAATATAATATGCAAATTTGGCACTCAAGAAACATTTCATATTATTATCAAAGTAAATATTTGTATGAAAACATTTCCTCTTGATTTCAAAAGTTCAAAACAATAGCATTGATTTGAAAT
>JAUMHP010000040.1:8380588-8392225 GCA_032361065.1 Enteromius trimaculatus | reverse complement strand
AGAGAGAGAGAGAGAGAGAGAGAGAGAGAGAGAGAGAGAGAGAGAGAGAGAGAGAGAGAGAGAGAGAGAGAGAGAGTAAGAATGAATGTGTTTGCAATCCGTTTTAGCCTCACTCAGCAAACCAGACTGGGCAGCAGCACTTTTTCACAATTACTCACACACACACACCTACAAAACCGGCCAGCCCCCCTTATCATCAGTTACTGACGGCAGCCAGTGCTTCAGGGCCTCACCTGATCCTGTTACTTACTTCTGTCACTTCTTAAGATGTGTGTATTATCATCTGCACACACGTCACATAAGAACATTTTTCTCAAGAGCAAGGGCAATACTTTCAAAAATAACTATGAAATGCAGAGAGCTCTCGCTGGTAATAGCTGAGTGGACAATCTGTGAAAATAAAGCTAGTGAGAACTAGCTCAAGTGTATGTTCCTCACAAACACATTTCCTTTATCAGCAAACACGTGAGCTAATTCTTTAAAAATATTGTTTAAGAAAGGAAAGAGCACGAATGAATGAATGAATGAACAAATAGCATTACATACCTCTCAATCTTAAAAACAAATAAAAAACAAACCAGCCAACTGTCATATATTTCAGAAAGCTGCTTTACCAGCTCTTAAGAAAACCCTCTGTGTTGTACGTTACGTTAAAGAACACAGTAACTAATACTCTAATCAGAAGAACTTGCTAAGTAACTTTTAAACTTCAAAGAACCACTAACAGTTGAACCCACAGAAGAACCTTAGTTTTTAAGTTAATAATAATTAATATGATTTAGTAATATATTATAATAAAACACTAGGCCTATTTCGATTTTACCGAGCCAAATACTTTAACAATATTTATTTGCATGTATTATTATTTTATTTATTTACATTTTTCGAATACATGTTATATCATTTTTGTATTTTCTTTTTGCACGTGTTTGTCGTGTAAAAATATGTTTCCCCGCACTACCTCAACAATCCGACAGACAGATAGATAGCGCTTTGTACTCTGGTGAACTCGTGAGTATCAGATGCAGTACCCCAACCCGCCGGTAAAGCATTACACCCTGCTCTATCATTCACCTCCTCTGAAGTCAATATTGAGTCCGCGTCCAGCGCACTAGATTCCATGCCGTGTTTTGCGCGGAGCTGGCGTGCTGCTCGCAGGCTGGTGGCTGCTCTTCGCTCGGCTGTTGTCCTGATATCACTCCGCTAGCATGGAGGAGGGGAGCGCTTGATTATTGTGATGGTGGCAGCTGCCGTACACACTGGCGACTGTAGGATTTCCTCTCCAGCCGTCGGGACTTTAAGAAACTGCACACCTTGTTCACGCTCGGGGAGGGTTTCGCCGGCCAAACTAATGAAATGCAAGTTCACGAAACAACTCCGGAGCCTGTTCGCAGCAGACGGCAAAACTTTTTTCAAAAGGACAACACAATAAAACGACGGGCGCGCAGCAGCGGCGCTTACGCGTGATGGTTGCGAGTAACATCCGGATGTTTGATGGAGCTCCAGTAAAGGCGAGAGAGTAACAGACCCGGTCCCGCACTGTTGTCTATTGAATGGTTGACACGGCGATCCTCCCGGAGGAGGGATTTACTCTCGTTTGAACGCTTCTTTCTCCACTATTTCACTGAATCTGCCTCCCTGGCGAAGCGGACTTCTGCCCCGCTTTGGAGAGGGGAGAGAGAGAGAGTCAGGGGGGCTTGACAAAGTTCTTCCCGAATCACAGATGATGGGGGATTTTGCCAGCCCCGCTGCCGTACCGACCGGCGGCGGCATTTGCATTAATAACAGTAACGTCAACTTAAACTCTGCCATTAATGCAACCGGCAGCAGCACCGGCGGCGGTAACGTGGGCATACCGAAGCACAGCACGGTGGTGGAGCGGCTGCGGCAGCGGATCGAGGGCTGCCGGCGGCACCACGTCAACTGCGAGAGCCGATATCATCAAGCGCACGCCGAGCAGCTGGAGCTGGACCGCCGGGAGACGCTGAGCCTGTACCAGCGGAGTATAGAGCAGCGGGCCAAGAAATCCGGCAACAGTAAGCAGCAGAGCAAGCAACAAGAGCCCGACTCGACCGCGAGCGCCGAGCAGAGGAGCAGCACTCTGATCGCGGTGAGTTCCGCGCTCCGTTATAACGTTAGCGTGCGTGACTGCTCTTTTACGCGCGTCTCCTTTCTGCCGTTTGGTACCGACACTGCTCGGTTTGTTTGGATTGCAGTGCTAACTTTCACTAGGCGTCTGTGTTTTTACACGGGGAAACTCTGAATCGGTGCACTTATAAGCACACTTTAGCAAGATCTGCGGACTATTCGTAGTCGCGTGGAAGTGCTTGGAGTAATTTTGGAGGCGTTTAACTACTTTGCAGTACATTCTGTTTAAAGTTATGTAGTAGTTGGTGATGTCACTCGATCTCCTCCTACTTACTACTTGTAGTTCAGGCGTGTAACATGTTTAGATAACATCAAGAGAGTTGGAAATCCGAATCAACCTTTAAGTAAAGCACGCGATTGTGCGTTTTTAATGCTCCATTTGCGCTTGTTTAAATGATAAAAGTAGTGTGCTCCGCTAGTTTCAGTTTCCTTTTAGGCGCGCTGTTTGAATTGATGCCACTACAGTAGCCTGTTTTTGTTATTTTATTTTCGAAGCAGTCGAAGACGCATTTAACTCTCAGTGCAGCTCTTTTGGGGGATTCCGTGGATCTCATTTTATGAGAAATGAAGGATGGCGAGGAAACAAATAGGCTAACGTTACACTTGCACTTATCAGTGTGTCACTATCTCCAGACTCTCGGTTCCGACGCCACCGCAGAAAAGTTACAGTGTTAAAAATCACTTGAGTCTCGACCTATCGCGGAGGAGCATCGAGTCGTTGCCTTTTGTGTCAATCCTCTTTGAAATGCTAAGTGACTCTGTTTTCTGAGGGTGACATGGGTAGCTCTCGAGGCGTTAATGGCCGGTGTCGTCGACCTCCCTCTGTGCGCTGTGGACATTACTGTGAGGCGGTATATAGGCAGCAAATGCTTCACATCGGAGTCATTGCGATTTAAAGAGACCACAGGCTCACTGCCTCTCGTGTTTTTTCTCCACATAAGCACTGTGCTGCAGCTAGGTGGCTGTATCAAGTCGAGTTAGGGTCTTATGCGTGCGTCTGGGTTCAGACCCCACACAATGGCTGTGTGTCAAAACCTAGCGAGCTGTCTATGTAGGCAGCATTTGTGTGAGGAGATTGCTGCACGCGCATTTATGCTTTCTAGGTAAAGCCAGCATTCCCCAGCGGGCTTAACTGGATAAACAAGAAGTGTTTAATGTTAATGGTTTTTAAATGATACCTAATTTATATAGATTAATATTGTTATTGTTAACACCTGAACATTTTAATGTAGCCTATTAGTTTCATATTTTGTACGTGCATTATGGAATGGGTAGTTAGAATTTTTAGGCCCGTTAGAATGTATTTGTTTTTGTTCATGCAGTTAAAATGTTCACGTATATGTTTGTGTGCTAGTCTTTGTGAGTCATGTATGTCAAGGCAGTACAGTTGGAATCCAGTGTAAGTGTATGACTTTTTTTATCGTAAGCCCAAGAGATAAAGGAAGGTGCAACCTTGCAGTCTTCAGCCCTGAGGTTCCAGTAGTATCTTTTTTAGGCCTTCTTTACACTTGTTTTGGGTGATCAAGTCACAAATAGGCAGTTGAGACACTAACATGCATCACATTCAACCACTTTTTGGTTGGATTTGTCAAAGAGAGGGTCTCTTAATGTAGTTATGTTCACTACGTCTGCATGTTAGTGTTATTTTATGTATTTATGTATTTTTATTTTTAAGTGTGTGTATGTATAGCTTTTATTTCAACCTTACTGATTTTAGTTTTTGAACAAACTCAAGTTTTCAACTTTTCAACTAATATTTGGTTCTATTTTAGCTTTATTTCAAATCATGAAAACAATTTTTACAGTTTTATTAACAATAACAACATTGGCCTGTTACTGTAGGGTCCAAATGAATTTGAACTGGTAGTTTGAAACCCATATTTTATGCTGTTTTGTTCATCACCTAAAATTGATTTTAATACCAAACAAGGCCTTTGTATGGACTTTCTCTGAAAGGTTAGTCTTCAGCACCAACCCACCTCTGGACAAACTAGAAGTCCTTAAAGTTCACAATAGTTTTCTTGTAGTGTGTTCAACGCATACTTTATCAGTCCTTAAGTCGCGTCCAGCAGCCGTGTGTGTGTATTCTCCAGCTAAAGCAGTGCTTGCGGTATCACATTGTTTTGCAGTGTCTGGGACCAGTGCCCAAGATCTAAATTTAACTCCTGAGTTGGCAGGGTTACATGAGGTTTGTGACGTCAGACACTCCAAGAGCACATTACCACTGTGTAGCTTACTTGTCTTCTCTATGTGTTTGCTAGGAGGCCTACAAGACTGGTAGCACAGGTATAAATGTGTGCGAAGCGCCTCACTGTGCGTGTCTGCGTGTAAGCATTTCAGCGCTCAGAAAAGCTGCAGTCGTTTATAAAAATAATTTATTTTCCTGCAGGGGTTGTTTGTCCAGAACCTAGGATACCTGAAAACTTTGCAGTTCTAGCTTCTGTTAGCGATTCTGTTGTAAGCCATTTCCTTTTACACAGTTTTGTTATATGGATTATCTGCCTTAAAGGTATAGCTCACCCAAAAATGTAAATTCTGTCATAATTTCATGTAGTTGAACAAAAATGAAGATATTTTGAAGAATGTTGGTAACCAAACTTCCATGTTGGTCCCCATTGACTTCCATAGTATCTCTTTCTCACGCGAAGCTAACAACAGGACATTTGGAATGTAGTGCACAAGTTGTATGGACCACATTTTGTTTTGTCTTTTTCAAAGCTTGGCAGGCCCATACCAACATGTTTGAAATTACTAACTAGCGATACGTACCTGCTATTTGTTTAGTAAGTGACAAACAGAAACTAACTCAAGAGCACTAGATAGGGAAGTAATGTTACTGGAGTCAGTTACCGGAATCCACACACCTTTTGTCTGTTCGAATAGGGAGAAGAAAATATGTGCAGTCTTAAGGTTTTAAATGACACAATTTATAGTTATAGTCTTCTGAATACTTTTCAGGTCCATCTGTATAGGGTGTACATTGTTTTAATATTATTTTTTAAAATATTATATTCAGTAATATTTTGAATTAACATGCATTTTTATATTTCTGGTTTGTTTCAGTTTTAGTTTTTTGTGATTGTTTAGTGCTTTTTTATCTGAAACTAAATATATATATTTAGTGCTGGGAAATGATTAATCACATCCAGAATGTGACGCGTGTGTGTGCACTGTATATATTTATTAAATGTATGTAAAAATACAGTATATATTTAAACAATATTTACATGTATATATTTATATTCATATAATCTATATTATATATCCGTATATTTAGTATATAAACCTAATATATAAACCTTTTTTAAAATTCTTGATTTAGTCATTTTTGTTTTGTTTTTCGTCTAATATTTAAAACTTATTTGTAATCCAAATAAATGAATGAAATCATTTTTAGTTTATTTAAATAACAACATCGGCACTTTGTAATTTCGCACCAACTGCAATGTACTGCTGCTGTTACTGGCACTATGTCCTTCCTTAAACACATTTCATGCTCTCTGTTGTTTTGTCGTTGCAGCACACACTTTCATGCTGGTATGCATGTACACATGTTTCACTGGAATGTAGGACAAGGTGTATGTCAACACTGCAGCACATAGTCCATGCAGTTAAATCAATATTGCTGTGAGAGTGATTTCTCATCGCCATTTCTTTTACACACACACCGCAAAACATTTCGGAGAAGATTATATCCTATAAGGCTGTCTTTGGGCGTTTTTAATATTGAGGCTTATTGGATCCATCGCTGTGCATTCACAAACATACACGCATGCAATAGCCTATGTCCACACGCAAGTGCTCAGAGTCAGGAAACCCACTTCTTTCTCAGAGAGAAGCGAAACAAAGCACTAGACCTATTTGTGCTCGCGACTGGTCGTCCTATGGAGTATGGACAGTAGTGAATTTTCAGCATTAACTGAGATGCTGTCACATAATTCCTATTGTTCACAGACATATTGTCACCTTTTAAACTTGCGTGTACTATGAAGTGATCCAGTGAATTACCCGCGCTTCACTCTTACAGCAGGTGATTTCATGCCTTGTTGTGGTTTGCGTGTGAGTTGTACAGCACCACAGCCGAGAGCTGAATATATGTTTCTTTATGGAGAAAGATCAAAACTCTTCAGGCACAAAAGTTTGAGAACTTTTCAGGAAAGCATGCATCATTGCCAAAAAGCACAATCAATATGTTTTGCAAGAAGTATGCAGGGGTTTTTTCGTCAGTGCTGGCTATTTTATAATAAATATCTGAAACTTCTCTGCATTTATGTTTGTGTATGAGCACTTGAGTTTTTTCCCGCTCCTGATATTGTGTATCCAGGCCTCAATAAATGTCACGCACTCATAGCAGACTAGGCTCTCAAATAGTCATATTATTTGGAAAGAAAAGCTGGGGCTAAATAAATAAATATGGCATTAACAATTTCCGGCCATTTTGCATCGATTTTCTCTTTGAAGCTGTTTGAGTTTGGCTTTATCCAATTTGTAGAGCTTGCACTTAACTCAGGCTTTGTCATTTGCTCTTAAATGGTGAATAGACACGCTGTGCCACTGATACTACACATGCATTGTGCGCGTCATCCATGAGCGTTGCAAAACTGAATTATGAATTATTACAAAATCTGAAAATTAAGGTACACCTAATATATGGCAGGATGTGATTTTATTATTTTGCCGAACAACAACAACAACAACAGCACTGATTTCAGCATCCCCTTATGAGTATCTAATAAACATTATAAACATTACATAATGCTTAACAGATCAGTAATTCAGAAGCTTGATTTTGTGAACGTCATTTTCTCTAAAAGGTAAGATGCGTTACATGGTTTTCTGGTGGGATTTTGTTCAGGTTCATGAGTTTTGATCAGGTGTCAAATGTCTCTCGCACCAGTGCACACAAGTACTTTTTTATATTCGCAAAACCCTGGTGTTCGTTCAGCACTAATATTAGACATAATGCTGTTACTTCCCGACATTGTACAGTGCGTTGACAGCAGCTGCTATAGGTTTTTCATGCTTTATGTGTGTGCATTGGCAGTCGAAGCCCGATTTTAGCACTGGTGTAGTTGCACGCTATGCAGAGTGTCCCTTGCACATCATGTAAATTCACATCTGGATGAGAAGGCAGGCGGAAGTGTTAATGCGTGTCTGTGAAACTTGTGAGAACGTACCCAGTGGCTGTCAGATTTTTCATGATGATTGGAAGAGAGAGAAATGGAGAACGAATGAGAGATGGAGCACGAATGAGAGATGGAGCACATACTAAGTCTACTATGTTCCTCAAGTTCCAGTATGATGAATTCCGACATCATCACGTTGGTCACCAATCATCTAAGCGCTTCATATGCGAAGACTGATCCTGAAACGGTCAGGTTTTTGGAAAACAAGTGATTCATGGCCCACTTGATCATCTTCTCACCATCTCTGTGAAGCATCTCATGTGACCGTCGTCTTTCATGTTGGATCTTAGAGTACCGGTGACGCATCCTCTGTTCTGAGTGTCCATTCTTTGAAAATCTTCTATAAGGTCAAGTGACATGGGGGAATTTTTTTTTTTTTTGTCATTGTTTAGACATTGAACAATGGCTGAAGGAAGATACTGCTTGCTCCAAGACCTGGTTAGAAGTACTGTTTGAGCCGACTTTTGATAGTTAGACTGTACTCTCTTTTTTAAAAAATATTATTTTACCCATAAGCGAAGTTTAATAGTCGATCTTTGAAGAGAATAGAAGGCAAGTAATCTGTGGAGCATCTTATCAGGCTTGTGTGTGTGTGTGTTTGTTTGAAGACAAACTGCAAACCGCTTCATTATTGATTAGGAAGATGCCTGGAAGTCAGTCTCTGCCTCTGCCTTTCTTTCATACCGTATGAGAGAGCCAGTTAAATATAGATGAGTGTCATCAGACACACACACACACACACTTATGCAGCTCCTCCATGGCAAGGTTTCCCACTGCTTTGGCCTTGAGTCACACAGAAACTGGTGCACAGACACAACATACACGTGTTCGAGGCACACAAACGGGTTTCTAGTCCTCATTGTCTGTGGAGTTAACCAGGGCCAAACACTAATCAGGAGTCATCGGATGAATAACCAGATTGTGTCCGGACACAACCATGATCTTTCATTCAGATGGTCACGCATTTGCATTAAAGGAACCTAAAGGAAGTGCAGGATTTACACTGAAACAGTTTTCGCTTCCAAATTCATCATAAATTTGCCATAGTCCTAAAGAAACCGCAAGTAACACACTGAATTCATCGTGAAGTTGAAGTGGAAAGCAGTGAATGATTGAATGTGAAGGCATGTATACTCTTTGCAAACACATTTTCATGTCTCTGGCATTTGCATGAAACACTAAACGCGCCACATGCTAATCCATGTCCAGTCTGTACGCACACATACTGCTGTCATAATCCCAATGTTGGAATCCTGTCTTGTGCCATTGGACAAAAGCCTCGTTATAACACTCTTGCTGTGATGCCGTCACACGTTTTATCCAAGTTCAGATGGCATTTTCTTTTTGCCTTACCTCATACAATGCATGTTACTGTACAACTGTAACCAAGGGAATGTTCTGTTGCTGCTGTTCCATAAGTGCCGCCTGCTGTCAGAGAATGAATTTGCATTCTCATGCTTTAAATTTCGAAACTATATAATCTAGTTTACGTTAAAAATTGCTCATGCTATAATGTAGCATGTTTGTTTGGATTTTGATTTAAAATCCAAATGGTTGGGTTGCTCAATATATTTGTGGAAACTTCAGTACATGTTTTTATGGTAACATTATAAATGTATTTGCTGTCGCTTTTTGATTAATTTCATGCTTCCTTGATATATACAAGTATTAAATTCCTAAAAATAATATTTAAATAAACCTGAACCCAGACTTCTGAACAGTGCTTTATATACTCTTCATGTAAACCCCAGGTTATGGTAAAGAACTGTTTGCAATTTAATTTGGCATGGACTTTGTAGGATAAGCATAGTGGCGTCAACCCTCTCAAAATGAACTTTTGCACTGACAGGATTATCTGTCACTGGTGATCTGCACAGAATGAGCTTAGTCCTCGTCTTGGCATTTCACTTCTGCTTAGACCAGATAAACAAGCTTCTAAACATTGGACACAAAAGAAACAGTGCGAATAAAGAAACCAAATTTTTTTTTACGTTTGATTAGGAACGTTACTTTTTTTTTTGTTAAAGATATTTTTATGTGGCCCAAAAGTGGGCTTCTTTTAGTGTTCATATAATATGAAGCATATAGTGTGTATGTTCTGTTACAAAATGGACATATGTTGTTTCTTAACTCATTTCCTTCCTCTTTGGACTCTTCCTCATTTTAGCGAACTTCAACCTGAATCAAATACAAAGTACAATAGGTCTATCTGCACCATAATAGTAACTTTCACGTCTCACAGCTTGCAAGTATACAAAACTATAAAAAAATATTATTGAATATATTATTAAATCAAAGGGCCCTTTTAAGTGATTCACAGGAATTATTTAAACTTACCAACCCTAAAGCCTTTGTCATATGGTATAATTACCATGGATGACGAATCCGAAGCCATCACAAGTCTAATAAACACAGATGCACACAAACAGATCAGCATGTGGTGTGGAAGTTTTTGGAACATACTTTTGGAACTGTTTGTTTCTCCGAAACCTAATGGACCATGGATTGACTCCTTGCCCCTGTGTTCTCTGGTCCTAATTATCAAATAATTGTAGATGTACGTGTGTTCACAAATGCTATTTTTATCACAATGTTTTGATGAATATTGTCCAGATCTACAGCCGGGGACAGTATAAAAGGAATACTTTTATTCAGCAATGATGCATTTAAAGGGACAGTTCACCCAAAAATGAAAATTCTGTTAGTATACGAGTGCTTTTTAACTCTGGAGACAGCAACACGGCTGACCTGTTCAAGGCCCAGAAAGGTAGTAAGGACATAGTTGAAATAGTCAATGTGACATCAATGGTTCAACCGTAATTTTATAAAGCTACAAAAATGCTAATACTAAAATGATTAATGCATTCTTTCACGCATTCATGAGAGTGCACACGTTGCGTTGTGTGGTGCTGCTGATGTAGCTGGTGTTCGTATGTAGAACCTGAATACACTGCACCTTGTTGCAATTTTCCTTGATGGACAGCATTCTTTGCATGCTTTCTTGGTTATATTATTTAAAGGGATATTTTGCCCCAAAATGAAAATCATTACTTACACCTTACCATTACTTACAGTCATTACTTACACCTAATGTCATTCCAAACCCGTCAGACCCATAAATACTCGAGGGTGAGTAGCTCATGACAATTTTCATTTTGACAGTGACAGTTACGATATTAGAAACGTTACAAAATATGTGTATTTCAAATAAATGTTGCAATTTAGAACTTTCTATTCGTCAGAGAATCCTGAAAATGGCAGTTTCCAAAAAGTTTAAGCAGCACAACGGTTTTGAACATTAATCTGAGAAACATTTCTTAAGAAACGTTTCTTATTCAGTTTATTAGTATCATTTCATACCATGTGACACTCAAGACGAATAGATTGCATTTTAAAATAGCGTATATTTAAAATAGAAAAGTAGATTTTCAGTTGATTTTTGTTTTTTTCCACATGGAACACAAGTGATTAAGAAAGACCTGGGCGACGTTTGCAGCATACAATAGAGCACATTCACAGTCAAGCTCTCTGGATCAGGTTTATAACTTCCTTGTTTAAACAGACTGGTTCAGAAAACAACCAGATAACAAATGCAAAAAAGGAAAACCTCTTCAAAAGTTTCCCTTTTACTTTACTGATTTTCAATGTCCTCTGTACTTTGTATTTCGCACCAATTACGAGGACGTTCTCAACCTTTATTGACCTGCTTTGACATCAACAACAGAATCAAACTAAGCAGCATTTCAAACTCCTCTTTATTCTTAGAGCAAACTGTAATAAGTGTCCCACGGGCTGTGTCGTCTTGAGTCTATGCATGTGGTATTGACCCTTAATGATGCGGGTTACGCAGCACTTGCGGTGCTGAGCTGGAGGTTTGCTCTTCAGGGAGCGAAGCTGCTTTCCAAGTACGCAGAAATGAGAAAAGTGAAACTGAGCACTCATGCTCATGCATATTTCAGAAGAGACGCTCCCTTAGAGAGAACCAGGGAGAAAGAGACAGACTACTACACTCCTCCCTCTTTCTCTCATGTTGCCAGGATACAGTTGAGTCACACACACTCGTACATGCATGTACATGTGTACGCGCATTAAATATATAGAGTTTTGGACAGTTTATTTCTTTTCATTGTGGAAGTGTTATTTAATACTGTTATATAATGTATGTGCTTCGTAATCTTGATTGATTTAGTGTTTTGTTTTAAAGCTGAAGTGCATCGTTTCTAACTCCAGGGGCCTATTTCAGAAAGGAGGTTCAAACAACTCAGAGTTTAAACTTGAACTCTGAGTTGACCAATCCAGAGAT
>JAUMHP010000040.1:8358971-8374836 GCA_032361065.1 Enteromius trimaculatus | reverse complement strand
AACCCAGAGTTTCCCTTATCTCAGGGTTAACTAACTCCGAGTTTTCACTTAACCTCCTTTGTGAAATAGGCCCCAGGAGTTTTATTGAATGAAATTGCGAAATTATTATTTTTCAAACCGGTTATTTTAGACACTCCCACCATCTTCTATTGGTGGTTCTAGCAGATAGTCCCGCCCCCCAAACTCACATCATTGGTTGAGCCACTGTTGCTGTGTCGGGACAAATAGAGTAATGCTTTGGTTCACTAAAAACTGCTAGCAGTGGTTGCCAAGTAGTACAGGATGGCATGGAACTTGTATATTTTACAACTTTTATCCACATATATATTTCATTAAGTTATATATTGTTAATAATATGTATTAACAATTACATTAATAAATGTAACTTTTGTATTATATGGTGCTTCTCGGTAGAGATATACTCTTAAAAATAAATGAGTGATTTAAAAATTACATCAAATGCAGACAAAAATGTTTCTGATTAGAAAAACACAATAACTCAAAATTATATTAATCTCAGTTATATAGTAGTTAATTGTTTTTACATAAAAACCTATACATTTTGCAGTATTTTACAGTAGAATACATGAAGTGAAGCTGTTTACAGATTTTCACTGTATATGGCCAGATAATTTACTGTTGACTAATGAACTGTTTTTACTGCATTTTTGCCACACTTTTTGAAAAAGGTTAAAGGAATTGAAAAATTCAATTATAATAGTTTCTGAGCTGGGATAGAGATAATATTCTGAAAATAACACTCTTTAGCGTTTAGGCTTAAAATGTGCAAAGAGGTTTGTGTGATCTCAAATCAAATGCAAAAATGTGTGTTTTCATCCTAAATTAACGTGCGTGTGTGTGTGTGATGTTGGACTTTGAGGTTGGATAGATGTGTTTTCCTGTAGTTACAGGACTGTTCTTCATTGTGTTTGTTTACACTGGGCTCAACGAAAGCTTCTTTTGACTGCTAGTGTAACCTTTTGCACATTATGGAGACCTTGCATCCTGTTTTTGGTCTAGCTTATCAGGTGTTCACAGTTAGCCTTTTTCTTTTTCTCTGGTTTTCTCCTCCTATCTCTGGGAGTTGTCATGGTGACAGTGATGCAGACAGCCGGGAACAGCCTGGCTGTCATCTCTGATCTGTCAGTGTGTGTTTGTGCAAAAAGACTGGACTGTGCTCATTTCAGAGAGAAAATTATGTAATGTTCTCTCTAAAAACAGAGAGAGCACGGGAGAGTGAGCGCTAGAGGCTTTTTTCTGAATCTCTTACTTATAATTATAAAGCAAGTGGCCGCTGTAGAGCTTATACAGTAATTTGTAGCATTAGGAAGTGGCCTGGGTTGTTTGTGGTTTCAGTCAGGTAGCGTTTGATCATGTTGGTGTTATTTATATATAATATAATATCTTTTTTAAATTAAATGTAACATTTTGTTTAAAAAATTGTCACTAAACAACTAACCATCTAAAACTCTAAACATCAAAATTTCTCTCTCTCGTTCTGTCTCTCTGTCTTTAATGTTTAGTTAGGGGTGGGCAGTAGTAAGCAGAGCCCCTGTGACGTTTGTAGGGGTGTGTGTGTGTAGGAGGGGGTGTGCTATTGGATAACACTGTCTAAAAATACTTGGCTAATCTGCAAACATGAGGCTAAAAATACAACCTCGACTAGCTTACGCTCTCACCAGTGTAATGAGGGCGGGCCATCCTGGAGGAAAGAGGGGGAGAAAGAGGTAGGGTGGACAGGAAGTAGTTAGTAAGAGTAGAAATGGGGAGAGCTGCAATGAATCTTTGTTTTGTACAATTTGAGTGTTGAGTTAATTGTAATTTCTAAATCTATCTGTATCTTAACTAACTTTTAGAAAGAGGTTTGACATCCTTGAGAAGGCATGCGTTTAGTTTAGAGATGTCACAATGTTTGCTCTTGCACAGGGTCAGTGAGTTGTCATATTGATTTAATGATGGTTGAGGAGAGGAATTTGATCTCATTGAAAGAGAACGCCGCTACAAAAGTTATTCTTTGAGCATGCTAAAATTCCTCATTAATTCTTCATCAAGCCTAAGATTTGCTAGTTATTGTAGCATGCACGCTTCAGCAGTTCAGCTTTGGAAGCTTAGCGGGACATAAAACGTTAATTTACCCCTGGTTTCACAGACAAGGCTTAAGCCTAGTCCTAGACTAAATGTAAATCTGAGCTGTTTCAACCGAATGAATCTTGCACCGGCTGATCTTAAGACATGTCAGTGCCTTTGTTTTGTCTTAAGATGCACACCAGTAATGCGTTTTTATAAGACGTGTTCAGAAAAATCCTTAAACGTCTTAATTGAACTATGGCCTGATCCTGGTTTAGGCTTAGCCCTTTCTATGAAACTGGGCCTCAGTGTTTTACTTGTTTGCTTCTTTCTGGCTTTGTTCTGTTTGTGCAGTTATCTCTTGTGATGTGTGGGTGAGAAGACATTGCTGTACTTATCATGAGTTGTGTGCTTACGCCATCTCCTCTAATTACTGCGACACCGTTAAAGCCGGAGCAGGAGGCTGAAGTGAGCGACAGAAAGTGGCTCCAGGGAAACATACCTGTGTGTTCTGCTTTTATTGATCTTGAACTGTGGTCAAGCGCTGTTTAGGTGCTGTCTCCAGCAGTATTTGCAAAGTTCAACGTTTAAACTGGCAAATGTGTGATTTAGACAGTAGGGTGAGCCAGAAAACTAATGGGGCAGGAGAAATTGCAGACAGTCTAACATTTATTTATTTATTTATTTATTTAAAATGTCTGGCCTCCCAGCTGTAGCAAAGACGACTTTATTCCTGCTCAGAGCTGATCATATGCACAAGTTTGAATTCACAAAACGGACGCATTTCTAAATGGGTTTTATGCTTTTATAAATGAATAGCAACAGGATTGTGATAACCAGTGTTGTTATTGTTGCTTAAAAGTAAAGCTAAAAAAATTTTCGGTAATAAAGCTGGAATCAAAACATAAGTATTTGATGAACTTACAAACAAATGTTGCCTTTGCAAATAACCGAAATTAAATGAGTACCAAAATGACTAAAACGGAAAATTTTAGAAAAATTTTTCTAAATAGAAAAAAATATTTTTTATTTATGTTAGTCAGTCCTGTTTGGTATAGTATTCAGTATTTAGTTGGAATATTTGATTATGGCATTCTGCGGTTCTTAGATAGTTTTGTATAATGACCACTAAGTCATATTTGACTGTTGTCCTGGCAGCCAATCTCACTGTAATGCTTTCATGTCTCTCATATCACTCTGTGGTGTCTTTCTTCTCACATGATAGAATTATTTCAACTCAAATCAATATTGCATGTCCGTTTACTCGCGTTTTATGATATGTAGCCATGTAATAAGTAGGATAATATACCCTAGTAAGGTTTATTTTGCGATAATTGCTGTCTGACTGTATATTGTCACCTATTTAGATTAACTGTTATTACTGTCGGTTTATTTTAACGTGTATATGCAGGAATTATAATGGCTTAAAGCAAGAATTCAAAGTAGGGCTGTAACATATGATTATTTTGATCGTCAATTAATCTTATTGATTATTTTTACAACTAACCTATCTATTATTTTTAACATTTAAATCTGTTTTTTAGTTTCTGGTTAGTCAGTCCTTACTATAATAACCTTAGTTAACCCTACAATAAAAAACATAACTAATTTTTAAACAATTTGTTAAAATATTAAGTACTTACTTTGCTAATATAATAACAATAATCCTGACATGAAAACGTAAGAATTAAAAGGCATCTCTCAGTAATGTCTGTGCTGCATTCACAATCAGTATTTGAGATTGACAACAAAACTTGCTTACAGTTTGAAATGTTTTCTTCGTTCAGCAGATTGAAGTTGAATACATATTGACAATATATCAGTGACATGAATATTGTTTGAATGTTCGACTTAATATTCGATGTAATATTCGAAACAACTGAAGTCACAAGTATTCAGGTATAATTAACAAAGGTATCAAAGATGGTGATGTCCATGACACTAGGAGGTTTTCAATATGTTAAAGAAATCGGTCCAACTGAGGCGTGAGTTTATTCATCAATGACTTGTACACCTATACCCCATACCCCAACCCTAAGCCTACCACTCACAATAATGCATGACCCTTTGCTAAAGCCCCACCCTCTTTAGTTACTGTTGCTACGCCTGTCGAGCTTTCGCGCCTGGCACGTCTATTGCAGTATATAGGCACCGTTGTCAGACATTCCCAAGTAGATAATTATGAATTTTTTGCCGACCAGGTGAGGTATCTGAGAGAGCAAGACAAAACAGACTGCAGTATGCATTCGAGGGGTATATCAACGACATAATATGCAACCGATTAGAAAATCATTTTTTCAAAATCGAAGCGAAAGCCTATAACATTACGTCACAGCGCAAGCAGAAGCCGCCACATACGCATATGATGACGCACAAATTGAGGAACAGCTTTGACATAGTCTTGTAGAATAAACACAAGACATTAGCCTGACCACTTAGCAATGGTAACATGCTGCCGCTTATATTTTTAGTGCGCCAGGCTAAAAAGTTGTGAATTTAGTTCTGCATTTCTCCCCTTGGGTTTTAGGTTTTGTGAAGGGAGAATAAATTCCACCATCCCATCAGATCTGCACAGTCCATACGTACAACGCTTCAGGATGTTTCCCACAGTCGAAAGCTTGACAGACCTCCCGCGCCAAGCTGTGGTTGCTAAGCCACGATTGGCCTGTGGTGGTTTTCGAGGGTGAATTGTTGTACAGTTTGACAAATATTTTTCTACATTGATGTGTACATGTGCAATTTTTTGCATTGCATCTCTTCTAGCCTTAATCCGTCTCTGGTGGATGCTCAGAAGAGTTAAGTGTGGCAGACAGCTAGTTGTCCAGTTTGTTTCTGTCATTCAACGCGGATGGAGGGCGTGTCAGGAATTCGAGTCCTGATAATGTGCGCTGTTGCTGGTGTTTGGTTATAGAATGCTGTTGTCACACTTGCAAAAAGGCTACATGAACACAACTATACTAGTATAGGCTAGCCATTAGTGTGTGTGCTCCGGTGAGTCTTTTTGTGTGTGAAAGATGTCGGTGGATTCAGGATTAACTTAACTTGTTTTGCGTGGAATGCGTCAATGTTTTTGTAATTGATGTAATCGATCAGCCCCAGTTCAGAGCGCAACACATCAGTTTCAGAAAATATTCCAGAGTGAATCTAAATCAACTTTTCAGTACTCAGTCAAGATGTTTGTGAAGGAGGCCTATTTTAGTGTTCACTCAACTCGTTTTTCCGTGAGACCTCCTTAAGTACATGCGTACAGATTACTTACAGGTAAATGGTAAAATGTTGAAAAAAGTGCCTGTTTCTCCATATCTCCTCTCCTTTTGTAGATGCTTTTTTGTAGCAGTAAAAAGAAAACTCTGAGGCGGCACAGAATGGTAAAATCAGTTGTTTGTTTGACTGTCTTGTGCTTGTTGGTGTGTGCCGATACACTTATTGGTCAAATACCCAAGGGAACCACACACAAGAAACGGGAAACCAAAAATTTGGGATATCTTCATTCAGCACCACACCGCTGTATCTCTCCACAAACCCTTTGGACTAAATCCACATGCTTTTTCAGTCAAGTTGCCCTTCTTTTTCAAAATCAGACAAACGTAGCTCAAATAATCACCTCAGTCGGTTGAAATAAAGGTGAACAAAGTTACACGTTTTAAAACGCCAGCGTTGTCGTCTTGTTAAACAGTAATGTTCTAACAACGAATGACGTTTATGGTGCTGAAGCGAGAGGGAAGGAGCCATCTGATTATCAGCAGCTCAGACGAGATGAGGACACTCGAGAGCAGCTCAGTTCACGGTTCTACTTAGATGGTCTTAAATGGTGCTTTGCTTTAGTGGTCTCGTAAGCACAAAAACCCTCCTTTACGCAAATAGGTGTTAGCAAAGCATCATCAGCACTTGCTCTTAAATGTGTAAAGGACCAGTTGTTGGTTGAAAGGTAATCAAATGCTGACATATCAGTTAAAATGATGAATAAAATGACTGAAACTTCATTTTTGTATCCTGCGTGTCTATCTTTTGACAATGTGTTTGCAGAATGTTTATTAATTTCCTTCAGAAGGGCTTCTATTATTCCCTTCATGAAGACTTTTATTTCATCGTATGAGGTTTCTTGCTAAACCACCTGAAACAGTGTTGACCTCAAACTTGGTATGGGAAACGTTACTCCACACAGACCCCTGATGGATAAGCTTACACAGTACACATCCCCAGCAGGTTTGAGCTTGATCGAAACACTTCGAAACAACTCAATATAGCTGCACAAAAAGATGATCAATGTGGAACTCGAGGTTCATTTAAGCTTAGGTCAAATAATCTTTCTCAGACGGTGCAGTGTAAGAATATTGATTTGAACAATTGTAAATTGGAAAGGAATGTTAAATCTGTGCTCTGTCTTTTATTTACAGGGCTCAAACTTGCATCGTCTTTGTGAACGTTTTCTTTCATTTGTGATCCTTTAGCCTAATATTTTATGTTATTAAACAATCCAGAACTCTAATGCGCAACAATTTTACTGTTTTCACTGAAGACTTTGAAGTAGGGTGACCATACGTGCCATTTTTCCTGGACGTGTCCTGACCAGGATTCCTATATTGCTTTGATTCAATAAATGGCAGGTATGGTCACCCAATTTAAAGTGATTAGTAACCTTTGGGAAATTGTCAACTTGGTATTTTATTTTTACCAAAGCTACCAAAGTCAATTTTTTTTTTTAGAAGCAGAGGAGAGATGGATGGATGGATGGATGGAGAGATGGAGAGATAGATGGATGGGTGGAGAGATAGATGGATGGAGAGAGAGAGAGACAAAAAATATTGATATCTTGCTCTTAACTGATTCTCATTTCTAGGGAACGTGATTCTAAAATTCTTTGAGTCGATTAGTCTAGCCTGATTTCATTTATGGGACGGAACATTGAAGGGCACTTCCCCATCCAGTGAATCACAATAAGCATCGTGCTTTTAATATGAAAAAAACTGTCAGATTTTAATTTCTGTTCATTGTATTGCAATATAAACAATAAATGTGGTTTTGGCGCTGTTGTGAAAAGACAAGGTCACCAAGGTGATTTTGCCAAGCAAGACATGATCCTGGATCAGCGTTGTTGTCGTAATTTTTAAGCTTATCCCAATCCTTACCCTTAAACCTACCTCTAGCCAAATGTTATGCCTAAAATCAGTGGTAAATGATAGCTGATTAACAAGGGCTTAGAAGCAACGAACCATGATTTTAAGCATAAAACAGAAAAATGATTCCTCAATTCTGATTGGTTGATTGGAATGTTGTTCCAGGATCAACAAGGATGTTGATCCAGGAACGTCTTGTACTTGGTGAAATCACGCTCACCGAAAAGACAGATCGTATTCGCTGTAACGCCTCAGTTTAACAGATGCAGCAGCGCGCAGTGTTCAGCACAAAATAAACAAGACTAAAAAGCCAAAGGTAAGTTAAAAGAAATAATTCAAAATTCCATATTCAGTCAGACATGGCTTATAAACAATGTAATGTCACTTTACCTCAGAAGAAACAAACCGCATATTCAGACAATTGTTAAATATGTTACATAGCCTATATAACTTTGCAATATTATACAGGCTAATATATAAAACCCACTCAATGTACACTTAAAATTAACAATTAAACACTAGTGATTTAATAACCCTGTTTAATATAATCTTTAACAAATCTCCATTTTTCATTTGTTTTACTGTTATTCCTAATTTGACTATTTATTTTAGCGAGTATCTCTTTATTTATTTACTTTAAACACACAGAATCAAATTTTAATTTGGACATTTGGTGCCTTTCTATTTTCAATAAATGGGGTATTTGTCAAGTTATGCGTCATGTTCAACTGATGATGGAGACAGACACTCAGGGCACACGGAGACCTACTAAAGAGGAAGTAAGGACACTGACAGTAACTTTTGATTTCAAGTGTGTCCATCCATTCTGAAGAGTATGAGTGTAAGAGTGTGGGAGGTCAGGCTATGGCACGGCTTGGCGGTTGCTGTTTTGCGTGTATGTATTAGCAGTTATATAATGGCAGCAGCGAGCTTGCACCCACAGACAGTAAGAAGATTACACCGCATGTGCCTGAGACACAGGTCCGCTGCTGCAAACCCCCTACACCAACACACTTCAACTCTTACTCTATGCAGTCTTAACTCTTGTGTACTGATGCGTCAAATCTCTCTCTCTCGGACTGCCGCTAACACACATGTGCACACACACCGTCTGCGTTTATGTAACTCACAATCTGAGCGATCTGCTTCATCTCTCTCATCTCCTCACCTTTGCAGGGCTTTCAACCCACCAGACATTCACTCTCGTCTTGATCTCAAATCTTTTGCTTTCCCACTTCTCTTTTTTTTCCCCGCTTGCGCCCTCTGTTTTATTTTGTTCTGTACGTTCCCAGTATTATTAAACGTAGCCTTGCAAACCTTTTTTTTTTTTTTTTTTGAGTGCTACTACATGATGATTTTCAGGGCACCTGTGTGAAGTGAACACACAACCGTACATTGTAAATAGTACACCAAACATGCCGGATCACATAGTTTTCCAGTGCTTTTTGTGTCTGGTGCCTGTCAGGGTAATATTTCTTTGTGTTACAAAAGAGGGATGCAAAGCAGAATGTGTCTCAACAGTTTTTAAATGAAGTTAAATGAGTAATAATCAATGTTTTGTAGACTAATTTAGATAGGTGCTAATGTGCATGCACATGAAGTACATGATAAAAGTATGTATTTACCATGCTTGGTTAAGTATGCATTTATGGAATTGGAGCATAGTATCATTATAGAATTATTTTTTTTTTATGTTTTTTTTTTTTTTATGGACTAGAATAACTTTTAATATCAGAATTTTACTAAAATAACAATATGTAATGTATAGGTGATTTTCTTTGTCTATGATTATTTTTCTTTCTAAAAAATATTGCAAATCAGATAATGTTTCAAACAGTAGTATGCTACATTGTTGTCACAAAACGTTGCATGCTAAATTTAGTGAGTGGTGTTGTCCTGAGGATGTTTGTACTAATAGCAGGTGATATTATCACTGGTTTATTCTTGAAATTGAAGGAGAGTTAATTTTTCAGGTTTGTCTTAATTCAGAAAAAGAGATCCATGTTGAAAAGCATAACAGATCGATGAGTCTGGGGCAAAAGATTTGTGTTAGTGGCCCCTAATGGCCTGGAGGAGTGCTGCAAACTTGTAATGCGGTTAGTTACGCGAGGTGTCTTTTTGTGGGAGCGTCATCCCTTCTATCTCTTTGCGTGTTGTTGATTACTTTGGTGTCAGTGCTTGTATATAGTATGTGTGTGTTTTATGGTGGGTTTTTTATCTCTTTATCTTTTATGTGAGTTTGTAGAAAAAAGAAAGACACTCTGATTTTATGTGCTGAAGGTTTTAATATTACAGTGAGTGAATAAAGAATGTAATAAGTAATTAAATTCATCACAATAATGATGATTCTTTTCTCTTTTTTCCCCCTCATGTTATTCCTTGCGATCCCCTGCTCTGCTTCTTTATGGGTACAGGTAAGAGTTTTTTTGGTTTTACATGTTTATTTGGAACATCTTTTAATTCTATGTTATTTTACTGAGTGTTGATTTCCAGCATTGTGAGACAGTGATGAAATGCTGCTGTTTGTGACGAGAGCCTTTAATCAGGTTGCACAGTGAGCTAAATGTGTTTATTCTGGGCAGTTGTCAGAGTACTGGAATTATATTCCAGCTTTTAAAATGTATACTAATGTTCAAAGTTTGGGCTCAGCCAGACTTTTAAAAAAAAATTAAATTATTACTTTTCTTCAGCAAGCACACATTAAACTTATCAAAAGCGACTTAAAGATATTTATAATGTTACAAATAATTTAAATAAAAGCTGTTGTTTATATATATTTTTTCATTAATATCCTGGAAAAGATATTGTCCACAATCACTTCCATTTAAATAGAAAACTTTAATGACTTTTAAAAATGTATAATAACCAAATCAGCATATTAGAATGATTTTTGAAGGATTTAGTGACACTGAAGGACTAAATTTAAAGTAAATTTTTCGTTAATGATATGTATTGCTAAGAACTTAATCTGGACAACAATATTTCTCAATATTTACACCCTCAGATTCGATCATTTTAAATAGTTATATCCAAATGTTTTCTAGATCAATGGATAGCTTATTTATTCAGCTTGCATATGATGTACTTGCAAATTTTCCAATAATACCGCTTTATGACTGGTTTTGTGGTCCTGGTCACATATATTTTAGGACAGTTTTTTTTAAGTGTTTAAGTAAATTTCATAGAAAATAGTTTGGAGAAAATATGTTATTGGAGTAAAATAGAAGCGTTGTGTGCAATATTAATTTGAAGCAATTTGTAAGATGTATATTTTGTCACTATTTGTTGCAATCATTTTTCTTCTTTGTTTTTAGAAATTCACTGCACTTTTTATTTTTATTTTTTATTTTTTACATAAAATAATAATCTGTAGCCTAACCAACACAAATGTTTGAGCAAATATTACGCAAACAAAACAAATGATTGTAAAACAAATAAATAAACACAACAATTTTCCTGTAAAAGAATGGACAGTGGTTACAGTCGGGGTGTGCAGGCAGGCTGCAAGAGGACGAGCGGTTTTTAACTGCTGCTTTGACCAAAAAAGTTGCAAAATGCAGCTAAACAATCAGCTTTGGCTAATATTTGTTTTATTAGAACACATTCAGATAAATGAGTTAACTGTGTTTGGGATTAAAAGTAATAAAAGTTTTGGAACCTCTTGTAGTGCACACCAAATAAAGTGAATGTACTTCATTACAATTACACAACTTTATATCTTAATTTTCTCTGTTTTCTATTATCTCTGCTTTATTTGATTTAGGTTACTGCAGAAAAAAGTACTCTAAATATTTAAGACTATTTTTAATGTAACCAAAATGTGTGTTAAATTATTAAATGTGTTAAATGTATTAAATTATTAACATTATTATAACATACTAATTTAGAGAGACCTTATGTAATGTTTATGTTGTTATTTTGGAAGACTGCTAGCATGTGGTATATTTTCCTCCTCATTTTAAATGGGCTATAAACATATCAGTAATTATCGATATCGTGATACAATTTTCAGCCATACCGCCCAGCCCTAGTCCCAAGGCCAAACCAGTTGGAAACCACTGCTTTAGATCGTTCAGTTCTCTCCGCCATCGTCACTCTATTAAGCAGATCTTTAGTGTTGTGTGTGAGTGAGCTCGGTGTACTGAGGAGTGTGTGGAACAGAAGGACATTTCACGCGTGAGATTGCTAATAACAAGCTAGGTAACGATTATTTCACGATTATTTAACAATAAATAGGAAATGTATTTTTTTCTGCAGTACCGATAGCAGAACCGTTAACGTCAGAGCTTATCAATACTTCAATCTTTTATAATTTAGCACCAATAGCGATTAAGCACAGAGTTTCGGTACCCATCCCTAATAGAGGTGTCATATATCCAGTTTGGTGTATCCAAAATTATGCTCATTACAGTTTTATCTTTGGCCTGTTTTCTCCTGGTTTTAGGTGTTTCAAGTGTATTTTAAAACTAAATTGATACAATATGGCCTTTTTGATTTATTTTGGTTCACTTGCATAAGTCATAAACCAGGTGTGAACTGTTTCTCAGTTTGTGTAGGTGTCAGGTGTGTGTAATACAATCTGAGAGCTTTTTATGTGTAGATATGTAGGGCTTGGCATGATGATGATGATGATGATGAAAACAATAATTCTTTCATTTTGATCACAAACACTGATATCACTTCTCATCTTTACTATGTTCTAGGTGACTTCTTTCTAGCTGTGTTTTAGGCGTGACATTTATGAGTTTGTGTGAGGTTAAGGGTCGTCATGAAACGTGATCTTGGGTTTTCTGTGATCTTACATCTACAAATAATATAGGCCAGAATTGTTTTAATTAGTTTGAAGTTAGATAGTACAGAATTGTCACTCCATTGGTTTAGCTATTGGACATATAGTATGATAAACCAGTAGCACGATTGTTATCAAGCGGTGTTCTCGGGTCTACTGCGGTCAATAAATCATTTTGGAATGGAAAATTGTCTGAATGCAGGAATATTGGCATACTGGTTGAAAATGTTCAAAGGTGAGAAAACAAGAAGTGCTATGCTGATCAATGCATCAGAGGAAACGTTTCCATCTTTATTGATCCCAGCGGTGAAGTTGATATATAGTTACACAGCATCTTTGTGAAATCTAGAAATGTCAAGCCCTGCCAACAGTTTGTTACCACAGAAATACATTTTGTGTCTTGTTTTGTAAAAGTAAAACACCAAAAAATTCAACAGACTGACAGAAACCACCTACAATTGTGGTTTATGGGGCAAAATATCCAAATTGCCTCATTGCCAAATTTCAAACGGTTTTCAACAAAAAATGCAAAATGTGAAATTATCTGTGGTGATGGAGAGAATTATTCACATGCTTTGTCAGTTGAGGTTTAAAGGGATTGTTCACCCAAATACATTTAAATAATTAAAAAAATAAATAAATAATTCATTAGTTACTCGTTCCGTAAACCATTTAGGTACACTTGTGAAAACACGTCAAAGCTGATACAGAAGAGAATAAAAGATTGCACAGTTATATTTGTTTTATTTGTTGTATTGTAGCTTCATAAGATTACTATTGAACCATTGATGTCACATGGACTGTTTTAGGCCTTGAAGATGTCAGTTGTTTTGCTGTCTATGGAGGTTTGTGTTCTCAGAATGAATAAACAGTGATGTACCTGTCTGAGTATTTTAGTTATTTAAAATTCCCTGTTTGACCTGCTCAGTAGCATTAATTATGAAGTGCAGAGCTTAATGAAGTATTATAAGACTTAAGGTGTTCCTTTAGGTTTGGCCTGATTTTATGAAAGGATTGGCTGTTGCTATCATGTAAACTGGTTGACGTCTCTCCTGAACACGTTTGTTTCTTGAAGAACCGCTGGATGTTTTTGAGAAGTGTCTTAGAAGTTTTGTTGTTGTGCGCGTTGATCTGACACCCAGTCATTTGTATGCTAGAAATTAGAGTCTGAAAGTATCAAAATATGTTTTGAAGTGGGACACGTCAGTGTAGAGACTAGGTTATTTTCTCGAGTTATTTTCCTGTTATTTAACTTTTTAGCTTTTGTGCTATATTTTCTGTAAACTTCTTGACACACGGTCCTCTCTTTTTTAGCTGTTTCTGTGTTGCCTCACACACACACACACACACACACACACACTGCGCCCCATGCAGCCACAGGAATGTGTGTGGAGGAAGAACTGGCAGGAGAACTGCCCTGAACTTGTTTCATCCAGTATACACTCAATCTCTCTCGCCCTCTCCTGTGCTCTCTCTCTCACCCTTAATATTTTTCTCAAAAATTCTCTTTGTTTATTTTTTCTAATTCTCTCATGTGGAGCAGACACTAGGAGGAGATGATAGTCCTAATAAAAATATATATTTTTTGAAATGTAGAAATTGCAATGTTCAATATGCCTCTTGGCCTTTCAGGTACAATAGCCAATTGCCTTCTTCATAGAGAAGTTTTTTTGTGTGTGTTTACTCATTGTTTCTTTTTTCTTGTTTGGATCTTTTTTGTTTTCTTTTACCAAATTTAAATATGCACAATCTGATTTTCTGGATTTTCGTTGCACACTTTACACTAAAGTAATCCTAGACCAGACAAAGTAGTTTTTCTCTCTGACTCCAGGTACAATCACTCAATTTGTTCTTGAGGGATTCCTCACAATGTCAATAGACATCATGGAGGAAGGGCTTTCGGACATTCCATGCACTGCTTCGCACAGGAAAAAGAGGCAAAAATATGGATGGGACAGCGGTTGGGAAACGTGGGCAGCAGTTTCCCACTGCCTCACCCTCCATTTATGACATTTCTTTGGCTTTTTGCTCTTTGCTTCCCTCCTTCTTTTTAGATGTGTTTTTGAGCTGAAGTGAAATTTTTTTATTGTTGTCTGATTTTTATTTCTTATTGAACCAGTCTCCACCAACAGTGATTTTTAGTTCCATTCAAGCGGACTGTAGCTGTACTTAACCTGCTCTGTACCTACATGAAAACAGCTTACTGGGGGCGTTACCAAGATACCTACCTACTGAAATGATTTGTCTTAGAGGCTTTGTTGTATAGCCTCTACTGTCCTCCCCCAATGTCTTTTGAAGACAAAGGACATGTGAATGACAGGGAGTAAGAGGAAGCCGCCAGACCCCCAGGGAGCAACTACGTGGTCGGGGGCGGTGGGTTATGAGGTGTTTGCTGTGCTTTGTGTGTGTGTAACCCCAGCCCTCCTGAACCCCAGTGTTTTGCTTCAGAAGTGTGGCTGGGAGGTGTTCAGAGAGAGCGTTTTTTGTGTGAATGTCCACGTCTCTCTGCGTCACGATCAGTAGCTCTCCTCCTTTCTAATGGCACACCACTCATTGACACAGCTACTGTAATCAAACTCACTCCCGCCTTCTCTCTTCAAACTGACCAGCTCATTGGCTGGGACTCTTGTCTATCCTAATTGGCAGCTGGCAGTATTTTTGTATCGACAATGCCCTGTGTGTGGTGACGTGGTTACCGAATGCCCTCAGGCGGCTTCTCAAATGCCAAGCGGAGCAGAGAGAAATGAGAGAGAGATCTTTTTCCTGGCACAAAGGATGGTTTGCTGAATGTGTGTGCTTGTTTGAACATCGCACCTTGTTTCTTTTCAATAAAGATTATGTTAAAATCACACACACATTATAGCATTTTTAAAAAGTGTGTGTAGTGTCTATTTGCATATTCAGGAGTGATGCCAAAAGCTGTGTGTACTGTCACTTTAAGAGAGTCTGTGGAGACCAGGAAGTCAAAGAAGCACATCAGCATCTGATTGGCTGCAGGAAGCAGCCGGAGAAAGTGCAGTTGTGCTCTGTGTGTGTGTCTCCATGTCTGTGAAGGGCTGGAATATCTCTGCTGATGGGTGCGTTAAGAGCCCAAAGCCAGATGGGCTGTAGTCTGTCATCTCGCCACATTGGAACAATCGACTTTACACACACACACTCAGACACCTCTGCAGTAAACACACAGGTGAAACGCTTCTCAACCGGAGCCGGTGTGCAAATGGCATCTTCGACGCTCTCCTAATCATTAATGCATCAAATTGACCGCTTGTCACTGTAGATCTAGACACAGATGTGGTTTGTGTGTGTGTGTGTGTGTGTGTCCCTACCCCCCAGTCAAGACCTACCAGCCCCCATCACGATTACACACTTCAGAGTGAGAAAGAGGGCACATGAAAAGGATGGATGGGAGTGTGGTGGAGGAGAGAGATTGTGGCGCAGGATATGAGATGGAAGAGCAAGTGTGACATAGAAAGGAGATAAAGAGCAGGAAGAGAGGTGAAGAGGACAATCTCTGTGTTCGCTTGCCCGTTTGGAGTACATGAACATCCAGTTCTCTGGCTAATTATGTGATGTTCCTTATGAAGCTGTTTTGACATGATTTTGGATTCAAGTTTTAATTTTACCCCTAAAAACGGAAAGGAAGAAAAAAATAAAATAAAATAATATTATGCATTATTGTATTTCAATTATTACATTCAATCTTCATGATATAAACATTAAGAATAATTTGGATTTGATATGTTCCTTTTACTGTAATGAGAGAAAAACATGTTTTATATAAATAATATATAAAAACTCTAATTAAAAAAAATATAATATGAATGTTGCAGCATGTATTTATTTTTTTATGTAAATATGGCTATTTAATAGAAATATATATTATAAATAACTA
>JAUMHP010000040.1:8308112-8352366 GCA_032361065.1 Enteromius trimaculatus | reverse complement strand
TATATGTGTGTGTATGTATATGTATATGTATATGTGTATGTGTATGTGTATATGTATGTATGGAGTGTTTTTTTTTCACTGTCACAAATTATAAATAAATAAACGCATAAATAAATTACACCATATATGACTACATATAGGAATTTTATTATAACTGGATAGGCAATCTACATGCATTATATACAGTATATATATATACATATATACACACACACAGTATATGAGAGGGTATAGATAGATAGATATAGATATATATATATATAGATAGATAGATAGATATAGATAGATATAGATAGATATAGATATAGATAGATATAGATAGATATAGATATAGATAGATAGATAGATAGATAGATAGATAGATAGATAGATATAGATAGATAGATAGATATAGATATATATATAGATAGATAGATAGATATAGATATATATATAGATTTTCTAGATAGATAGATAGATATACTGTGTGTGTGTATATATGTATATATATACTGTATATAATGCATGTAGATTGTCTATCCAGTTATAATAAAATTCCTATGCGTAGTCATATATGGTGTAATTTATTTATTTATAATTTGTGACGGTGAAAAAAAAAAACACTCCATCCATCCAAGTTTCTAAAATACAGAAAATGTCTATTTATCCGTGTTGGTAACACAATTGTCTTAATTAAAACGTGTGAACTAATAATGTCCAGCGTATCGGCCTTTCACTACCAGTAATTTGGATTACACTCTGAAAGACTTCAGCCAGGTTGTATTTGTGTGGGTGTGAAATCACGCCTTTAACCTTTAAACACAGTCACCAGTGCGGTGATAACTGTGATTTGTTCAGATTACAGACTGGGGGGTGTATTAGGATCTTCCACAAACGGACACGCACACAAACACACGCTCAGGAGTGTGAATCAGTGCTATCATGCTGACTTTAAAAGAATTCTCCAGACATATTAAAAGAAACTCTTCTCATCTTTCTCTCTTCTCCTTTGAGCGCCATTCAATATATTGCCGCCTGGCTTTTAGTGGTGTTTAGGCCTCATTTGGCCCATCTATCTGCAACAACACTGTTCTCTCTCCGAGTCTCTTTAATTCAACATATTCAGCTGCAGTCTAATTACTTTGTTCTATTTGTGGCACAGTTGATGAATAGTAGTGCTGTTAGCTATTGCGCTTCACTCGCACGGCTTCCTTGCACGCGCGGATGTGTGTGTTTGTGTGTGAATGCGTGTGTCATTGTCATTTAATAAAAGAGCATCTGTGGTTTTCCCTCAGAGGAAAGGTGTAAAATAGACGAGCTTTTACTAGCAGTTAAACTAAGTGCAGCAGCAGGTTGAGTCTCCCGCTTAAATGGTGAACATCTTCATGACCCGAGTCATCATCAAATCTTAGCTACTTAAAGGGCTCATATAGTGTTTTTTTTTTTTTACTTTTATTATTTGCTGTTTGCATGTCAGCCTGTATCCTGTCCCACATGTTTGTTATGAACATTAATGCCTCAAATTATTTGGATTAAAGAGAGAAGTGCGCTCTTACTTTTCCTTAAGCGAGCAAGCTTGTGCCTGGTTGATCATGCACGGTAATGTAACAAAAAATATAACCACGATAATTAATCATTATTACTACAATTGTAGTTTTTTTTTCTTTTAACATTTCATTAGAATTTTTTGCACTTTCAAACAAAAAGCACAAATCAAGAGAACATCAATTTGCATGGTTTGCTTGATTTAGTCACAGCAAACAATGCAAACAGCCGTGAAATAAAACAGGCGGGCTGTATTACACTTGTTTTTCAGCAGATTATCTTGGATGTTTTGACTTCAATACACATTTTAAAAGCTCCTCAAGAATTTGGATGTTTGGGAGGTTTGCAAAATACGCCAGAATAGTCATTTTGTGACCATATCCTTGTTCCTTTTGTTTTGTATATTTCAGTGTTTACACTAAGGCTGATGATACACTGTGCAACTTTCTGAAGAATTTGGCTGGGCAACTTTTTTTGAGCAGTGTTGCTTGGGCAATTTTTTAATTGAGAATGGGTAACCAATTTCTATCTGGATTATTTAGATCAGTATTGGGCTCCTTATCTCACCTGGTTTACCATTTACGACAACATTTCCTAAAGTTGCCTGGCAACATTGCTCAAGAAATTGCCCAATGTATCATCAGCCTAAGGCCCCATTAACACTAGTGCATTTTCTTTTTTAAATGCATAACCTTTGCTAGGGTTACACCATCATTTACACTGCTCCTGCGTTTTGCACGCTCGAAAACTGAGACTTTTGAATGCCAGGGCTGCATTTCAGTGTAAACAGACCAAAATTGAGACTTTGGAAAACTGCTCGCATTCTCTCTACGTATCCTTGACGACTGTGTAAACAATAACATCATGCTTGTACCTATAGATATGTGTTGGTTGATTCCCATTCAACCGTTTCAAACATGTTTTAAATAATAGGGAATGTACATATTCATATCTATGGTTGTACTTGCATGAATGATCATGTGACATGTGCGTGTAGTGTAGAAACGCTAGTGTAAAGACGATCGTTTTTATTCTAAAATCAAAATGCACTAGTGCAAATGGGGACTAAGTAAGCTGGTACTAAACGCTATTTTCTGACTGTAATCTGACGTTATTTAGTAATCAAAGAAAATACTGTAATTTTACCGGTTAAATAATCTTAGTCATCTTTAGATCAAGTCATCTTTTAATTTACGATGCAAAAAAAAAAAAACACTTTACCTTAATTCCAGCTCACGCTGTTAAAATAGATGTTTTTTTCCACCGTAGCAGGGTTTTATGTTACATCTCTGTGACTTTAGGGTTTCATGTTACGTCTTGTTGTTAAATTAATTTTTATTGCATTATTTCAGAGACTCCATTACTATATATAATGTATATAAACTCTAGCTTCTTTTATTATTGAAGTAATGCATGGAATGTACTTGCTCTCAAGCTCTGAAATTGGCTGTATTTGTGCCACTTATAGTCATCTGAGACGGCTCTTTAAAGATAGAGCCCTTTGTACTCCTTAAAGGTGAATGCTATTTCACCGTCATACCAAGACAACTTGTCAAGAGTTAGAAAAGCTAAGAATCATGTGGCTCAAAAGAGCAAGAAACAATGAATGCATGAATGAGCTGACATGAACTGAATTAACAAATACAGGTGTTTGGATCACCCAGTGTCCATTCATAAAGGTTGTGTGCTCTCTTTTCTCTCCCTCAGTGTGTGTGTAAACAGCAGCTGGGACCGCCTCTGTGATTAGATTAGCTTCTCTTAGCGCTTCCTAATTGGTCCAACAAACAGAAAGGCTGTCTGGGATACAGCTCCATCCTTTTTATCTCCCTCTCTCTCTCTCTCTCTCACTCACACACACACACACACACACACACAGATGAGTCATCAGTATGTAGCCTTTCTTTCCTCTGCTTTCAGTTACCCATTTCATTTGATCACTTTCTGTCTCACTTTCAGTAGAAAGTTCATACTAACCTGGAGGTTATTTTTGCACATCAATGCTCTCCCTCAAAGAGATTTTGAACTTTCATTAGGATGTTTATTTTACTGTAGCTTTTATTGTCTGCGGTGTATGCAAGGTATTGTAGTATAGGAGAGAGCGGTGGAATCAAACATCTTTTCAACTCCATGTATTCGGTCCACGAGTCATGATGTCATGAAGAAACCAAAGCTCCAGGTATATAGTAGGCAGATCTGTACACATTTATGTTTGATGTCCCTTAGTTCACTGTTTTGCTGCCAGATTCACACTAAGAATGATATGACTAAGCGCTATCAATCACTGACAAAACTTGCAAGCAGTTTTTTTTCCCCTTTTTTGAAACTAAAACGGTTTACAGCAAATACATCTTTATGAGCATCTGAGAACAGTTCACGTATCTGAACAAAAGCTCAAACTAAAAAGTAAAAGAGAAAGTGGAGGGGAAACTAATTTAAAAGGTTCATAGGGATACAATGTTTCTTTTTAGAACCTTTGAAGTTGCTCTTATGTGACTGTTTTGATGTTAAGTACTTTCTTCCATCTAGTCTTAAAGGGATAGTGCACCCAAAAAAGATAGTTCTGTCAGCAAAATTTTGTCGTTCCAAACTTGCACTGCTTTCTTTTGTGGAACCTGAAAAAAGATATTTTGAAGAATGCTGGTGACCAAACAGTTTCATTTTCCATTCAGTTTTACTGTTTTTTTTTGTTTTGTTTTTTTTGCCCGTAAGATCAGCGGGAATCATGGATTAACAATTTTTTTTTGCGTGGTAGACTAGCAACAACTAAGCCATTCACAGACTAAATGTGCAAAATAAAGCACTCCGAAACATTAACGCAACCAGCGGTGGGATTTTTATGTGGAGATAATCAGTGGCAGTGTTTTTATTAAAACCATTATATTCTGTCACGCTAAAATTATAATTCATCATTCAGTGTAGGAGTATCACATGTGACACATCACCCATACCGAACTTGATGGCTGCTAGATAGATTAAAAACTTTTAACCCACGGAGTCTCATCTGCCTGCAATTCAGTTTTAGTTATTAATTTGTAAGTACTTATAAGTTAGTGACAGGCTTTATAATGAAATAATGTCCTTTGTGAAGCATTATTAGAAAGCCTAATCAACGCACAGACCTCAAGTATAACCATATCACTTTTTTCACACTCATGCAGTCTAGGCATGTTTGTGACTAAACCAAGAGCTTTATATGTCCTTATCCACTGGTTACGTTTGTATTACACTTAATGTATTTAGCTTTTGGGCTGACCTGAGAGATTGTATCATAGTGTAATTAGCCAAGGTGTTGTGTTTGTCCGAGCCCTCATTTACTGAAAATGTGTGTGTTCTAAAAATGAGCTCTACACACATTTTTATACCGTGTATAATGGTCACTTTGCTTATTTTTCCAGAATAATGTAATGTTTTAATCTTTGGCAAAACCTGTGAGTCGTGTTGTGTGCATTTTTTTTTTTTCTTTTTTAAGCATTGCAATGACTGCTGTTACTATTTTATTAAGGGTTTATAACAAAGGCAGGAACGCGGGCAGGTCCCTCTTTGAATCTATGATCTGCACACATGGTTATTAGTTTGTGAGCGTTCACGTGAGCAGCAGTACCGTGCATGTTTATCCGCACCACTGAACAGGAAAATGGTTACCGTACCATCCACATGTGCATTAACACTTGCACATGCATTCTCTGGGAAAGAGAGACCCCTCAAAGAAGTCCAAATGCAGCTTGGCAGGAAATGAAAAATGGATTGTTGAGCTTCCTTGACATACACAGACAGTCTCATAGTATGTCTGCTTCAGATTTCTAGCTCCTTGCACTGAAGCACATAAGTTGGCAAAATGTGATTCTTTTCTTTTTCAGGGATGCAGCTAAAATGCTGAAAGAAAGTATAGTATATTAATATGTTGTTCAATCTTGCCTAGTACTCTCTTTTGAAAAGACTCTTTATAATATGTTATATACATATATAAGTATGTATCGCACTAATTTATAGAAAAATACATAGTATTTAAATAATTAATAAAATTAATAATAATAAAAATGTACACATTTACAAAGTTATTTACTTTTATTAAAAAATGTTTAGCTTGATGCTAGCTTCTTGATTCTGTCATCCTTCACAAATAAAGAAATTAAAGGAAGTTTAAGGAGGAAGTATACATTGTAAGCAATACTCAGTTACCTGATATGTTTGTGTGCCCTAAGAATAAAAAAAATAAAAATGTAAATGTTTTTATACTCGACAAATTACATGAATATGACAAGAAAGACAAGATTCCAGGGAACTGACCTTCTCTGAGCTGTCAAAATAAAATTCTGCTGCACCAGGAAAAAAAGTTTGTATATATATATATATATATATATATATATATATATGTGTGTATATATATATGTATATGTTAAAAAATACAAGCCAGTAATAAAAACAAACAAAAAACTAAATGTCCAATACCAACTAATGATCGGCAATGTATCAGTCATCTGAGAATGTAAACGTAACAAAGCAGCAATTTGTTTATTTGAAATCACTTGCGTTTTTCTTCTTTGTCAATTATCACAAAAAAAATTTAAATGAAAAAAATGTTAATATTGATTGACAATTAATTAAACATTATTTATCTGACCAAAATTAATATGCATAATAATTTTTTTATAAACAACATTTAAAAAGTTTAATGTCTATACACGTTTGCAGAACATATTTATTCAGAAAATATATTAATGGACATTTTCAAAAAGATTTTTCCCGGGATGATTTGAACATTTTTGTCATACATTAAGCTAGAAGACTCTATATATAATTATTCTTACCGCTTTTGTTTTTAATATTTTTATTACATGTATATTTTTTATAGATTTTTACTAGTTTATGTGTATAATTGCTATATAGATGTTTTGAAATGAGATAAATGTATAAAGTTGAATTGTGTAATTGAGATGTTTTGTTTTTGCCATGATTGTAGCCATTTATTGCTGGCTTGGCGTTAAATCCTAAATAAATAAATAAACACGTTTGCAGCCTTAAAAGCATTTGATTTGAGTGCTTTTTTCATTTTAATTTATAAAAAATAGTGTAACATTTTAATATTAATCATTACTCAATTATTAGCCAGATTTTGGATGCATGCTTTAAGTATAACAACGTGTCTGTGCTGCGGCAGCTAAAGTCTGTCTACACTGGACATGACGAAGCAACTGGTAAAAATCATTTGAACTTTGTTTCAGTTTGTAATAAATAGAAAGCAGCATTAGTTTACTGTCTGGGATTTGTTTTGTTGCATCGACACGGCAACTATTTGTCTTATTTTATTTTTTATTTTTTATTTTTTATTCAGAATTGTAAAGTCAGAATTTTGAAATGTAAATTAAAAATTGTGAGTAAAAAAGTTGCAATTGTTATTATTTATTTGTACCGTGTAATAAACAAGCTTTCCTAGACATCAGAGCTGAAAGACCCAGAGATTAAATTTGTTGATTATTTTCAGGATTTTTTGTGATTTTTTTTTTTTTTTTTTTATGTATTATTTAGCAGCCCTATTCTTTTCCGTGTTTTCTCCTCTTGCAGCTCATCATTAGAGTATACTTAGTTGCTTAATAATATTTAAATTGCCCTCCGCCAGAGAACCTACACTGGGGCCAATTACAAGGGAGCAGCTCCATGTGTCTGTGCACTCTCTCTCACAGTCTGGCTCTCTTGAAAACCTTTGTTCATAGAATACCGAATAACACAGCACATCCTCTGTTGCGCCTCATGCTATAACACACATACACACACTCTCTCTCTCTCAAAGTGAGGCCAGTGGGACGCAGTTATTGCCTCGCCAGAGCGCCATCAGGGATGCTCATATCGGTGATGTGCTTTGTTTCCATGGTAGCCTTTCTGTCTCTCCTACAACCAAACCCCCACCACCCTTAAAAAAGCAGCTCTGTTGAGGAAGAAAACGTGGAAAAAGTGGAACATTTAAAAGGAAAAAGTAGGTAGAGTGAAAAATATGTCAGTGATGTTTGATGGCACCAAAGCATCTGCATCTCTTTTTAAGAATTTCTCTGTTTTTCTTTCCTTCTCTCTCACTTTCTCTCTGGCTCAGTTGGCTCAGCTGTACTCAGCCATCCACTGCCTGTGAGCCAGTTAGGGAAGACAGACTGCCACACACACACACACTCAAACTGAATCATGCACAGGTGCACACTCTCATCCACTTATTCACACACACTCCAGACTTAACACACACACACCCATTTGAAGTCAGCAGCAGGTGTCTTACTCATCATTGAATATGAAAAGATGTGTATGGTGTATGTCCATTTGTATGAGTTTTTGTGTATTTCTGAGAATATTATGAGGTTACTGTCTGTACTTTCACATCTCTTTGAAAGCATCTGGAAAAACAAACTCTTTCTTGCTGTTCTCTGAAATGTGTTATTGCTGTTCTCTGCTTTGCCTCTTTCTGTAAGGATGCTTGTATAACAGGTGCACACACCAGGCCTTAACAATGAGGATTTCCCCCTCCCTCGATCTTTCTTTTTTTCTTGCCCTGCCAACATTTTCACCCGCCATAGAAAAAAAGCTGTCACATTATATTTTAATGTGTGCTAGTTGTATCAATAATAATTGTATTTCAATTAAATAGTAATTTTACAAACACTAATATGTGATAATTGCTGTGAATTATACAGCTTTAATGAAACTCGAGTTTGTTCACAGGATTTAGCAGGAAGTTTAACTCCGTATGTGTTTATTTTATTTTTCTGTTTAATTTTAGGTTTTCTGTACAGCGTAATTTGGTGCAATAATGACTAGAAATAATACAACTATAATGTTTATATAGTATTACAAATCTAAGCAGCTTTGCATTCATGTACATGGCCACATAAAATCGTAATTCTTAATTTTTCTTTTTGAGATTCTCCATGATGATGCAGCTTTGGCCCCATAGGGTAGGTCACAGTCCGTCGAATGGCCTGAAACGCATTCGTGTTGGCTTTGATCCAGCAGGTTGTTCAGCCATGTATACACACATAACACATCATTTCTCTCAGTATATGCAGAGATGGGGAAATAAAGGGACTACATGTATAACAAAAGGGCATGGTACACATGCACAGAGACACACACGCTCCAGTATCAAAGCACCTCCTGGCGGGGACAACGCAGCCGTGGTGACCAGACCATCTGGCTGGCGAGCTGAGGAGGGACACCCTCCTTTCTTTCTCTGTCTCTCTGTCTCTCTCTCCCCCTTTGCCCCTGGCCTAAATGGCACCAAGTCAAAGCCACCCTGTCCCACCCAGAGGGGGCAGACCCAGATACCACCCTGAAATAAGCCCCATCTGCAGTTGTTAAAATAAAGCCAATTATAAGATGATAGTTAAGATGATAATAAAAAGTGAGCTGGACTTCAGTCGGAAGACTTTATGATGGTTGTGAAAAGCGTCTCTGTAGGCTTTCCGATGTCTGCCAAAAGTTTAGCTGTTTTAAAGGTGGAGCAAATATTCTTTGTTTTATATTTTACATTAAATTGAGGTTAATTGGTTACGTTTTTGATTTCATGTTGTCTTTAATTTTATTTTTTATTTTTTTTAATGGAACATGAGATTTCTGTTTCTCCATAGGTAGACAAAACTTAAAGGCAGGGTATAGGATATTTAAAACATGAAAAAAGATTCGGGCCCTTTAGCAAAACAAACTTGTAGCCAATCAGCAGTAAGGGGCGTGTCTATTTGTGACATGGAGGAAACAATGTTCAGTGAACAGCCGAGTAAAGCGACAGAAAGATAAAAAGCAAAAGAGTAAAATGTCTGCGGAACAATAAGGCAAGAAGTGTAACCCCGTGTAAATATCGTATTATCTTTCCAGCACTGGAGAGAACTCAAGGAGTGGAAGGCCTGTGATCAGATGCCGAGGTTGTTTTGGTTCTTCTTGATAATTGAGTTACACTGGACGTGATACTGTTCACAATCATTTGAAATTCATGTAAGGGCATCATAAATAGAACAGAGCGGCAGTTTTCTCTCTGAGATTTGTCTCCCTGCTCACATCCCATGTGAGTTAGCATCACTGATTATAATGACTTGAACCTCCGATGTCACATGGACTATTTTAACAAAGTCTTTACTACCTTTCTGGACCTTGGACATGTCAGTTGCATTGCTGTCTATGCAGGGTCAGCAAACTCTCAGATTTGATCAAACATCTTGATTTGACTTCCAAAGATAAACAAAAGGCTTACAGCTTTGGAAAATCTTGAGCGTGAGTGATAATTGACAGAATTTTAGTTTCTGGGTGAACTATCTGAACGTATGACCTTGATGCTGCTACTGTTGTCCTCTACCAGTTAAACTACTCAGAAACCTGCTCACTTGCATACCTGCTTAGCAGGTATGATCCTCATCTTATATCCATTTTGTTTATCTGTTATAGTCTTGTGCATTTTAATAAATGCTGTGATGCATATATCAAGAGCACATGACCTTCAGTAATAGCCACATCCAGACACGACCTTGGTTAAAAACTACTGAGATCCTGATCCTGTTTGAATCAGTACATGAAATGACATTATACTCTATTAATAACTGTAACTGAGACATCATTTAGAAAGCTCATCCTGTCCAAATAGACTCAGTATAAGCATCATATATATTAGAGCTCATTTTTGGTTTAAAAAGAACTTTATCCCCTTCTTACTCTTAATGCATTTCTACTGCGACAATATTGGCTTACTCTGTTTTTTCTTTCCCTCCTTTTCCTTTCCTATCGCTTTTCCCTCCTCCGTTTCACTCTCTCTCTCACCCTCCTCCCCTTGTTTTATGACTTTCCTCCTGCTTTGAGCCTGATCTCTGTGTGAGGGGAGAGATGGAACGAGAAAGGGAGGTGGCGGAGAGAGGAAAAGGACAGGCAAATGGCCGGATTGATTTACAGAGGACTGAGGACAGCAGGCACAAACCCCTCCTCTCCTCACTTCCTTTCTTCCTCCGCCCATCCACATTTTCTCTCTCTCTCTCTCTCTATCTCTCTCTTTCCCCCCCTCCCCCTTGCTGTGGTACGGCTCCAAGAACAGGAAGCAGTGGAACACTAAAAATAGAGAAAGCGAGACAGGCAGAGAAAAGAGCATTTGGAGAGAGGGAGGGATGGTGAAAGCAGGGATGGAAAGATATAAACAGAGAAATACTTTGCATAAACAGATGGGTAATTGGAAAGAATGAGGGAGGGAGAGAATTTAAAGTAATAAAGTGGTCGACAAGATAACTGTAAAGCAAGTTTTCATTTCCTGCTGTCATAAGATGAAGGTAAAAGACATTTGAAGAGAAATGAAGAGGGGGCATGGAGTTCAAAATCGTATGTTCATCGAGTATGTACTTCTTTTGAATAAGTGCTTTCTTTGCAACTGTTACAAAAACTCTGTGTAGTATGAACGTGTGCAGGGTGAATGTAATCTTGACATACAACGTTTGTGATCTTGTCACTGTCAAGTGACCTAACTTCGTCATTTGAGTCACTTCACAGCCATTCATAACTCCTCTGCCGAAGCATTATGACATAGTGAGTGTCCAGCATATGTCCATTTCAGAGTCTCTTCACGAGCAGTAGGTCATCAGGGTACTTCTCACCTGTTTTATAAATACTATGAATACTGCACTTTACTGTTTTTACGTGCTGTATAGTGAGGGGATTTGTATCTTCAAACAGAGACACTGCTAGATGTCAGTAACTCCACAAAATTTGAACTGAAAAGGCGGCAAAGTCTAAAAAGTGCCATTTGGGACAGGCATTTTTGTAAAGAGTTTAACCTGTAGCATCAATGCTAATATCCCATTAAGCCCCGTTCAACATCAAGGACAACGTTCTCAATCTTAAAGAATAGAATAGTCCACGTCATATCTTTTATAGTTATCGTTCTTGGTGTAAACTGGGCTTTAGGCAATAAAAGGCCACTAGCATATAGCGGTAGACCTGCTTGTACACACAAACACCTTTCCTTCTCAATTATTTCTATTATTTACACCAGGCACCTTAGGGCGTTGTGGTTAATCTAAGGAAAATCCGCCCGTGTTATCTTTTTAAGGCCTCATTTTCCTGTTGGCTGCCTGTAGAAAGCTGAAAATTTAGGCAATATCAACGCCAAATGTTTTCTTTTTTTCTTCAGGAATGTTGAGTTGTCATGTTGTGCGAGATTATCCTTGATTATGCAGTCGATAAAAGTGTTTTGAAATCTGCAGTGAGTGGATTACGTTTCTGTACCCATCGGATCGTAAAATGTCATGTGGCAGATGTAGAACTGATCTGGGTTAAAATTGATACCACATTCAACGAATGGCTTTAATACGTTTGCTAACCACTTTAAAGTGTTTGCTTGGTTAAAAGTGATCAGCAGGTGTTTCTTATTGGTCTTACTGCTTAATATTTGCCACTAATAAGACTTTAATTGACAAGCTTTTATAAACCTGTAACACATACTATTATTTTCACATACAGGTTTTGTCCACTACACAATATGGAAGTAGGGGAAGGTTTTTTTTCTTCTCTCTGATAGCCTTTGGTTTGCACAGTGTTTCACAACCCTGTTTCCTGGAGGCACAACAACACAATGCATTTTCATGCAACTCTTAAACACACTCTTAAAAAAACTCTTAAAAACTAATTAAACACACCTGATTCAGCTAATCGGCTCATTAGTAGAGAATCCAAAACCAAAATTGAATGGGACAGATAAAGGAGAAATCCAAAAAATGTGCCTGCAGGAACAAGGTTGAAAAACATGGGCTAGCAAGCAAACAGTTAGCTTATTATATTGCTAATTGCTTAAATGGGTAGTTTATCCAAAAATGAAAATTAGATTTTTATCTGCTTACCCTCAGGGCATCTAAGATGTAGGTGATATTGTTTCTTGGGAACACAACCGTCTTACCGTTTTGAATATCAATAACATTGATAAATTTCATCTTGTCATGCGGCTCATGTTGTTATGGTAATATTCACAATTTTGAATGCTTGTAAGATCACAGAACTTTAGAACAGTATTCTGTTTGTGCCGTCTTCATTTACTTACTCGTTTTTATTACATGTGCTTTAAGTCTCCGGCACTGACTGATTTGCGAAGTTAGGCATCCAATCAGAGTTGTCACTTTCCCCAACACCCCTGATGTCCACAACGCTGATTCATCACACTGTCGAAAAGCTGACTAGTGGAACACACCAAACCAACTAGCCCGACCAACAAGAGGCAACGGCCCACCTTCGGCTTGGTATGTCCCTGAGCTTAAAAGCCCCGAGATACTTCCCACTGTATGTCCAGCTGTCCTGAGCGTGTGCAGAGCATCCGGTGCGTGACGTCTGTACATGCTCTGGTGAATGAGTTCCCGGATGAGTTTGCTCAAACAAACATGATCTTTTAGTTTTTGGTCACTTTGAACAATCATGATAGGTTAAAGTACTTACCATTTTGATTACCTGTCATACCCACAATCTCTGTGCATGTTATGTTATGTGCTAATAAAGCACATATTGAATTAGTTATTTTACAAGACTTTATTCTACATTCCTAATTTTACCCAACGCGTGCCAGGCTTGGGTGGACTTAGCCTTCTCCTGGCCAAGGGGACTTGGGAGAAAAATTCCACTAAATTTAATATTTGTTGACTTTGGCATGTAAATATTGATAAATTCATAATTAATGACATGGCTGGTTCAGTATAAATTAGGGCACTGAATCTCTGACAGTCTGAGCGCTCATGGTGCACACAGTACAGCCGTACACCTGCAAGGCCACTGCCAATATCCAGATAAATCTCACGGAATCCCTTTTTTCTTCTAACATTAGAAACAACAAGGCTACTCCTTTTAAAGATGAGGTCGCTTTCTGTCGTCTCCTTTTGTACAGCACAAAAATTAACCGAAACTCTGCATACTATGCTACATATTGCAGTTTTTCTTTTGTTCTTTTAATTTTGCTGTTTTAATTATGCTGTATAATGTTTTTTTTCTCCGCTCGGCAGAAGCGCTGCAGGCGCGTGATGTGATATTGTGATTTGTTCATTTTTGTAAAATAAAAACATTAGTGTTTTTAGCTTATCCTTCTATTTTAAAATAATTTTGTTGTTTAAAAGTTAATAATCGGTAAAGCGTCAATTGTTGGTTATAACCGTAATTGTGCAATCAAACACGTTTTTTTTTTTTTTACAATTCTACTATCATAAGCCCTATTATTTATTATTATTATTATTATTATTATTATTTATTTTATCTTTTTTTGAGAGTGCTCGCGATAGATCAAAGTTATTGATAATATCCCATTCGCTGTTTGAATAACCATGGAAAGGAAACGTTGTAGAAATAATATTATTATTATAATATTATAATATATAATATTAATATTTTTATTATTTTTTTTATTAAATTGTAATCACGTTCAATACAAATTATGTCCCATTAAACATTTTTTTTTTTTATTAGCCTATGACACCTATGTTTGGTTCTTACCTAAAAAGACGGGTATACAGCATTTAATACATTTGGCTGTTTTTAGCCTTACCCTGAAGTTGGTTCACCCTCCGCCTATGTTACCCAATACCTAAACTTAACAACTACCTTACTAACAATTAATAAGTAACAAGTGTTACCTATTTTAAATTGTTACCAAAATAATAAGAACCAAAATTAATTTAGTCAAGATTCTTGCCCTGGAAATGCTGGTCGTTTTGGCAAAACACAAACCCCTTCTTTCCTTCAGACAATTAGTACTCCAAATGTGTAAATAATTGTTAATTTTGCAAATGTATTGCTAACGCTTCGCATTTTTTCTGTGTTTTTTGTTTCGGATGCCTTATTTAGCTCGACGTAACCAACCAGGCTGTGCGAAAGGCTATTAATTTACTCTTAATTTTCACTGTTGTGAACAGCAGCACAACCCTCAGTGATCTCCATCCCTCTGTATATTTGCACGTGCATCGCATATATGCGAGACATACTTCACAAGTCAAACTAGTTACCGTCAAACCCATATTTACAGAGTGATGAATGGATGACTCCAGGTTATTAAGAATGTGCCAAATGAAGTCAGTGGGAGGAGCTTAGCCTGAAGAGCGTGTGAGTAATGTACAGATGATTATGAGCAGTTTATTGTGACGAGACGCTCTTTGTCTTCCCTCCCTCGTTCTCCATGCTTCCTGTTCCCTCGTTTTCTCCCTTCCGTTTCTCGGCTGTGTCTCTCTCTCTCTCTCTCTCTCTGGGTGAGGTGCAGTAATTGTCTCTGCTGGCAGGGCTGCTGAAGGCTTTATTGGATTGGAGTAGGATTTCAGGGACTGTGTTTAACATGCACCCAGGCGCTACAGTGCACACACGCACACACATTCACTCAGCCAGTGTTTAAACAGGCTGCCATTAACAGTGAGGGAGGGAGACAGCGAGCGAGAGAGAGAGAGAGTATTTAGCAGCGTTTAGGAGGAGGCGGTGTTGCTCAACGAGCGGAAGCCTCGTGTGCTGACTCTCCGTGCCCCCTCTTTCTCCTCCCTCCTTTCTTCTGCTTCTGCTCTCTCCTGTCCTCCCCCTCCTATCTCTCTCTCTCTCTCTCTCTCTCTCTCTCTCTCTCTCTCTCTCTCTCTCTCTCCCTCTTCTTCTTATTCTCCTTCATTAATATCTTATTATATTAGTGTTAGCCAGTGGGTGCTCCTTCCATCTTCACACATACTGCCACCACACGCACTCACAAAAACACTGTACTGGGCTGAGAGTTATTTATAAACCTCTGTATCCCACAGACAGGGACTCACGAGGGAGAGAGTGAGGTAGAACAGATAGAGAGAGAGAGAGAGAGGGAAAGGAGGGGTGAGGTAATACATTTTTTCCAGCTAACCACAACATTCCAAAATTTCTCTACAACTTGATTAAAGCGCAAACAGTGTGTATTGATCACAAAACAACAGCTTGCGACGAGCTCAAAATCATGACATTGGTTTTAATACAGCTCTGTGTGTTTAATTAGATACAGTCCTCATATGTTTATATATTCCTTGCATAATCTGTTTAGCATTTTAAAACAAACAAGTCATCATAAAAATGTTTAGTTTTTTTATTTTGCCCTGGGGAACATGTATATGCTTTTTTTCAGAAGCGCATATATTTGGTTCTTAAAGGGGTTAAATCACTTAAAAATGAACCTTCTGTCGTTGTTTACTTACCTTTGCATCTTCCAGATGTGTATGGCTTTATTTATTTTGTATGTGTGTGACACAAAAGAGTATCTACATTTGAAATAATGTGCTGTTCTTTCTTTTCCTTGCTTTACACTGAATAGGGGCTGGAGCTTTGTAAACTTGAAATAAAAAAGTCGACCTTAGTCGAAAGTCGTCCCTTGACCACAAAACCAGTCATAGGCATCAATTTGAAAAAAATAAGAACAAATAAGCTTTCTATCGACGTATGTTTGTTAGGATAGGACAATATTTGTCCTGTATTTTTACTTAATATCCTAATGATATTTGACATAACAGAAAAATTGCTAACCCATGCAATGTTGGCTATTTCTGCTAATATACCCTTATGACCTAATACTGGTTTTGTGGTCCAGGGTCAAATATGAGTTGTGTGCTAGTCTTCTGAGGTTATGCGATAGCTTTGTTGACAAACAGGCCAAAACTTTGGTTAACTAGAGAGTTGAATAAGTCCAATTCTTTAATGAATCATTCAGGCATCATTGCTTCTCTCATGAAGGTTTTTATTAATAGTTAATATTAGAAACGGTGAAACAATCCAAGGTCTAGCACACAGTAACACAGAGCTACAAATAATAGTAGCTCAAGGATCCTCATACAATATTAAGAACCAGGGATATGTAAACTGATGCACAGGATAATTTGTGTAATTTTGGTTACTTTGTCCAACAGAATATATGTAAATTTATGCTATGGCTTCCTGGTGTTTGTATTAAATAAAAAATGAAATGAAATTTTTATTAACGTTGTAATTTATTCTGCAATTGTGTAAACTTGTGAGCTCAACTGTCTGGGCCATAGGATGTTTCTTTCGCCTCTTAAATTAAAGGGTCATGCACTCAGCTCATTTTAAAGTCTGATGAGCCAGGTCTAGAACACACACAAACACACTTACCCAAACCACATTTTTCAGATGAGTACTCTGCGCAGTGTTTACTATAGAGAGGCTGTGTGTTAGGGCCTGTGTTGTGTGTTTAGCTGTGTTATCTGTTGTGTGTCAAAGGTCGGTCTGCCTTTATTGTACAGTGCACATTCAAGAGCTCAATTTAATGATGTGGATTAAACACAAACACACATACATACACTTTGACACACTTATTTGGTTTAGCCTTTAACACATGCTTCACACACAAGACTTCCTGAGGATGAAGCAAGAGTTTTAAGGTCAACTAAGATGATGTTGTTGTTGTTGTTGTTGTCTGATATACAGCACTCCACAAAAAAAAAAAAAAAAATCTAAGGCTGCATTAATTTCATTAGTTTCATAAAAAAATATATATAGTAAATATTATAGTAATTGTTTTTTTATATATTTTACAATATAATTTATTCCTGTATTGGAAAAGCTACATTTTTAGCATCATTACTCTAGTCTTCAGTGTCGAATGAACTTTCGGAAATCATTCTGATTTGCTGCGCAATAAACATTTCTTTGTTTTCTCATTTTTGAAAACCAATTGTTCTGCTTTATTTTTTTTGTGGAAACAGTGATACTTTTTTTTTCAGGGTTCTTTGATGAATAGAAAGAAATCTTAAAAGAACTGCATTAAGCTGAAATAGCAATTTATTATTTTATTTTAAAAAATGTAGGCTGTTTAGTTGAGCATGATCGTTTCCCCTATTTCTCCATTTAGATTATTTTGTGCTTAATCTTTAAAAACACGTGTTTAGGGGTTTTACTTTTCGTGTTTTGTATTAAATGATACAATAAATGCCACCTCTTCTTTTGTCTTAATCTTCTGCAACAAGCAACAGGACATTCATGTCATTCATTCAATCATTCATCTGCCACAATTAGTAGCTCCGCCCGCTCTAAAATCTTACTGGTCCAGAATAATTTTCTTTATGCCATACATTTTAAACATCAAACCTCATCTGGTTGGTTGTTATCATGCAACGTTGCACAATTTTCAGTTTTTTTTTGGGGGGGGGAGACATATGTCATGTCACTGGAAACCTGTTCGGACATAGTTTGTACCTAGCTGCGATTTGAGACATGAGACAATTTAGCATTTCCTTACCTAGAAACGCAACATATCTTTTCTCATTTGGTAGGAGCACCCTATATAATCAAGGTGGCATTTTCTGTTATTTTGTACAATACGGTAAAAAGACAAAGACGGTAATACAGGGCTAGTATTGCATGTGTTGACAAAGAGTGCACAGCGATTGAGACATAAAGAAGAAGAGAATTCAATAGATGGGAGGGAAAAAAAAGCATAGGGTAGGTATAGAAGGGGAGAGAGAGGAAAGAAAACATTAGGGAGGGAGACCACTAGAGAGACAGAGCGAGAGAGATTATTGGCAGAAGTGTCCAGTGCACTCAGCCCAGGAGCCGGGGGGGAGGGGCTTCGGGATCAGGAGGTTGCTATAACAACTGCACCTTGATGGTTCTCTCCCCCCATGCGCGCTCTCTCTTTCTCTCTCTCTTTCTCTTTCTCTCCAGTCACATGAAAGCATTACTGTCTGTCTGAAGAGCTCTTCTGTCTTTCCCTCCCTCCCTCTTGTATTTCTCTCCCTCCCTTTATCCGTGTGCTCTCCCACATGGTGACTGTGAAGAGAGCAGGAGAGGGAGTGTGTTTGTGTGAGCTACTGAACACTTTAATAGGCAGTGAAATGGAGAAAAACAAACATCAGCCTCCCCCCGCTACACACACACACACACGCACGTATGCACAGACTTTCTCTCTCTTCCTGTCTCTACCTCTGCCGCGTGTTTTCTTAACCCTGCCATGCTAGTTAAGGCTTGGGGGAGGTTTTCTCGCCGTTCTGATCCCATTACGGCGGTTTTGAGCCAAATGCTGCTAGCAAGATGGGTCTCTGTCTGCAGCTTATGGTGGCGCTAGTTATGCCATCCGTACCGTACCGCACCGCTCGACCCCAGTCGTCAGTGGAGATGTCTGCTGGAGGGGGTTGGTACTAAACATACCTAATTACGCCTCACTTAGCATGCAGAGTCTTTGCAGGAAGATGATCATTATTGATATCAATCATGTGCCACTCTGAGAGGATTCATCACACATGGGCCGGTAGGGTGCAGGAGTGAGAAAAGGCTTCGCGAAGTCATCCACCAATTTGTAAGGCGTTGAGAGGACGTGTTCTCATAGCAGAATATGTTTGTCAGTACCATTTCTTTCTTTCTTTTTTTTTTACTGGTAATTCTGGTTCCTTTTAATAGAAATGCGTAAACCACCTATAGTTAATTAGTTATTTATATAAATAGGAATAATAGTGGTAGTAATGTTACATTTATTAAAATATATAGAAAATGATTTTATTTAAATTTATTTTATTTTTCATTATTTTTTTTTTATAACATTTTTTATTTTCTAAAATTGTTATCTAATTAAATGTAATTTATTTATTTACTTTTGGAATTCTTTTTCCCCACTGCTGGTACTTCAAGCTACTGTTTCATGGGCACCACATTGTTCTCGGTTTCTGCCTTGATTTCTCTCTCTCTCTCTCTCTCTCTCTCTCTCTCTCTCTCCCATCATTCACTCTCTCCATGTGAGTGACAGTCATCCTAATCGTCTTTATGGCATGATAAACGGCACGAATATTGACAGCCGTCATGACAACGGTTGCCTTGACAACCCCCTTAGCTGTTGCACACGACAGAGGTGTAACAATGAAAGATGCAACCCCAGACAGACAACATGAACACAAGGGTCATATTGAGCCTGCTACAGTAAAGCTTACAGTACATGCCATTTCTGTTGAGCGTAGCCAGACGGTGCAAAAGTCTAATCAAGGTAGACTGCAGCGGAGCATGTTTTGTATGTGTGCGCATGCCTCATTTTATCCTGCTTATCTCCTTCTTTTGCATAAAGCTAGCCACTAAACATCAGCCTTTCTTGTTTCCCATCATGATCTCGCTGTTCTTCTGGTCATGTAGGGAGAGACAGACAGAGGGAAAGAGATAGAAGGAGGGAGGGGGACTAGACGTATTGCCTCAGAGGAGACTCGGAGAGAAGATCCATGAATCTTGTTGTTTCAGAATCTCATTTCGCATGTTTCGGTGTAGTGTGTGTGAGAGATTTGCACACACACACATACACACACACCGAAGTCAACTGGGATAAGTGAAGAAGGTGGGTGGGATCCTGCTGTTGTGCAGGGGGAGAATTTGTCACTAATGTTCTTGCGGTTCATCTTCATCTCTGGGTTTACGCACGCAAACGCTTCTGTAATTAACACACCGTTAAATGTGTGTTCACTGTGAGAGTCATTAGCACAAACAGAAAGATGAGGAGAGATGATGGGAAATGCTTTTCACCTTCTTTTTTTATCCTCACCTCTCAGGAGGCATCTATCACTCTTTCCCCTTCAATATTTGCCGTTGTTCATTCCCCACCGCACTGCCCTGCAAAAGCGAGACGGAAGGGACCGTCGGCAAAGTCTGCAACCGAATGTTAAGAGAATCGTTTGTGGATTAACTGGAGGAACGCTTAGACTCACATTATAACTTTTTTCCCCTGTTTATTTGTGGTTGATTACGCCAATATGTAATGCTATTTAATGGCATTTTAAGGCTTTTCTCCTGTCCCTAACCTCTGTTGGCTTGTACATGTGTGTTACTGTCTAGCATGCTTGTGTCGAGCGGCTTAGACACAGCTTAATGGCTGAGACAAATTAAGCAGAAGAGCATTGTGGGATAAAAGTGTGTCCATGTGCGAACAATGAAACTCAGTTTGTTTTGTAACCGATTCCCTTCCCTTATTCTCGCTTTCTTCTCTCTTTATGTAATGGCAAAGTAATAATTGACGCTCGTCACCTTTTCCCTCCTATCAGTGATTCTCTGTGCAGTGTTTGAGTGTGCAGTGCCAGTAAAACAGATATGTGCAAAACTACTTATTTTTAAAATAGACAAGCCAATCGGTTGAATGGCTAGTTCTATAGATAGTCTATCTGTCGCCTCGGATAATTAGGTTGGTCAACAATTCACAGGAACCTGATTGGAGAGTCATAAAAAAAGATCCGGTTTTTAAAAATGTATGCTGCGCGGTAAGCACACTAGGATTACAGTGGTCAGTCTAATTCATCCACTTTATAACAGCGTTGCTAAAAAATATAAAAGTTATGAACTGCTTGACATTACAGATTGGCTCTAACTCATTTACAATACTACCTTCTGTACGTTGATTAGCTTGCATTTGATCTGAATGTAACTATTTCATATTTACATAGTGGCAAAAAAAGAAGGAAATTCTTGTAAACAAGGCCTCTGTTTAAACCCATACTCCTGCACAGATTATGGAAAACCAGCACTGGAATTAAGTGTGGGCAGTTTTTGTTGATCAAAATTCCTGCCCTCATTTGACGTCAAGACTACACCTCGGCAAAAGATCTTCTGTACTGTATCAGATAAACAAAAAGATCAAGGCAATTTGAATAAATGAATGTTACATTTTTTCACACATGTGCACATAACTACAATGACGATCACTGGCAGAAAACTTTTGCTGTTATGAAGTGTTTTGATAGCGTGAATATATTACCTATGTAAATTTTGGCTTTCTGGACTAGAAACCACTCTGACGTGCTTCTGCTCTGAAATGTAAATAATTGTTTGAATAGTACCAGGCCTGACTATTTATACACCTGTAAAACAGCTTCACTGGGTAGCCTTACAAGTGTGAATGTATGACAACAATATTCTGAAAGTGTGTTGTTCTTTACACGTTTTCATATTGACCTGACCTTCTAACCATTGTTCTCTCTTTTATTCGTCTCACAGCTCCAGGAGACAGTGAAAAGGAAATTGGACAGTGCCCGGTCTCCTTTAAATGGTGACCAAAATGGCCTCAGTGATGGGAGTTATTCTCCCACTACAAAGAGACTCCGTAAGGAAGGATGCACTGGAATGGACTCTCTTGGTAGCCTCCCGCCCATTTCCCCGCTTCATCCAATGGACATCAAACCCACCTTGCCCTCGGGCAACAACAGTGCCTCCTCAAATAACGGAACCGGCAACGGCAATGCTGGTACAAACCATATTACTGGGCGACCTGAGGATTTAGGCAAAAATGGTGGAATGCCTGATATTAAACTGAACGGTTCACTGGAGTTGGAAGATGGCTTTAGCCTACTAAAGGACATGAAACAAGAGCCTTTGGATGACGGCGGTGGAATAGAATCGTCGGAAACATCGCTTTCAAATCAGAACAAGCTATTCTCTGACATCAATCTGAATGACCAGGAATGGCAGGAACTGATTGATGAGTTGGCAAACACAGTGCCTGAGGACGACATGCACGACCTCTTCAACGAGGACTTTGAGGAGAAAAAGGAGGTGAGCGACTTTACACGGGCCACAACGGAACAAACGCAGCTTGCACAAGACCCAGCACCTAACTCTGTAGCTACGGCACCCAACAGTACACCGCAACCGCAGAGTGGACAGATGCCCATGGGGTCACCTCAGGTGCGACCATCTTCCTCTGGTCCCCCGTTTGCAACTGCTGCCAATGGGACACCACCCCAGCAACCGTTGCAGCAGTCACCAGCAGTTGGAATGGCATCTGGATCGCCCGCTAACTGTGTGGCACGTTCTCCGCAAACGCCCACCCAAGCGCAGACCCAGGCCTCAAGGCCCGGGAATGGATTTATGATGAGCACAGGTCCTGGTGTTGGCCCCGTGGCATCAACTCCAGTAACAGGAGGTGGTCCTGGATCAGGGGGAACAGGAGGAAGTGTTCCAGTCCCGCCCACATCTGAACTTTCACCGGCCGAGCAGCTGAAGCAAATGGCTGCTCATCAGCAGCAGCGTGCCAAACTTATCCAACAAAAACACCAACAGCAGTCCCAGGCAGCAAACTGGTCGCCTGCAGGAGCACCAACAAGCCCGTATAGTGGACCCTTTAACCCAGACAAACCAAATAGCCCCATGATGTATACGCAGGCTTTTAATGCTAGCAACACAATGGGGCCAAAAACACCAAGCATGAACAACTACCTCCCACAGAACCACATGAACATGCTCAACCAGCAACAGCAGCAGCAGCAACCTAATAACTTGGCTGCCCAAAACAACCTCAATAAGCAGCTCTCTTATAGCAACACCAAGCCGCTGACTCATTTCAGTGGAGTAGACCACATGAATCAACGGATGACGCCACCCATGGCCAATCAAGCCAAAAACCCAATGATGCCCTACATGCAGGGCTCTGGGGGTGGACCACCACAAGCTCCAGGTCCAATGCCCAACCAGTCAGCCCATTTAAGTGAAGAACAGAAGAGGATGATGATGATAAAGCAAAAAGCGCTGAGTCAAGGCATGCCATATGGCTCTATGCAGCAGCATGTACAGGTAAGGTCCTTGATTTTTATTCATGCTATGTTATGGAGAGCAAAATATTGATATTTAAATGGAACACTTCATGCACCGGTACAGCAGTTGGATTGGATATTTTGAGATTTTGTGGTTCGATGGTTATTGTTAGTGGAACTGTCCGCTTTAGAGTCATATTAGTGGTTTTGGTGTATTGTATATTCGTTAGTTTGTGCTTGGGACAAACACAATGGTTTTACGTTTTGTTGTTGAGGCACTTGCCAACATTTATCTTATATTTGTTGTTATCTGATTAGTTGGGTTTTTGGAAGAGAAGCCAGTGAATGTATGTAAGTGACTAAGCTTTAACCATAAACCTTTTTAATTTGGTTTCACCCAAAAACTCCTGATGTCATTGATCTCCTCACAGTCTATTTATTTAATTTTTGTGTTTTCTATATAGTTAGTCATTCGTGAAGATCGCTGTACCGTTATTATTCATTTTTTAAATCATTCTTGTGGTGTAACTTTAGTTCCACTTCAGATAAACCCACCTCAAAACACATATAAGTATCAGACCTTTGATTGGTTGCTTAACATGCCAATTAGATGGCTCTTGTTGTTTAAATGGATGTAATAAGATGCTAAATTTGTGAAATTTTAGACAGAGTTCTGGTTATGCAAGACTAGAAGCTAACTCTTAATCATTCAGATAAAGCTTTAGCATTGGCCAGTTTGCCTAGAGACACGCCAAGAGTCGAAGCGATAAGTCCTCACCCATAACTCTGGATTTTATGTGTTGTGCAGTGGGACAGTAATGGTTCCTGTTGCCCTGAGCAACAGCTAGCTCTTGGAATAGGAAATCGACACTCTGTAATATATTTATGCCTATGCGCCAACCTCCGATGTCCCCGTGGCCACCAAAATCCTTTTCCCTCATTCTTTCCTTGGAACAAAGAGGAGAATAACGCTCTTCTTGGAGTCTCACGAATTGATAGGATTTTGAAATTACTCATTATAGTTGAATGTCACTGCCATTTGCTCATTGGTCTTAACGACTGGCCTTCAGTCCACAGCTAATGAGAAGTGTGAAATTTGTTACTATTTGTTGCCTGATTATCTAATCACGCTCAGTTAACTACGGTTTACATGCAGAAGTCAGCCAATAGGGCTAGAATGTCTTTTGTAATTGGAGGGGTGCTGGTGGTGGTCTCAGTTACTGAAGAGGTCTCGAGTCTGCTAGCTTCTGAACTGTAAATTATTCTCATTAATGGTGACATCCTCAGCCCCTCCCAAGCTCCCTCTCTCCTCCTTTCATTTTATCCATCTGTTCATTGGGTCCTGTAGCTCTTGCACTGAGATTAGATATTCCTCCACCCCTTTTCCTCTCTCTCTTTTTTTTCTTCTCCTGCATCTCCCATGTCCCCCCTCCCTTCCCTCTTTCCCTCTCCTCAGAAGCAATAAAGGGGTAGATTTATGATGGTTGGTTCTTTTGCCGCCTGAGGAAAATGCAGCAGAAGAGCGAAACAAGGTAGAGAGAAAGAAAAAGAGAGAGAATGAGAGGAAAAAGCTGAATTAAGGTAGACGATAAGTAAAAGATGGGATGAATTATGGAAAAGGTGTAAAAGAAATCAAATACTAAATGCGAGGAAGGTACTATGAAAGAGAATGGAGTATGAAAAAGGGAAATTTGTGCTCTTTTGTAATTTCCTTCCTTCTAAATACACTATTGACGCTATTTTTCCATTTAATTGGTATGGCATCATATGGTGCGCTTGCTCTATGTACACGTCCACAGAAAAATTCAGTTTTTATTGCTTTGGATGTAGTAGACAAACATTTTGCTAATTCTTCCCATCGTGTTTTCTCAGCCACCTAAGACCAGGCAGACTGGTGTCTTCATCGCTAATGCTAATTTTTGTTTTGCCTGAGGTCAGCATATCAGAATTACTACTTTGCTTCCTTTTAGCACAGCATCATCTCCCGTTCTTGTAGTTATTACTGGAAAATGTTGTTACACACAAATTAAAACGCTAATCGAGCTGCAGTGAAGTGGCTAGCATAATACTTAAGATTTGTGTCAGCAAACCAGAAGATGCTAGCTTAGCTCAGACGCTATATTCAGACAATTTGCATGCAATGCGCATGTTTCTCATAATATGACATTTACACATTTTTTATGTTCCTTTTGTCCATAGAGAACATGTAAAGCGATATATGTGTGCAGATCTCTGCTATAGAAAATCAATAACAAATCCCACCACATACGTTTGGTAAATTAGTTGCTTCAATGCATGAAATGATAAAAGCGTCTGCTAAATGAATAAATGTAAATGTAAATGTAAATGTAAAAATGAAACCCTGGGTCTATAAAATTGAGGAAATAAAGAAAATTTGGAATTTTTAATACAGTTAAAAAGGGTTTAATTTGTTCAAAATTTCACTCTGGTTGCTGCTAAGATAATGTTTAATAAATAAAAATTAATAAAATATTTGAAAAATAATAAAAACAGAAGTGTTTTATTCCACAAGTGTTCTCAGATCTTTATTTAACAATGTATTTAACTTAAAAAAAAAAAAAAAAGAATTAAAAAAAATATATATATATATAATAAATAAAACACAGAGGGTGAAATAGTTTTGAGATATTGTAAAAAATGATGGGCTTCTTGCGGTCAAAACTCCACTATTACTATTGTCTTGGTACTCTGTGTGCACCGACTCTCATTTAAAGTTGAATGGAGAATGGAGATCTTTTTTCATTGGGTAATGCATTTTGAATTTAGCATCTTATTGAATCTTTCATCTAGACAATAGACAGGCCATAAGGTTATTGATTAAAGAGTGTTGGATGCTTTTGGTGGACAGCCTTGGATGGGGGTGGATTTGTAATTAGAAATATTTATGGTTGCTTTCTCTCAAAGCTTCCTTGAACACACATTCATAGAGATCAGAACGCATCTAGTTGTTTGGTTTTCTGTTTCTCCATACACAGGTGGCTAAATGGACGAGTTTGCATAATCTTATTAGTGTGCGATTATGAAACTTTAGCACGGTCCTTAAAAGCTTGTTAGTTAGGCTTTGATTGTCACTCCATGCCATTTTGCATATCTCTGTGACGGCTGTAATTTATTTGTGGGTGATCAAAAGGAAAGAAGGGGAAACGATATGGTGGGCTTTGTTTGTTTGTGTGCGAGTGTGTACTAGGACTAATGTCAATGTAAAGCTTGTGCGTGAACTAATAGATGCTTAGCGGCTTTGAATAATAACACAGTGGTTGCCTAATGGGCAATCAGCCTCTCAGGTAGTCTGGTGTGACAAGTGATGTTTAACATCTTGGATAGTTGCTAGATGTTTGCTTACTAGGTGGTACCAGGGGCATTACTAAGCAATTTATGCGGTCTTCTGAAAGGGTGTTGTAAGAGATTGCTAAGGCTTTGGTTGGTGGTGATTAGGGTGTTACGAATGGTAACTAGGGTGTTACTATGAGAAGTCTTCTGAGTATTATTTTTTCACTCATTTCTTGAGTGTTGTGGATGGTTGCAAGAAATTGCAGCCACCTAGCGAGGGTGTTACTTTTTGTTTTATAAGGTGTTTGTGGCTTTAGCATATTGCTAGGTTGTTGTGCATTGTATGTAGTTGCTAGGGCGTCAATGTCGATTCTAAAGGTGCCATCACATCTACCATTTTTCTTGAATGAAATCCATAAATCGAATAATGTTATGGCAAATGATATCCCAACACAAATTTTGGAACACGTTACACTTAAAGATAAATGGTATCATTAATCACATTAAACATTTATCACAACATTATTGACAGTACGCAATGGAACTTTTTTGTTTAAAAATTAAAACTGTGTTGATGTTACTTATTGGAAGGGCCTATGTATATGTACATACCACATTTATCCGCTCCTGACATGTCGACGCCTCCGGACCGGTCAGCGTATCGTCACTCACAGTAAAAAGTTTTCCAATATGCCACAACACTGCACTGCATCTTAACCCGGGCTCACACTACAGGAGTTTTAAAATGAATTATGAAATCTGGTTGCAACACACACTTAGAGAGAATCTTTGCAGATTTTCTTCCCTCTAATCTTAAACTTGCACACTCTACAAGATTTGAACATCGTGGCGCATAACACACTACAACTGTTTTGTGGTCATACATTAGCTACTGTGAAATCGTATAGCTGTCATCATCACGATTTAAATCCTAAATATCAAACATGTTAGATATGATTGGGTTGGCCCTGATTTGTGTGCGAACCGATCGGCAGGTGCAAAGTTCAACTGGTGAACGCCTCACATTACTACGCATCGAACATCCGGGCCGAACGGGAACAAGATTTTTGCTCCAATTCTCGGGAGGGAAAAATCGGTTCTAAACTGGGCTAAAAATCCTGTAGTGTGAGCCAGGCATTATTGTAAAAACCACAGAGATTTAAATTCCTGAAGACATAGCGAGAATGTGTTAGTTTGTGTTTATGCATTAACAGTTTTTTTTTTGCTTGCTTTTTTTTTTTTAATGAATGAAAACGAGTGAGCGAACTTGGACACTGAGTGCACTGGAAGGACTGCTGCTTTTGCATAGATTGCTTGCTGCTTCATAATCATTTGAAACCGGTAGCTCCAGTAATAAGATTAAGGATTTATCTTGAATTCTGTCATGGAAATTGTGTGTAAACTATATTTAAACTAATAAATAATCAATGTTCAATGAAATACCTGTGTTGTATTACGAGGGTATAGAAGGGCGTTGTGGGATACAGCCGTGGCGTACGTATAGCAGACTATGTATATTCATCTCTCTGGTTGCTGGAGTGTTGTAGGTATTTGCTAGCTAGAGCATTAATGTGCCGTTTGTAAAGTGTCCAAAGCAATTTTTAGCATATTACCATTCGTAGGTGATCCGAAGGGCCCATAGGTGGTTGATAGGTGGTCGTCAGGGCATCACTATGCATTTTATTATTATTATTATTATTATTATTATTATTATTATTATTATTATTAAAAGTATTCTAAGATTGTATTTTTAGCTCATTACTAAGGTGTTGTAAGTAGGGCTGTGAAACAGACCACGATATTGCAGAGTTTGCCCGTGATCTACAGCTGTGTATTAACTGTCGTTCCATCTGAAATCAGGTGATGGTGATTTACCACTAATCAAGGAACTGATTTAATTGACGAGTGTTGCTAGGGCGTTACTGTGCAGGTATTTTAAATGTTTTTTTATGGTTTTAAAAATGCCATTGATAAAGTCTGTGATTGCTACAGTAGGGCTTAGCTAAGTGTTGTTGTGTGTAGTTGCTTTGTGTGTGTGTCTGCATACTAGTTGCTTGCTGGGTGGTTGCCGGGGTGTTACTATGCATTTTCTAAATGTTTTGGGGTGTTTCAGGTGATTTGGAGGTGGTTACTCACTCAAAAAACCTGTGCCTAAATAGTTCTGAGCTAAAGCGTATTCTCTCCTTCATTAGTAGATTTTTTTCCTCTTTTGTTTATCACACCAAGCCAAAATGATACGTCTGAACACTTTGAATGTAATGGCATTCCTCTCCTCAGGTAGCATCAGCTATTCATGGTATCATTTAGGTTCGTAGCACAAACGCGTGGGTCGAATTACATGCCAGGGTTAGCAGGTTCCTTCAGATCCTAAGCCAAAGTGTAGGCAATTGCGATGTTTGCTTTACCTAGCACCACTAAGAAAGACATTGTATGCTTCCTTTTTCCACAGTAACAAAGAAAAGGCGGTATTATGACATCTCTATCTTATCTTCAGAGTTAAAAGTTCATTTATATGGCTAGCATATGCTGACACATGCACCTGGAGTTCTGCCCGTATTACGGTCATCTTTCATGTGCCACAGAAGCACAGAGTCTTGAGGAATAAATCTCAAACAGTGAAGAGATTCAGAGAAATTCATAATTCAGAGAAATCATAAAAAGACCACCCTACTGCTCTTGTCCTCTCCCCTTCCCCCACCTCTCTTTATTCACAGGAAGGAGAGGTATTGCTTTCCTTCAAACCCCCTCCTCATCAGACACTCTCTCACACACACAAGCTCGCACACATCAGGGATTGAGCAGAGCTGCTCTCAGTTCCTGCAGGAGTGAGGACGGGAGGAAAGAACGGTGGGGGCTGAAGCACACTGCACTCGTTGTATCCTTGACAACACAGACACCAGACAAAACCACCACAGACCATCACTGTGCCGCCTAAACAAAGGCGTTTGTGTGCACTTGTGTGTGTCAACAAGGAAAGAGGGCAGATACAGCAGTTGAGCTTTATTTTAGCAACTAGTTGTATAGAGAGTTTGTAAACACACACACGAACACATACTCACACACACACACAATTCCCAGTTGTGGCAATATTTTCCCCACTTGACATCCCATAATGATGTATGTTTATCTATCGTGTATTCACAGGGGGGCCTCTAGTCAACATCTCTGCACTAAACTATATTGACACAGCCATGAGTGAGCTGCAGAAAGAGTGTCTGCATAGATACTATAGTGGCTGTCTTTGGGTTAAAGCTTATGGCTAAGTCGAATAAGCCAAGTCTGGCTAATGCTGAGGTTGGTTGGTTAAGGTTAAGAAATTCTATACGACATTGATGTTAACCTTTGTTGATTTGAAACTGTGGTTTCAGTGTGGTCTGTTTGTGCTCCTGTTTTACACATTTATTTGACATGCTAATTGACCCAATTCAGAATGGCTTGTGTGGCACATACACAACTTTTATTTTATTTTATTTTATTTTATTTTATTTTATTTTATTTTATTTTATTTTATTTTATTTTATTTTATTTTATTTTTCAATTACATTTTCAATGTTTTAATAGTTAAGTTATTAAGGATATTTTTAGCAGTATATTATGTGTATTTTATTTTTAAAGTTGTATTAGTATTTTTATGAATTAATGTATTTATTTATAATTTAGACTTCTTAGATATGTTTAGTTCTATAACTTATGTACATGTGTATCCGGTGTGGATATTTCTAGTGCAATATTTTAAGCATTTTATGTATTTTAAGTTTATTTATTGGCTATTTTTACTGTTGTAAATATAATATTATATAAATTGTATGTAAATTGTAATCTTTAAACTATCATCACTAAAGCTATACACACGCAGACAGACATTTCTGGATATCTTGCAATACGAATCTCACAACGCTGTTCCATCTACACATGAAAATGTGTAGCTGCTTGCTAAATATGTTCATACATTTGCTCTGATTTGAAGCCCCATCAACATTCAGATCAAATGTGTGGGTGCACTTCCATTTTTCGTGGTAACTAAAGTAAAATATGGCATCGAGACATCACGTCGTAAAGCAGTATCATGTGATCTGATTCCCACTGCAGCTACACTGCCAAAAGTGACCATTACACCATAAGTGCTGCAGTGGGCATATGCGGAAGAATCTAACGAAAACCTCAAAGAAATGTGTTCATTGTCAACATGCAAGCGACATGAATTTAGTATTGAAACAAGGCCTAGTATTTGTTTTTTGATATTCACTAACGGCACCTGCTGTGAATGTGGCTTAAGCTGCAGGTACATGCTGGTTATATTGCACTGCAATACCTGTGTGCTGTAGTGTGTGTGTGTGTGTGTGTGTGTGTGTGTGTGTGTGTGTGTGTGCACTGCCACTGCTGCACTCTTCTCTTTGTCCGCGCACTAACACTGACAGATGGAGAGACCACATGGATCATGGCAGAGGAGAGGGAGAGGGAGGGAGGAGATAGAGAGCAGAGGAGATGGAAAGAGGATGGTGGTGGTGGTGGGGGTTCGTGCACAGGCCAGGAGGAGGTGTGTATGTGTGTGCGCGCCGGGGCATATGGTGCCCAGGAAAAAAGCAGCCTGCAGTGGGTGTCTGCCTGCCCGTGTGTATTAGCGTTTGATTTTCCGAAGCCTGCTTAGATGCGGTTTCCTCATATACGCAAGCTTGTGTTTGAGTGTTGTCGCTATAAGAACACAGGCTATAACAGTCTGGATATTTATAAGGCTCACGTTCGTGCGAGCGTGTGCTTGGATGACAGAGCTCTGCTTAGTATGCAGGGACCAGGATGCTTTTGCTGCCAGTGTGCTATGAAGCCAACACTGGCCTGTAGCACAGAATAAGAATGATGCCTCTCTCTCTCTTCCTCTTCCCCCTCCTCTCACTTCCTCCAGTGAGGATACCTCACCAATAAGAGAGAGAGAAACTTTGGCCGTCTCAGCCACTGTGTTGCCATAGATACCATGGCTCATAGCGCTTTACTTCCGAAATCAATGGCAGACTCGAGATGGGAAAGGTGGGAGTTTTGTGTGTGTGCGGAGCTCGCACATATGTGTGTATGGAAATGTTTGACACCTGTCAACATGCGAGGATTGTTATTTAGTCTTTAGCATGTTTACTGCTGCTGGGAGATTGCAGTGGGTAGTATTTTTCCTCACCCACCCTCAAAACATGTAGACGCTGTCGTTACCGATATTTTGGCTTTGTTATGATTCGATCTCTGTATTGATGCTAAGTAAATAACTTGAAGACAACAGGCAGTTGATGTTTGTCGTGCGGCGTGAATAATTACTAAACCAGTAATTGAAGCAAACAAAAAATTGTGTACAGATGAGGCAGGCACATAAAACCCCATCTTTAAATCAAGCAGGGTCATGGAATCCATTACTGGTGAATGAAATCACATGAACAATTATGATACGTCATATACAGTTTTCTCAGCATGTTATGGGTTATAATATATTCTCCAGTAATATTTCAAAATATATTTTGTTATAATTGCGCAAGAAACAACTGTTAATTTACTTTGATTAATTGGGCATGTAAATATCAATACTTGCAGTAATTTTCTCTTTCTGGCATACTTATGGCATCAATTGTGTCGCCATATCAGTGCCTATTCTGACACTTATCATTATAGTGATAACAGTAACTGATTTTTAATAATTATTAATGCATTGAGTTTTTATTCCCACACTGATGCATTTTTAATACATATACAGCGACCATGTGGTCACTCTCTTAGAGATGTTTTATGTAGGTTTCGACTTGGTTTTACGGGTAGTAGTTTTTTTTTTTTAAAGCAACAAAACACTCTAGCACTTGTGTTACTACACCTGTCTGAACTATTGATGTCAGAACCTTGTTTTGTACCATTTTCCCCCACCACTACTGTGTAACCCTTAAACACCCACACACGTGTTTGTTCTGTAAAGTTCTGAAGTGATATAATTTTCACTGACGTGTTTTCAGACTGAAATTTAACAAACGGCCAGTAGGATTCTTTTGGGTTATTACAGATAATGCTGATGAACTAAAGCCCGGGACACACCAAGCAGACCGTCGGCCGTCTGTGAGCATCTGTTGGGCTAGCTTGCTTGGTGTTTTCCACACATCGGCTCTCACCGGGCTCACATCGGCAGGAGTTTGCCTGATTCAACTTGTTGAATTGGTGTCGGGACCATCGGGGAAAGTGAGAACTCTGATTGGATGTTCAGTTTAGTGAACAATAATGGAAACCGTCGAGTAAATGAAGGCGGCACAAACAGAACACTGTTCTGAACTGATGTGACGTGATCTTACCCAAGCATTCCAATATGTGTCAGTATTTTCATAACGACACGAGCCGCTGAAATTATGGAAGTTATCAATATTGCTGATATTCAAAATGGTAAGCAAGCTCTGCTTTGTTTACGTTTCGTATATCTGCATTGCTCTCGTATATCTTTGTTTCGGTTTCTCCTTTTAAACAATGAATATTTATTATTGATTGCTGCTGATATAGACAGTTAATTCCTCTCACATAATCCCAGAACGCACATGTTAGTTTGCAGTTGGCTGTAATCTGAGCTGTATTCAAGTGCAGCTTTTTTTTTTTTTTTCTCAGATGCTGCCGACACGAGTCTGCTTGGTGTGTCCTGTCCATGTTTTGTTCATAAAGATACTCTTTCTAAATGAACACAACGTTTTTCAAATTTGGAATAAAAAAGCTGAAGTTGCGTGACTTCAACATCACATTCACTAAATAACTTGACTAGAATAACTAGAATAACTTGCAAGGGTGAAAATATATACACAGTGATTTTTCCCTTTTTTTTTTATAGTTAGTTTTTTGTGTAGCACACCAATTGCAGTGTTCTTATAAATACATCGATATCTTCTTAAGAATCGGAAACAATTCATTTCCAATTTTGAACGGGATATTGCGTAGCTTGTCAGTGATCTACGGCTCTGTGTGTCAACTGCCGCTCATTTTAAAAATAGCTGATTGAGATTTACCGCTAATCAAAGAACTGGCTTTACTGACGAAGTGCGCATGAATAAATCGATGATTAAATCGCCCAGCCCTACGTCACACTACACAGAATTTAGTGACGTTTTTTGACAATGTAAATATTTTTTGCTCATTTTCTCTAGCTGCAGCTGACTAAGCATCAGTAACTTTTCAGGCGTATTAAAAATTCAGCCATATTAAAATGTTTTAGAACATCCGTATGCAATTTGTCTAAAAAGATATAGCCTAACACTGTGCCCTAACTACACGCGACACAACAAGATTGTAGCGACGAACAATTTGGATGTCCACACTAGCAGCGATGCAACAGAATCTATGACATACCACAGCCAATGGTAAGCGTGTATAATTTTTATTTTTACATTAGGTAAACTATCATTTGTTGCTCACAACAAAAGAGTCACACAATATGACATTTAAACTCATATTAGACATGTTTAACTTTGAATAAAACACGTGATGACCTGAGATTATCTACTGTCGTGTAGTTTGTAGTTCTATCCGCGGCGTAGAAATTTGCATGTCGTGGTTCGTTAGGACAAAACCTCTGATTGACATGGAAAAACAACTTTTTATCCCGTATCGTGGCACCACGCGTAGTTAAGACGTGGTGTAATTAATAGATTGCACTAACATCAGGCTGCCGTTAGCAGTACACTAGAGTTTTGTTTACTCTCACAAATAATTAAATAAAATTGTAATAAATTAGCACAATATTATCATGTATCTCACAGGCTAATGTTAGGACAATATTAATATGGAGTATGTTGGCCTACACAACTGTTGGAATAGCATTCCATATAGCCCCTTGTTAGCAACCATCATTTTCAATGCTTGTAAAAGTGTTACTAATGCAATTTGTGTCTTAGAATAAATTGTGAAAACATTCAGCATGTTTTAACCAAAGCTCTTATTTCAGGCATTTAACTAAAAACCTTTTCAAGAGCCCACTGAATTCGGAACGGTGCTACGAAAATTGCTCAAATACTTATTGATTTCTAGGTTTCACATTCCTGCAGCACATTCCACCGACTTCCATTGCTTTATACCAAGCTAACTACGTTTTTAATCAGCTAACCCTTAACCCAGCTAAGCATTTTTACATTTGTGTTCGTTTTCAAGCATTTCTACATAACATCACACTCTGGTTATATCAAAGAACTAACAAGAGCTTAGTGACTATCCTCGATCCTCAGGCTTTTCCGCTTGCTTTCCCAACACAACTGAAAGAGAGAAACAGGAAGATAAAGAGCGAGGAACACCTGGGTCGCACACCCCCACGTACACAAAAAAAGAAAGACAGCTGCCTCTTTCCATATGGCAAAGTCATGGATATGACACCCGAACTGCGCACGCACACACACACACACACAGTATCAACACAAGCTGCTCCGCTCTCTTCTGAAAGACCTTCACTATTTCACGCCTTAAACTGAAGTGAACTGCATTACGGCAGACTCGCGCGGTTCCATGCAGTGACACGTTGAGTTCATTTTAATAGTAGAGCATTAAAGCCAAAACTTTTGTCACTGTTGTGTCAGCTTCCTCTGCTTGCATGTAGAAATATGTATTGTGGCATTATACATATGCCAGTCGAACAGTCGTGTCATTATTTTATATTTAGTGTAATAGCGGCACCTCATCCTGCCGACGCAGGCTGTCTTATCTTTCCCAAGGAGCCTCCAAACTGTCATATCCTGAAAGAAAGACGGAGGGAGGGTGGGTGAATTGTCTTAAAAAAAAGGAGGCAGCTCTCAAAACGCTCACTGACAACTTGAGAGAGTGAGAAGGAAGGAGAGAGAGCGAGTTAAGGAGCTTTGAAAAGGATTAGGTGCAGAATTTAACTTTTTTGTAGCCAAAGATGCCTTCTCAGAGCAATTTGCCTTGAACGCTGAAACATGGTTAATCCCTTCTTAAAAGAGCATAATCCAACAACCCTGCTACCTGATCCACACTGCAGAGAGACTGAGAGCTGTGACGCTCCACTCTACCTGAACCAACACACGCTCGCACCCAAAACATGCCGGAGGTACCCTGCACGCTTTGCCGTCAACTTACACACTCGTTTACAAACACCAACCTCTGACACAGAATGTCCTTGCAGAGTGCGTGCTAGAGATGCTGCCGAGAGAGAGTGCGCCAACGAGAGCATTTCAGGAGGGATGCAAACAAACATTGTACATTGGGGGGGGGATGTGGAAACAAATTTTAGTCAAAAAATGCTAGTAAATCTCATACTATTGCAAAGAAATGGAAAATAACAATAGATTAAAAATTAATTTAAATCAGACAGTGCATTTTCTCAAAACACACTTGAGCAATCTTTCAATTTCAATTTTTGAATGAACATTTTAGCGTAAAATATTTTTAGGATGTATGAAACATGTCTTGTTGAACAAAATCATACTGGTTTTGGTAAGCTATATATATACGTTTTGTACCTTTTTCTACCATTATTTTAAGAATGTTCAGCCGTGGAATACTCTCACACACATTTGTTCTGTACACACTCAGAAATGAAGGTACAAAAGCTGTCACTTGGGTGGTATCTTTTCAAAAGATACATGTTTGTACATAAAGGGTCCATTTTCGTAACTAAAAGGTACATATTAGTACTTAAACTGTACATATTTGAATCCAATAGGTACAAAAGTGTAGCTTTTGAAAGGATCTCAGTGACAGTGGCTTTTGTACCTTTGTTTCTGTGAACATAGAGGTGTATGTGTGTAGTTTATTTATTTATTTTTATATATTAAATGTAAATCAGAAGGAAACCCTCCTGATACAGCTCTGCAGAGATGGCATATTTTTCTAGACCAAAGCGAAGGTTAGCATCCCTCGATTAAAAAGCCAATAGGATTTTTCAACCAGCTTTTAGATAATTGCAGAAAATAAGGTTTGTGATTGACAAAAGTTTGATTCTAACCTGATTTGCGCATAATGATTAATTTTACTTAACAACAAAATGCAGTATGCAGAAGCTGAAGCTAGCCTATAAATAAACTACACCATGCTACATGGCTTAGAGTATATACTGTGTGCGTTTACTATTTATTTTAAACCAGAAGGCATTATATCACATTAAACTGTAGTCTTTTGTGTTGTGTGTGCTAATTCAGTACATGGAATCCATTTATTAAAATGTGCATTTTAATCCACTTTTACTAAAATGCCTCAACAATTGTGAGTCTGGGATAAGAAAGTTAAAAATAATCAAATGTTATATCAGCATCACGGTCTGTGAATCATTGACTGACTAGGCAGCTGCCTTCGGTCTTGGATACAGCAGGTCTAGGTCACTCTTGTTGACAGAAAGATCTAGTGTATTTCCGGGTTGAAAGTAAAGTGTGTGCGTGACATTGATATGTATCTGTGATTTAAAACTCTGAACAGCTATGCGAGCGCTGCCGATAGATAAAATCTGTCAACACCGAGACTTAGTGATGCTCAGAGATTGTTTGTTCAGTATTAGCTGTCTAATAACATGCACGTATGTCTTGGTGTTTTGACAGGCAGTTCTTGTATTTATTTGTAAAGTGTGCTACTGTTTTCTTTAGAGTTGTTACTAATGGTTTTCGAATGAAGGTTACTTAAGGTTATTTTAAATAAATCCTGTTTGTTTGAACTTTCTATTTACTAAATTTACTGAAATATGAAATGCTTTCCACTAAAAATGTATATGCTCAATTTTCATATTGTCAGCCTGTGAAATCGTCAGTATACAATATTATCACAATATTTGTTTAGGTTGTTTAGTTCAGAAAGTAAACCAACTCCAGACTAAGGCTAAATGAATAAAAGTGTCTTAAGTTACTAATTCTAATGCTTACATTCCTTCTGTTAGGCTATTAAAAAAAACAAACTCAAAGAACATCATTACAATCTCTGTATAGTGCAGATTTATGCACTTTAATGATTGAATCTACACTGTATGATGAATAAATCTCTCATACTTCTGTACATCTGCACCTTGTTTTTTTGTTTTTTGTTTTTTGTTAAAATGCAGAAAAGATAAATATAATTCAACAATAAGCCCTAATATTAATTAGATAGTATTACTAGCCTGAAAATAATTTTTGATGACAATGATGATAATAATAATCTTGCTATCATCAAAGGCATTAGCCACAGGTGATGTTGTGTTTGTGGTTGTTTTTATTTATTAAAATGTAGCCTTGGTAAACATTAGAGACTTCTTTTAAAAACCTTGACAAATTTACGCTCCTTAATCTATTGAATGGTAGCGTTTATATCTCTTTTATATAACTGTTTTATATGTTTTACCATTTATTGTATTTGTTCTAAAAGTTGTATATCATAATGTTATATATTTTATTAAGATATTTATTATTTATATTGTTTTTATATGTGTGTATAACTGATTTATACTAAACGTTTGTACTTTTGCTTTTATATATACTCAGAAATAAAGGGGGTACACTTTTGTACCCATTAAGTTGTAATATAAGGACCCTTTATATATATATATATATATATATATATAGCTTTTAGAGGGTGAAAAGGAATGAAAAACAGCACTTTTCTGACACCAGGGTCAATATTTTAATTTCCACATATTTTTATGCACTCTGCATTGCTGGAAAGTACTTTCACTTACAACTGCACGTATCAGGAAATATGCAGTTTCTGTATCCTTTATCGTTTCGTTTTTTTTTTTTTTTTTATTCTCTTTTTATGTGAATTTTCCTTTCTTTATTGCTCTCATTCTTCGTTTGTGTTTGCAACCTGAGGAGCGTTGCACACGGTGTTTGCCACCCACTCTTCACTGCCTGTGGACTCACAGCGAGAGAGAGAGAGAGGGAGTAAGAGAGAGAGCAAGAGCTGCGTGTGTTATTTGGGAGGAGTGGCTGCTTTAGCTTGCTCCTCTCTCATTAGAGGACACTGGGAATTCTGCAGCGGCCACAATCAGCAGCTCTTTCGCTCGCTGTTTGGACATGAAACAAAAACTTTCTACTCCCACACAAGTGTTCGCAGGCTCTTCGGGGGTCCATCCTGTAGCTATCCTTTCTATTTCACCTCTAGAAGCCTTTGTTACGATCCTGGCCCTCGATGCTGTTGATGCGATTGATGGCACATTAAGTGAAGCCAGCTAGTTCCCCTGACCCACATTTGTTTTTTTTTCCCGCCGCCCCTTCTGTCTCGTTACCATGGGTTACTCGATACTTAATAGTGCTGGCATAACGATTGTTAGTGCATTTTATCACATTTATGGACAGTTTGATTGAAGCCAGCTTTCCTATCAGGCACTGCAGGAGTCACCTATCAGAGAGGACCCATTGTCCCCCAGGCGGTGATAAGGATTCTTCAGGCTGACAATGTGGAGTTGGGGCTTTATCTGTTGGCCGCACTATGTTTGTCTAAACGAATGAGACGTAATGGAAGGGTTGGACTGACGCGGTGAGAATGTACTCAGCATGAGCTCTCTGCTCCAGCAGGTGTGGGCGTTTGGATCTTATTGTTTTATGTAGTTACATTAGAGTATCTGTCTGTTTTGTGACGGCGACAGTTATGTTTGGCCTGAAAGCTGTAACTAATACAAGGGTTATTGGGTTCTTGTCTTTCAATTTTTTTCAAATATACATTTAGTTATTTTCTTATCTAAACCAGGTGTTTTCAATCTTTACAGATCTAGAAACCCACTACCAAAATCTCAGGGATCCCAGACACCCTTGAGTTTCTTGGTTTTTAGCTTTTATAAAGAACAATAACCAACATTATTACATATTAACCCTGTGAAGTCTGACATGTGAAATTTGGAAGTCGGAAAAATTAAACCTTGACTAAACCTTTGGAGTGAAAATCTTAGTTTTTATTCGTTAACATAGTATTAGAGATTAAAATACTGGTTTGTGCCCTTGCTAGTATTTATATTGCCCAAGCGAAGATGAAATTCTGATGGCGTATAATGTAAATCATTGAGATATTTATAACTGTATAGCAGACTACTTGCATAATGCATAATTATCAGTTGTCACTAACTTAGAGGCCTTAGAAATGCATGTATCAAGTATGACACAGAAGGCTGCATAGGGTTAAGCTTAGAAGATTGTTTAAATTAACGAATGGTTTACTTAATGGTTTTCCTAAAGGATCACTAAAGCAGTATTTTGGTTGAAGTGCCCCTATTATTGCATTTTGAAAATGAGCTTTATGCAGTGTGTTACACAGCTCTAAGTGAATGAAAACATCTTGCAAAATTTTACATCTGAAAGTGCACCGTGTATTAAATTATTGTTTCTCAAAAGAAAGAGTCAACTCTGAATCATTGAAAGCAGTTGTTTTTAAAATTAATCTCAGGCCCAGAAGCAGCGCTGCGCTTACAAACTGCTTTTTCAAGCATTACAGACATGATGAAATGAAAATGAGATCAATTGGACCAATCACCGCAAATTGGCATTATGCAAAGCAGGCGTTTGGGAGTCTTTGAGCAAATAAGATGAAAGTGTATTTTGACCATGCATACATATCAACCTGTTTTGAGGACTCCCAAAACCAAAATATGAACCTTTTATAAACCATAATAGGTGTACTTTACATATATGAAGATTTGTTGACTGCACCTGTGACGTGCGATATTGTCCCAGAAAATAATTTTGCACTTGTCGCTCAGATTGTAAAGGAAAGTTTGCTGTGGGGTTTGAAAACAGCTGCACAAGTGTGGAAGCAGATTCTGCCCACTATTTAGGTGTTGCAAGCAATTATTTTGGAACACCATACATAAAATGTCTCTCTCCTGACAGATAAAAAAAAATTGAAAATCAGAAACACTCTCAGGCTGTCAGTCATTATACACGTTGGATTTGCTGAAGTCAGACTGGCTGACCTCTCGGGAGGGGTTTTGGAGTTTGATTTAGGAGATGGTTGTTGTCTGATTTTCTATATCTAGCTTGAAATTGACTTTAAGGAACCCGATGAAAAACCAGAAGTAAAATCTCAAAACATGATGTAGAACTGGATTACTGAAGCAGGTTTTGCGAGTAAAAATTCACCATAGAGAAAGGGGTCATCCTATGCCTGATTTCCACAGCTTGGTGTGATTCTTTATGGTCTTCATAAAAATGTATGTCTGTAACATACTTTAGTTCCACAATGGTCAAAACAAACACTTTACCTGTTCACACTGACCCATTTTGGTGCACGTCTTGTTAAATGATAGTGATGGTCTGGGTAGCATGATGTCATACTGCTCATTAAATCAAAACGGCTTGATAATTGATATTCTTTAGGTTTTTTGGGGATTAAAAAGTGAGTGAATGGATTTTTGGCTTTGTAAGCTGGTTCTAACCACACACTGCTAAAAGTCATTTTTGTTTAAACATGTTAAAGTGAATTTTGTGTCCAATTTCTGCTTTAACATATAATCCTTTGAAGATGTGCTGATATTAAGAAAGGGTATATGCATCTTTAGAAGAGAAAAGTCCATGTGATCTTATTTACTTGATACATAGTGTATAAAAGCCATTTTTTTCCTGATAGACGTCTCCTGTGCTCACCAAGGTAGCATTTATTTTATCAAGTGATTTGATTTGATTTGATTTTTTTTTTTCTATTGAGAAAATTAATAGGAAAAATATTTCCAAAACCAAGGCCATAAAAATTGAGCGTTCACTCTTGTGTCTTTATGTCTGTGTATGTGGCTTTTTCTGCCTGGCTGTGCTGTCATATAATATCATTATTTCCCAAGCTGCCTGGCTTTCACCTGCATGCACACACACACACACACACACACACACACACTCTCACCTCCTAGCCAGTGGAGCTCAACGAAGCCAGAGATAATTCACTTTGCACACTAACTTTCAATTTGGTCCCTGCTCCCTCCTCCCTCCTGTGAAACGCACGGCTCTGCCTATCACAGACCCCGCTGCTTCAAGGCGGAATTGAATCATTCACTTACTGTGTGTGTATGCACTGCTCGACATCGTGGGATGTTATGGCAAAGCTTCAGCACTCTGGCCTAGTTACCAAAGATGAGAGCGATCCTCAAGCGCACCCAGTTCCCCCTCCTTTCCATTTTCCTCCTCTCCCCCCTCGTTCACTTTTCTTTCTCTCAACGTGAATTGGCTTTTCTCTGATAGATAAATGACTCTATTATGCCCAATTGAATCAATTCATTAGTGGTAATGGATCGTTTCTGCCCATTTCCATTGAAATGGAGGGAGTGAGGGAAGAGGATACTGCAGGTACAGTCTGGATGTTGGAGATGGAGGGTAGGAGATGGGAGATTTGCTACGGTTTCGTCGTCTTCTGCCATGTGTGTGTGTGTGTGAGTGTGTTTGCAGAACAGAACATATCAATACTAAGAAAAATCAGGACTCTTTTTCTCACAATTTTTCTTTATTTTATTTTCCTCTCAGCAATTTTCTTCAGGACTTAAGCATTTTTTACCAAGGACCCCAAATACTAAAATCGACTTTTGATGGATCACTTTATTCAAAAGCGAAGGCTATATATTTCTAACTAATACAAACCTATTTATTACAACTGACATTATAATCAGAACTGTCTTTTTTATGTTTGTTATTCAGATATTATTAAATATCATTAAATGTTATTTTATTTTATTCAAATACTCTCTGGAAAATGTTTACTTTAAGTTAACAGTACATTTACCATGATGATGATGACTATTATTATTATTCAGACTCTTACATTTACTTTTATTGGTACTTATTTATACTACAAATAACAGTAGTAGTAGTAGTAGTAGTAATAATACAAAAGTAAATTTTAATGGTCAAATTAGGCACAAAATAGTTAAAACGGTAAATAATAATAAATTATGATAATACATTTTTTTATCAAATTAATCAGAAATTTCAGTGGATTAATCAGGATTAATCACTATTTGCTACTACACCTGAATTTAGATCAAGAACAACCCACTGTCACATTAATGCAATGCAAGCGGCACAGCAAAAATACTCAGGCGCAAAACTATTGCGCACAGCACTGGCGTTTCTGCTCTACTCCTGCTACGCGCTGCAGCACCGCCTTGACCAAAGCATTCACAAAGCCGCTGTCGGCAAGACTCGCTGTGACACTTCTCTGCAGCATGTGAGCGACACAGTTCATGTGTTCATAGCATGTAAGACGAATTGCGGCAACCATGTTGCGTGCACTGTCAGTTCCAGTGGTTGTCGTTTTGCCCCCACTTATGACCAACAGCCAGAAACGTTTTTTTACAAGCCTCCGCAAAATGACGCTCCTCAGTTTTTACTACAGCCAGCGTAAAAGACTTCAGTTCCCACGTGTCACTGATGCAATGTGCAGTTACTCCGAGGTAATTGTTGGCCCACTTTCCTGACAAATAATTTGTGACACTGCGCATGCGTGAAATGAGTTTAAAAACATTACGTAATTAACTACAAAAAATAATTAACGCTGTAAACAAATTATTTTGGACAGCCCTAATAATAATATTATGGGCTAACATTACATTGTTAATTTAAATAAAGCATATAAAAAAATAGTTATAGCTTCATTATTATTGATAAGAAATACTATATATGATATATAATTATTGCTGTATGAAAAATATTTTTATTGAATATTCTGGATAATTTAGATGTTTCTATGTAAAGTACATTTTAGGTCAACAACTCTATTGATAACTCTGATGTATATCACATGCTATTCTTTGTCTCTCTACCACTCATAAGTGCTAATAAATGATATTTATTTTTCCTGTAATTAACAGATAACAATTACCCTTTCATATTGTTAATTAGCATTAAGCAACCAGTGCGTGGCATTATCACACGTTATCAGGTGTGTATTAACACGGTTGCCTTTCTGTAACTCATTCATGCATTAAACTTCTTATCCCATTGTAAAAAAAAAAAAAGACACACATACTAAAACTGTCAGTGTAATGAATTAGCCAAATTATTTTGCACTTCACTGTGTTTTGTCACCAGATAAGAGAGAAAAATGCTGTGATATTTTCAACCCCCATCCTCTTGTCTAGCCATCTATCAGAAAGCACTGCCGCCCGCTGCACTGATGGTGTCATTTCAACCGCACTCGCAAACACGGATAGACACACAAAGAGCGTAACCCTGTGACTATTTCCCCTCTCATCCTCTCTGTCTCTTTCCCTCCATCGTCGTCAACCGTAACCAGCATATCCGTGTCTTTAGCCCGTAATGAAATAACCCCGTTTTGTCCCACTCCCCCTGCTTCCAGACGCCCGCCTCCCCTCCAGACCGGCCCCTGGCTGCGCTGCCCCCTCTCGACACCTCTTCCCAGGGCTGATGGAGCTCTTTGTTTGCCTGTGTGTGTGGTGGGCTGGAGCAGACCGATAAGGAAGGCAAAGGGGAGCGAGATAGCTCTCCAAAGGGGAGCGATAACACGGAGAGGTGAAGAAAGTGAAGGAAGAGAGAGTGAAAGAAAGAGATGGGACAGTGGTGTTATGCGATGAGTGAGTCGCACGCTGGGGGAATGTCAAGATGCTGCACATGGTCCGTATGGGTTTGTTACGCCACACTGAGAGGGAGGGAGGGAGGGAGGGAGGAGAAGGTGAAGAGAAAGACCGAATACCAATTCCAGGTCCGGAATCCGCCCTCCTTTACATTTGAGCAGCGTTCGCTGATCCTTGGAGAGCTTTGAGTAATGTGATAAATTCACAACGAAATTGTAAGTGGTGCAGCGTGTATTGAGACTTGAGAATTGGGGAAGTTATGATTAGCTTGTGTTTAGGCTAGTTACAGTCCAGTCCTAATAGCTTGTCACAGATAACAGCTCTGATTTACTCTGGTAGCAAACATTAATTTGTTTTAATGATTATAATAAATATTAGTGCTGTCAAATTATTCATTTTGATTAATCACATTCAAAATATTCACATTCACATTTTTTTGTTTACATAATGTGTATGCAATATGTATATTTATTATGTATATATAAATACAAACACATATGTA
>JAUMHP010000040.1:8282084-8304152 GCA_032361065.1 Enteromius trimaculatus | reverse complement strand
TGGAATGTTTTCGTCAAAAACATTAATTTCTTTTCGACTGAAGAAAGAAAGACATGGACATCTTGGATGACATGGGGAAGTAATATATCAGCAAAAGTTTTTTCAAAAGTGAACTTCTCCTTTAAATCTCCACCCTATTTGTAAAAACTTTAAAAAAAAATATATATATTTTCCCTATTTTGGTGGGAAAATAATAGCGCAAGCATCCAAGTATTAGCACTCTAAATGATGATTTCTGTGATCAGAAAACCTGCTCTACAGCACTGAGCAGAATAGATTTCTCACAATTGTGCACTATAAATTTTGTTAAATAATAGTTGATGTGCTTGAACTTGATATTCTATGTTTAGACTATATCTAAAGCCTAAATCTTGACTGTAAGTCTTGTTTTACCCTTATATAGAAACCTGAAAAAAGCTTGTCAGTATTTCAAATGTTACTTGGTTTAAAGTGTAGTGGATTACATGAATGAATCAAACCCTAGAAATGATGGCTAAAATGGCCTGGGTTTTTTTTTTATATCTTGTTTCTCTGTTCATTATTTTTCCCTTTTAGTCGTGTTCACTCCTTTTTTTTGTGGCCTCACAATATTCCATCACTTGTTTATTGTCCTTGTTTTTTGCCAGTCTTTTCTTACTCCTCTTTTTTTTTTTAGTGTGTGGTGGTAAAAGGTCCATCTTGTTCCAGCCATAAAGTCTTCCATCCTTCTCCCCCTCCTTCCTCTCTCATCCCTCCTTCACTCTTTGTCTTCCTCCCTAATGGTTGCTCTTTCCAGCTCCTGCTCCTATCAGCAGTGAGATAATGTTACGACAGACGCTAATCTGGCAGTAGAGACTCTTTCGCTCTCTCTCTCTTCTCTCTCTTGCTTTATTCGTCATCAGCCTCTACCTTCCTCATGCCCTCGGCATGTTTTCTGTGCCTTATCGCAGTTGTTTTCAGCTTGTTGCATCGTTTTCCTTTCCACCATCTTTTTCTCCACTTTGTTGTTCAGTTCTGTTCTTCTTTAAGTGTTTGTGGGGAATTTTTCTGACATGATCTGCTCACTGATCATTCAGATCATCGTGGGTTGTTCTGGTCAATACGGTATAATAACATATTTGGAGTGACCCACCCATCAGATATTTTCATACTGTATATTGCAAAGAATCACTGAAACTCGCTCTCTCCGGATATCCAAGAACACACAGACTATGTTATGAAAGTCATGTTGAAATATACACTTCTGTAGAAGGTGTTTTTAACTCCCTGTGCTGTAACTGATTTGGAAAGTGTTTGTTTATATGTTTGTCTTTTTCTGCTATTCGAGACGTTTGACCTTGGCGTGGGAATCACCTCTGTAGATGAGGGTGCACTATGCTAGTAATAGGACACTTTTTAAAATGTTTTCATTTCAGACACAATATACAGGTACACATAAGTTTCAAAGTTACAGATTCTTTGTTTGTTTTATTTGTTGTCTTGTCAGTTTTGGGAATTTTTCTTTCTCTTGATTTTTATTTATTTATTTTTTTGTACGTTTAAAAACAACATGCACAGCAAGACTACATTTATTTGCTGTAAAAAAAAAAGTTATATTTTTAACTGTCATATTATTAATTGATTAAATGTAAAATATTTTAATATTTATTTTATTTCTGATTGCAAAGCAAAAAAAAAAATCATTTCTTTCTAAAGGAGTCATACAAAGCCAATTTTCCACTAGCTTATTTGAATCTTTAGGGTCTCAATGGAAAGTTTGTAATATAGTTTGTTTTAAAATTTCTCAAAGATAGTTACCCTTTCAAAAACAGCTCTTTAGAAATCACTCTGTTCTGTGTACTTACCCTTTAAATCTTCACAAGCTCTGCTGACCCCGCTCCTCTTTTCCGAGGGACTCTCAGAGGATCTTTTTTTAGCCGTATTCATAGTGAAACTTGCTAATTAGCACATTATTGTGAAAGGCGCGTTTCCCTTCAGAACTAAACATAGCGTTAATCCTCTGCGTCTTCAGTCACTCAGATGCCGGGGGTAAACGACTACTGCTCTGTTCATTAATACATTCAACAACAAAACACCTCAATATCTTGGGAGTCTTGCTTGTCTCTGCATCTCAGTCTGATGACGGCTCACTCAGGGCGGGTCTGAGGTAAGACACCAGTTCAGTCTGTGTGACACGCTGCTGTCAGTCAACTATTGTATGAGTTGTGTGACACCACACCGACATGCATTTGAAAATGGCTTGATTTTAGAAGGGGCAACTTATTTTTATTACATTAAAAGAAAACTACTGGTGGATCTTTATCATTGTAGGGTGGTTGTGTACACACACTCCTAACACACATTTCAGTACAAACTGCTTTTAAAAATGCATGTGGCATCGGATGACCCTTTTAAACAATTAAAATATAAATTATATTTGTGTATGTATGTATTTATGTGTATGTGTGTGTGTGTGTGTGTGTATATATATGCATTATGCAACACTTTCTTAAATTTAATCTTTAACAAATGTTATATTCAGCAAATCTCAAAATTAGCATTCATCTACATTTGCTAAAATAATTAACTGTAATAAATAATAAATAATCTGTGATGACCAAACTTTTAATATTATTGCATTCGTATTGTATTTTTATTTATTATTATTATTATTAGTTTACAAATCCCTTGATTTGAATGGGACAAAAGGGACTGCCTTCTGTTGTTGTAAAAGTGTGTTATAGTCATCCTAATGAACCATGGGGGGAGGAGGAGAGCTTAAATCTGACAAGTCAGCAAACCTTTTCTTTTCCTGCTGACCTGTGCTCCTATCTGTCTCTCGTTCTCTCTTTCTCTCTCATGTGTTCTCCATGCCACTTCCTGTCTTTCTTTCTGATGCCTGCTATTAAGCTAGATGGATTTGCTCATCAGTCTCAGGGTGTGATTGGTCTGAATGGCCCATCTTCATCTCTCTGTGCTTCTCTGCTCTTGAGTGTTTGATTATGTCTGCCCTCCCTTCCCACATGTCACCCTTGGATTGGAATAGCACAAACAGTTCCTGCTGAACTTGCAGAAAAAGCTCTTACCTTATCTTGTCTCTCCCTCTTCCGTCTCCAGCAAGTAAAAGGTCAGGCTGCATACTGTACACTACACTCCAAGTAAACCAAAATTACATGGTGAGGTGCATCAAAACTAGGCCTGTTGACATTCGTCACATTTTCTGCACTGATTTTGCAGGAACTTCTGTGGAATTTAAACATGGAAAAACATGAGACTATGATTATAACTTAAAATCTGTACATTATAAATAATTAGCTAAAGTAATTGGGAGAGTGTCACACAGGTACAGTAGAATGCCAATGTAATATAAATGTGATTTAGTCAACATTAAATCAAAACTGACACATTATATAGATTTATGTATTTGTAACCAACTTGGTTTTTAAGGAGCCCTTAAAAATAGTTGTGTGGCTATCTTTTCGCCCTCCTTTGAGCTTTTCTTGAAGCTAGTTTACATAAAGCTTGCAAAAAGTTTGATTAATGCGATTTAAAAATTGTCATGATTCTTTGTCAATTATTTCCCTTCCCTTAGCAAGTTGTAAAGGTGATGAAGTGGAAGTATGCTGTATTTTCTCAAAATAGGTCTTTGAAGGCATTAATTTCATGTTTGTGTGACTCTTTATTAGTTGTATTTCTCGCTCTCTTCTTTCTCTTCGCTCTTTCAATCTCTGGTCAGACTGCAGGAAAGAGTATTATTCTCTTCTGGAATGTCGCATTGAACTATATTTAGAGTCTTGTTTCCGTTCCTCCTTTTCCGTTTCTTTCCTTTTCTTTTTTGTAGATGAGACAAAAATAGCCGTGGTCATGTCTTCAGACTCACCTGGGAATTCATGCACAAGTTTGGGTGTGTATGCTTGTGTGTGTGTGTGTGTGTGTGTGTGTGTCTAACAGCCTTTCCTAAATGACTTTTACTAATTATATTTAGCCTTGCTTAGCAATTTGTTCTCTGATTCGAAGTACGCAGCTTTCTTTGGATGTAGCTGTACATCCCATCAGACATCCACTATCACACAAGAGATTTTCTGCTTGTTTAACTTGACAAGTTCAGGCTTGAACATGTGTTAACCTTAGTTTGAACCAATCACATTTCTGCTCCTTGAACAGCTTTTTAGCTTTTCAAGAGTAGAAAGGTTTGCGGCCATCTTGTTCTCATGTTACATGTCGTCTCATTGCTGATTATTTTAAGCTAGACAACTTAAACTGGCCTCATGTAACACTTTGTGGCATTAAAAGTTGCTTCGATGTTTTAGAGGAGAGATAAAGTAATGGTACGGAACACTGACTAGTTTTACAAAATATTTGTAGTTAATATTGTTTAGTGGGATGAACTTGGAAGAAACGTCTCAGAGCGAGTCTGAATGTTTCAATATGTGCTTTAGCATGCTAGCAGTAGACTGTTAGCATGTTTTCTGAATTCATCCAAAAAGTAAAAAAATTTGGGGGCAGGTCTTTTTTCTGATAATTATATTCAGCAAAGATACATTAAATTGATCAAAAGTGACAGTAAGACCTTAACGAAGCTAGCTTAAGACTTGACTTGTCAAGAAATCATTCAAACGACCTACATCTAGTTTATTTTGAAAGTTTTTCAGCACATCCCAAGAAGGGATGGTTGCGAACATTATGATGGGTCTCTAAACTCCCACCCAGCTTGGCGTGCTTCACTGGGAGAGAGAGACGAATCAAATTGAAGCAGTTTCGACTCTTCAAGCGGGTGCAGTGTTGCTGCAAATTGGCCAGTACACAGGCTACGGCTTCAGGTGTTTATTGAAATAGAGGAAACCATTAGATACTGAAAAAGCCTGAGTCAGTTTTACTACTGATGCTAAAAGCTTAATTTCACTGCAGGTGGTATTTCATGTGTGTATGATTGCTTACATGCCTTTATCTGTGTGTGAGAGACTGTTTTTTACCACTGTATGCAGAATCCAAATTGACCACTTGCCAAATGTGAGTAAAATTGGCTTAGGTGAGTAAATAAAACTTGCTAATGAGCTACTAGACAGATGTTGACCATGTTACACAGCTTCTAATAAAGTTAACAGCTAAGTAATACTATAAAAACATTGATCTTACACTTGCTGATGCACAGATTTCAAATCATTGGCACAAATATGTGGGAAACTTTTCGTATGAAGACATCTCGTATATATTGCTGTGAGTGACCTTGACCTGTCCTTTTCTCTCAGTCGTGGCCTAATGGATAGAGAGTTGGACTTGTAACCCAAAGGTCGTGGGTTCGAGTCCCAGGGGTGGGGTCGGGCTCTCTCCACCTTCAATACCAAGACTGAGGTGAGACCCTTGAGCAAGGGACCGTTCCCCCAACTGCTCCCCGGGCGCCGCAGCAATGGCTGCCCACTGCTCCGGGTGTGTGTTCACAGTGTGTGTGCGCGTGGTTGATCACTTCTCACTGCCGTGTGTGTGCACTTGGATGGGTTAAATGCAGAGCACAAATTTCTAGTATGGGAAACCATACCTGGCCACCTGTCACGTCCTTTCCTTCCTTTCCTTGTCACGTACTTTCCTTAAAAGGATAGTTCACTCAATAATTAAAATGAAAACGCATAACTTTCTTCTTTTTTTGGAACACAAATGAAGATATTGAACTTCTAATGAAGTTCTGATCCTGCATAGACATCAAGGTTCCTACCACATTCAAGGCCCAGAAAGGTAGCTAAGGCATCGTTAAAATAGTTCTCTTGACATCAGTGGTTCAACTTTAATTTTATGACGCTACAAGAATACATTTTGTGCTCAACAAACTTTGTCGTGGTCTTGAGGATGAGGATCTAATAGGTCTAATAACGAAAGTGAGTAATTAATGACAGAATGTTCGTTTTTGGTGAACTATCCCTTTAAGATAGCTAACATTTTCCTTTTTCTGCTAAACTCATACTATTATTTGTATCTTTCTCTCTCTCACTGTTTCTCTCTCAGACCTAAATCCCAGTGATATTTAAGGGTCTTAACCTGTGTCTTTCATCCCTCCGTTGCGGAGCGTGTGTGAGATCTAGCGTTAGCCCTCGTCGCTACGCGCACTGCTAGCTAATGTAGACAGGCACGCTCTGAGCGTGTGCAAAAGCTCATGACCCTCTCCACAAAGACAGACTGCAAATGAGCCTCTCTTTCTCTCCTCTGTCTAGATCTTTATCTCTCCGCTAGTGTCAGCATTCCCTCCTTCCCTCGCTCTCTTTTCTCACTCTCTCAAACAGTCTCTCTTTCGTTCACTCCCTCGCTCTGTTTCTTTATCTAAGTAATTACCACTCCCCTCCGACATCTCTGTCGCTGTCATATCCTTATTTCTTTCTTTCTCTCTTCCACGGTGTTTCTCCCTCTTTAGCAGTTAAGAGAGGAAATCAATATAGACATGACCCTCTCAGGAGCCACAATATCACCTTTGGGCGTGGTGGTTGTCGGGACGGGAAACGCACCGTAAAGACCCTCAATATTGTACTGAGCTTTCATTACGCTCTCAAGTGTAGCTCACAAGGTCCAGCTGCGTGTATTTTAAATGTGCTATATACATTTTCAGCATTTAATTGTATGGAATTTACATTTTTATGCTAAATATTTTAATAATAGCACTGTTACGGTTTATTCTTTAATGAGTAATTGTGTTTAACATCGATTGATATACTTGAACAAGAGGAAAACAAGCAGCCACACATAAGCAACTCCTGTTTATCTGTCAAATCCGTTGATACTCAGCAGGTATGAAATATGATCCGTAAATGGAAAAACACTGTTTATGAGACTGCTGCAGGTTTATTTACTGACATGCATTTATGACCAACTAATACCTAAAGCTTACTTTACACATAAGCTTATGTGTACAAACGTGTATTTCATCATCAGCCTGCACCTTCTTGTTTATTGTATATACACACCACAGTTTTTCTATCAGTGCTACCATGGATAATTAGAATAGTTTGTCCACAAGGAGGCAGCACTGAGCTAGGAAGTTCGTTCACAGTTTGAAAAGAAGCGAAGGAGGCAGAACTACTAAAGGCAGCAAAAAAAAAACAATCAATACCTACATTGATCAGTGCTTGTTTTTGGAGTTAAAAGACATCTACAACTCTACTATTTTTTACTCGTAACTTTTAGAAAAAAGCACGACTCTAGACATGGATAACTTGTTCTTCTGCGTATGTCAAGCGAACACTATCAAATGCAGTATATATTTACAAAGGTTGTACTGTGAAAGCCAAACTAAATGTTATGCCTGACATCAACAGCAAGCAAACACTGCGAAATATGTTTAATTTTTTGTTTATGTGTATTTACAGCAGTTCTAGTTTTAAACCAACAGGTTCACACGGCAACATCCGTTTAAGAAAAACGCAACAAATAGGCCTTTGTTCATTTCTCATTATGATGTCACGAAGCACATTGTGTCAGGCTGCTGTTCTTTTCCTCTCCCATTATTTCATGACTGGAGGGGAGATGCTCACTTAGCAGCTCTCTCTCCGTCTCGTTCTCTGGAGGTAATTAGTGAATCAGCCAGTAATTAGTTTGCTTCATGTCTGGTAATTCCCTCTCGTTGCCCACAATGACACTCCCAGCCGTCAACAGTCAACACTGTCACGCTGTTTAAAAAAAAAAAAAGACACCTCGTCTCTTCCTCTCTGCCTTTCCCTCTTCTTGTCGAACGAGTGTGTGTCAGAGTCTCGCCCACGAACAGCTCTTTTGAGGCGGTGTTGTGTGTGTGTGTGTTCTTAAACACGTTTACCCATCCTCTCTATTTCCCCTCTGCGCTCTGTAAGTGTGCCGGATTGTTTACCTCCCTTTTTCTCTCCCTCCCTCCCTTTTTCTTTCCACCGCTCTGTCCTTCTCTCTCTCCCTCCCTCACTCTAGGATCGGAAGTCCCCCGAGGCCATGCATTCTTCTGCCCCTCCCCCCACCCATCTCTCACTTTAGACAGAACACACAGGACAGAGAAAGAGCTGCGTGTGGTGCCCTCCGCATTAACATACAACACGCTGCATACGTATGCGTGCACACATGGACACCACGCGCTCAGATACTTAAACGATTGCGCCTCATCCCCGAGAGAATGAGGCCTTTTTCTTAAAGATTTCGTTGCGTGCGTGCGTGTGTTATCTGATGAGGTCTGTCTCAGGGGTGGCTGCAGTGCTGTTAGAGAGTGACTTGCTGATAAAAGGCCTGCGAGAGAGAAGGAAAAAAGAGGGGGAGGAGACTTCTTTGACTGGACACATAAATCAAGGCCCTGGTAATTGCTGCTCAGGAGAAAAAGTGCCTGGGAGAGGGTGGTTGTGAAACCGAACACTAAAGCCGCGCTAGCGCATGCTCGTACACATCACAAACACACAATGCTGTCATGTTGCAAATGCGATTATAGACAAAATGGCTGCTTTCCGAAACCTAGCGCCTATGTAGACGACCTAATAAGATAGCATCCGAAATGTCACTAGTGAGTGATTTGGGACACTTTATGTAGGCAGCATTCCTTTATATCACACATTTAGCAGATGATGTGAACAGAAACCCAAATCGCAATCGATTTCAATGGGGTTGGATGTTAGCATGATGCTAAGCTAACAGCTTGACACGCAGATAAGCATAAAAATGCAAAGGATATGGAAATGTGGTGTGGAAAGGACATTTGTTATTGATACATATAGTTAATTTCTCATACTTTGAATGAACATTGTTGCAGTGCATTGTGGGATTGTCTGTTGTGCAATGGGCCTGTGCTATTTAAGATTTTACCTTTACCTTTTAACAAGGTTTTAAACTGCAATACAAGAAGTTATCTAGGGATGGTTCACCTAAAAATGAATAATTCTATCATTTACTCTGTCTCATGTCATTCCAAAACTGTATGTTGTCTTTTGTAGAACACAAAAAGATATCTTAAAGAATGAATGATAATGATATCTTCCATGTTCCACAGAAAAAGGTACATTGCACAGGTTTGGAACAGCATGGAGCAGAAGGTTTATTTTTGATTGGCCTTTACAAGGTATTATAACATTGCCTTTTTGTACTTTTTGGTACCTTAAAATGCTCTCTAGGTAGGCAGCTTACTAGGATTTGGAACAAAGCTCATATGTAGTGTTGACACACTCTGCTACCCTCATTCCACACGTACCCACACACTCGATTTATCAGAGCCTGAGCTTGCCTCCCTGTGTGGGAATGTTGGACAATAAAGAAAGGAGATCTGAGGCTGTGATTGGTCGTTTTATCTCCCCTCTTGAGAGAAGAGCCATGATTGGTTCACTCATCCAAGGAAAGTGAGACAGTAAAAGATGACAATTAATCTGTCACAGACGCACTTAAAAACCCTTCACCAATCAAACACCGTTTCAACAGCTTAAAACATTTCGCTCTCTTTCTCTCTCTCTCTCTCATTCTCTCACTCGGATAATAAAGTTCATCATAATTTCTGCTTCTGTTGAGCCTTGAATAATTAGTCATGATCGCTTTCAACAAGGCACAGCTGCGAGAAACAAAGGAGAGATAAGAGGAGATAGAATGAGAGAAGATTTTGAAACAGACACCCGCAGGCACCTGTTGTGACATTCAACTCTGAATTCTGCTGTGTTTTAAGGGTAAATCTGCATATTGTATGACACATGCAGGTCGCACGCATGCATGCAAATCTGCAGACTTGAGAATTTCACAGGTTTTGCTCCAAAACCAGGGTAGAAACTGCTGAAGATGTGTTGCATTATTGTTGCTAGCTGAGAACATGAACAAATTAGCCCAAGTATTTATGAATGTCCATCATTCTGAATCTGATTTTGTGTGGCCCTCTACATGGCCTTTTTTTTACCTTTGGAAAGGAGTACAGAATAGCTCAGAATACTGCATTTCATCCTCCATAACGAGAAAAGAAGAATGGAAGTCAGGAAGAGTAAGCGTAACAGAGCGAGGAAGCATGAGGGAGACATCTATTTTGCTGTGCTTCTGTTATCTTTACTTTCTCATCCTTACATCAGATTTCATCATTTTCTCTTCTTACCTCTACCTGCAGATCCACACAGAGAGAGTCCGTCTGTGTTTAATTGAGCCGTGTGCGCTCACTATTTATTTCTGAAACTTTGAGGCGAAGCCAACGAACAATGCACAATTTCACGCCGCAGACTTGTCCAAACAAAGGAAAACAAGTGGCCTCATTCAGACACTGTATCTTGCATTTTAACGCCCGTCTTTCTCAAAGAGCCATCGTTTAATTTCATTTTACGCTATTTTAAGTGACACATCTGATTTTGTAGATGTGGTCAGCCACTTTGGCTGTTGAAATGAACATCTGGGGGTTAACATCATCATTTGACGCTTCATTCTGTTTAGTCGAATTGTTTATTAGGGATTCATATGGAGAAATCAGAGCTGCGGATGGATATCTATTCATAACGCTCAATGAACTGGTGCTGAACCTGTGCACGCGTGAGTGTGTGTGCGTGTAATTGAGCTGTAGACAGAAATATGGCTTTACGGCCACCACTAATGGCTTCTGTGCAGAGGGATAGAGAGAGGGAGAAAGGGAATATAGAAGCTGGGAGAGATAATGCAACATACGGAGGGAAGGGAGGGCAAAAGGTTGGGGGTAGCGAGAGGTGGAGAGTTTGTGCAAAAGGGGACGGAAGAGTGGGAAATAACAGGTGTGTTATGGAGGTTTTGGCGCACAAAAGAACGACTCCTCTGGCATTTCTTTGTTCTTTGTTGTTGCACCACTAGATGTAAGGAGCATATAAAATGTGCCTTTGTTGGTGCTCAGTTTGTGATGTAAGTTTCTTGGTTTTGGCTGGTGATCCTGTACCTGCCAGGCCCTCGTTTGTCTGTGAACATGCTCTCTCAGTAGATTTGACGTGATTGATATTCAAGCAAATAATCTGATAGAGCAGGCAGCAGCACCTGGTGGGTCGGATAGACTGCGGCCCCTCCACACCTTTTGCTGTAGTATATTTTGATTTCATCAGTCTGTTTAATCAATCCTTCTAAGGTAGTGCTGCTTGAGAGTAACAGTAAACCATCAGATAGTTGCAATTTCGGTTACCAGGAACTGATAAAGCACCAAGCTCCTTTGCATAAAAATGCATGCATAAATATAAGAGCAGTGGTTACAGGGAGTGTATGTATGCCACCAGGCACTGATCATTAAAAAAATTCTGTCAGCCATTTGGGAGCAGCTCGAGCTTTGTCTCTTGAGTCTTTTAAGCCATTTTGGGCCTCAACTTGCAAATGATCAGCCGACGCTAAATTTTTGCATCATTGACATTGCCAAAATTCTTTAACATGTTTAAGATGTCGTCGCTTGAGTTTATGTGCACGTCTGTCAGTACTCGGCTCAAATTTGTTGAATTGGCCGGTCACTACTACTACCACCCACACACACAAACGCCCTCATGAGGGCCATGTGTTGGCGCGTGGTGTATTATTAGAGGGGATGTTGTGAGCAAGCCCCTCAGATTAGTGTCTGATCTGGGCCAAGGCTCACTACTGGTAATCAATGTGTGTTTGTGTGTGTATGCATGAGATCAATGAAAGCAATCACTCTGACTCTCTGTATTGCACTATGTATTGCTTTGTGCAAACTGCAGTGAGCTGTTTTCCTTAGCACATCCTTCAACACCTTTAACAAATGCAGATGAGCTAAACTTTTTCACTGCCGTTGGATAGTCTTGCCTGCTTGTTTGTTGGCTTTGGTAAAACATTGCACTTAGGTGGCGTCGAGAGACATACATCTCCGCTGTGAGCATGTAAGAAATATGTGCTGCTGCACATTTAATATGGGTGTGCGATATGTGGCGCTAATGGAACATTCTCAATATAGCGTTTCCTTGATTAGCGTTGTAAACAAAGCTGCTCTGTGCTGCGCTTATGAACACGGAGGTAGGAGAAAAAGAAAATGCCATCTAAACGTTCTCTTCACAGATTCATTTATATTAAACCCCTGCGCCTAATTCAATATTTATGTTTTTGTTCTTGTATTTGGAGCATTGTGAACCGTGATCTTGCGCTGCATGCTACAGTATTTTCTTTGTGTCTGTATTTAACCCCTCTGTTCTGTGTTAACATTGTGCTTTTGGAGCAAACATCATCCGGTTCTTATTTATGTCAGCTCGTTGTTTCTCTGATGACACAGTAGTGACCCCAGGGGGAAAATATCTTTGTCTGTCCGTTCAATAAAATCCATGAATATTTACGGTATAACACAATCAATATACCAGTAGTCACATTAATACCAGTGCAGCGCCCAGCCCTAACATATAATATGAGGAACCCACATAAAGGTGGAGCTGGGGATGGTGGAGGGTTTCTGAAGTGCATTGCAAACTGCTACCAAAAGCATGTTGAGCAGTGAGCTCATTGGCTACCAATACAGGAGAGAGCCAGTCAGTTGTGATGTCACTGTCATTATGTCATACTGACTTGGATCTATCAAACTGCACCATCTAGAATCCTGATGCCAGAACCTTGTATTTATTTTCAGTTCCATTTAGTGATGGTAGTGCTACAGAAATTACAAATTTGGTTTTAACATGCTTTCTCAGACTTATAAGGATGTTAAGTGAAGGTAAAGGTTAGCAGGTAAAGATATTCCAACCATTTCTAAGCTGACATCTATAAAGAGTGCTAGCTCTGTGGTGATTCGAAAACATTGCCGGTGGTCAGCTTTTGGCGAGACCAATGGCATGAATTTAGGGGCAGGGCTACATGTTTTCTAAACATGGGCAGTGGGAGTGTCCCGGAAACCTGTTTGGAAACAGATTGCCCTAATGACTTTTTTGCTTTTGCTAGTGCTGCAGAAAATACGCACTACTACACCTTTCAGTAACATTTTCAAGTCGCAGTAATCGTTCCGTCAGTTTCTAAAACCATCTTATTATACGAAACATTTCTTACTGTATTTGCACCAATCCTCCCGTCTTCAACAGCCTTTTTAGTTGACAGTTTAGTTTCAGAGAAGGATGACAAAGCACAAACGGTAAGATCAAGAGTGCTTCACACATGTGTGAACGAAAGAGAAAAAAGACGGATACGGAATCAGCAATGGAGACAGAAAGAGGAGGAAGAGAGGATAAAAGAGAGACTTAATTTACGCTGCTCTCTCCCGGTCTCTCTCTCTCTCGTGGCTGCTGCCCGCTGTCGTCCATCATGGCTCCTATGAGCACCATCTGCTCAACATTACAGCCACTGTTGCCTGGCTACCTGCTCTCTCTCTCTCTCTATCTTTGTCGCTCTTTCCTGTTTTTTTTCTCTCTCTCCCTCGCTTTAATGTTTTTTTTTTCTGTCATTTGAGTCCTTTTCTCTCACCCCTCATCTCTCTCTCCGTCGCTCTCCCTCCTAGCTCGGTTGAGGAGTCTTTGGCTCACACACATTATCCGGCAGGAAGAAGGAGACACATCTTTTACACCACTCATGATTAAGCCATCTGCAGAGAGAGCTGAAGGGAGGAGGAGGGAGGGGGGGCGAGGGGATCGTAATGAAAAAGAGTATATAAGGCGGTGAGGGTGAAAGAGAAGAAAAAGAGAGGAGGTAAAGGGAAATGTGGAGGAAGGAGGGAAAGACGGAGAACGGAATGGAGACATGAGCACAGAGGTGGAAGAAATAGAGATAGATGACGACTCAAAAAGGGAGTGAGAGAAGTGATGGGGGGAAAAAAGATCAACACTGCCCCCCTTTGGCCGGTCCAGCTTGTAACAGAGATACGTACGTGCGGATCGGCGCAGGTTTGGGCAGCATGACTGGTTAACAGAAGAGATCCAGCTGTCTACACACAGACTTGCGCTCGTTGACCGGTCTGCTCTAGATTTATCTGAACAGTCTCCTGTGGCGTGTGCATGTTTGTGCTTCATTATTTATTCTGTTATAAGAGCCTATAAGAACCACATTGAGTTATGGGGTGCTTGTGCAGATGGTGCGAGTTTGAATCCAGTTTGCAACCGTTCCTCTTCCTCTGCCTAACATTCCCTATCCTAGCTCTCACTGTTAGTAATGTTAGTACCAGTTATGTGGTGTTTCAGTTTAGTTTGCGTGGACGTCAGAAGTTATAAGACCATAAACGCTTTGTCCGGGTCTCATGACTCTGAGTTTATATCGTCTCAGACAAGACCGCAGTCTGTTTCCAGTGTGTTAGAAGTAATTTAATATTACCTTAACCACTGTTCAGAGGGAAGTCTTTTCCTGACCTCACACAGGAGAAAGAGATCTCCACAGCTCCCGTTATCTTTGCTTTGAAACACATTTTGCTAAAAGTATGCCAAGTTTATTTTATGAGAATGTAAAAATATATTATACAGGTCTTCTTGGACAAAAAGAGTTTGAGTATGGAAAGGACACATTTATTAACATTTATTTATGTTAAGATTGTTTTTACTGCTTTATTAAATTTAGATGTATTTAGATGTGAACTTCATTTAAAAACATGTTTGAACTGTAGTTTATGTAATATGTATATTGCTTAATATGGTACTAGTCCTCAGAGATCAAAGGATAATTGAAACTGAAAATAATCTGTTGAGCAATTAGAACCATAGTGTGTCTCTTATTTGTTTGTTTAACGACTGAATAAATGAAGTGAATCATCTCACTGATCAGCTCTCTGTTCTCGTGTCTGTAGGACGGTGTGGTTGGTCTGCCGCGACAGGCTGCTGGAGTCCAGCCACCTCACGGAGGACCGGGGGGCGTGACCTCGGCAGGGCCTAACGGGGCAGTGCCTGGCGGCTATCTGCCCAATCCACAGCAGCAACAGCAGGCCATGATGAAGCAGATGATGGCTATGGAGCAGGAAAAGAGGGTTCAGCTCCATCTGATGGAGCAGCAGAAAGCACAGCTTTTGAGAGAACGGCAGCAGCAGCAGCAACAGCAGCACATGCTGGCAGAACAGGTGAGAGTGCAGGGCTTTCGGAAAAATATAAAATACCCGATTGAAAAAGTCACACTTGTGTGCGTGCAAGCAGCTGCTGTCCCTCCGTGGCTTCGGAGTTCTGCTTTCTGTTATTGATAAGGAATTTTGATATTCATGCGTTTTTCTGCTTTGCTTCTCTTATTTTTCTAGTTACAGCAGCAGCAGCATCTCCCCAGACAGATGAGTCAGGCACAGAGGAATCCTTACCCGCTCCAGCAGTTTCAAGGCAAGACACGCACACAAATACACAGGAAAACAATATGACAAAACACTAAACACTATGCCACCAGATATAATGACCATATGTCACCTACATCATCTGAAAGCTGAATAAATTAGTATGATTTGTTAGCATCGGACAGTATGTGGAAAATCTAGAATCTGAGGGTGGAAAAAAAAAACCCAAATATTAAGCATATCGCCTTTGCAATACATATTACTAACCAAATATTAAGTTTTAATATATTTATAGTACAACATTTACGTAATGAAACATGATCTTTACCTAATTGTTCTATATTGATAGAATACGATGTCTACTTAATATCCTAATGATTCTTGAAAATCTATAATTTTGATACACATACAGTGTATTTTTGGCTATTGCTGCAATTATACCCGTTACTTTTGTGGTCCAGGGTCACATATTACTTTGTGGCCCAGTGGCTTTTGGCATTTAGCAATGTAAGATAAATGGTAAATCTCAACTCCTCCTTTAAACCTCTAAGTCCACTTCTCTGTTTAAAAAAAAAAAGTAATTTTCTTATACACATTTAAACTCGCCACTGAAACACCCAGTGCATCTATCAGCATCTTTTATGAACGCAGACAAACAATAGCTTAAACGATGTCTGTTGCAGTTACAGGTAGCCCATCATTTAATTTATTTGTTGTTTTGAATGTTACATTTAAATGAAGGCATTAGTGAACATAATATTTGTTGTCGGTCAACAGTTTGTCCAAGTTTTTGGGTTATTTGACTTAAATGAAAATGAGTTCATTCACAGCTCATTGTTTACATACTTTAAATGTAGGTAAAAATATGATTACTGTCTACTAGAATAGAGAATAAAATCCGACTTTTAATAAAATATTTCATATCAACAGTAAAATCTGACAACAATATAAGAAATGCAGCTTCATAAGCTCAAATTAAGCTGAAAAGTAATATTTTTAATTTTTCCTGTAAGCAGGAAATCTATTTTATTTAGCTTTACATACATTTTTGCCTGATGCCTCTCAACATAATTTAACACGTGTGCGTTCATTGAAGCTCTAAGGTGTCGAACATGGAATTAATAATTTAATGCACAGACATCTGGAGGTTTCAGTGTGCAGTTTATGTGCTGTGTATGTATGCCATTTGACATTAATTGAAACAAGCCTTTGATGTACTGGAAATGTAATGAGAACAACAGATGTCAGTTAATATTATTTAATTGTAAATTATTTTAGGCACGCCCCAGGAGATGGCAGCAAGGAACCAGACGCTGCAGAACATGCGCACTGCTCGACTTCTGCAGCAGCAGCAGCAGCAGCAACAGAACCCCGGGATACTGCAGATGACGCCCGTCCAGAACTCGGGCGCCATGCCTTCGCAGGGTGACATGAGCATGGCGTACGGAGGCCAGGCGGGTACACAGACCGGGATGTACCAAGGTATGAACCCAAACATGGGCCAAATGCTCCAGCAGCAACAGCAGCATCATCCCAACCAGCCCGGCATAGCGATGGCACAGAGACAAGTGGCCGCCGGGGGGCAAGGGATGGTCGGCGGAGGTGCCGGGGGCGGGTATGGGCAGGGAATGCTAATGAACCCATCCCTCCCACAGCAGCAAATTAAACCAGCCGGTGTTGCCCCTGGTGGGCAGCCGATGGCCAAAGTTCAGAGACTGCAAAGCATGATGGGAGGCGGAGGCCAGACATGGCAGCAGCAGCAGCAAAACATGCAGGCCATGGGGGGAAGGACTTCAAACGACATGGTGTCATTTAACAGTAACCCTGCGTACGCCATGCAAGGCGGCCAGGCTCCTAGAATGGCCAAGCAGCATTTCGCACAAGCCATGGGCGGACAGTCAATGGTGGACCCTCGTTCGATAAACCCAGCGGCGATGGGCGGGCCGATGATGACGCACATGGCAGGGCAACCAAGGACAAATCAGCCACGGGGAATGGTGATGCCGGGCATGAACCAGGGTGTGCCCAACATGGCCGCTTTCGGACAGGGCCCTGCACAGGGCATGCCGGGAGCATCGGGAGGGGGTGGGCCATACATGCCAGGGGGTCAGCCTCAGGGCTACCAGAGGACGTCCAGTCAGGACCTGGCATACGGTTACGGCAGCCAATCAGGGGCTGGGGCCGGAGTTTCGTTCGGCTTGTCGGATGGGACAGACTTGGATTCGACGGAAGGCTGGATGGAAGAGTTTTTCCCCAGCCAATAGCCTAAGGGATTTTTTAACAGGACAATTTTATGGAAAATGTGATTCGTTTTGTTTCATTTTTGTTTTTTTTTTAATCTTATTACATGGTCGACAAATCTAAGAAATATATTACATGTTGTGTATTACATGTGTGTGCTGTCACAATATTTAAACCGATTCCTCTCTGTTTGGGTTGCTTCTCAAGTAAGTATCCAGTGTTCTGTGTGGATTTTTTATTTTTTTCTGTTTTTGAAGAAATACCCATTTTGGATTTGATCCCTTTCTGTCTTTTTTTTTTTTTTTCTCATGTCCTTTCTGCTGCATTAAGGGCAAGAGGCACTGAATACCTGCAAAATGGCATTGGGAAAGCTTTAAATGGATGTGTTTATGTATTGTTTTTAGTTCACCCTTATTCTGACATCCTGTTCATGTATGAAAGAGTGTGTGGAAATTTGAGGTGGGCCTTTGTCAACAATAGATCCCTTTTCCCAAAGCAAACAGTTCACCAACATCTCTTTCTCCTCTTACGTATCTTCTTTCTCTCTCCCTTTTTCGCTGCTCTTGACAAGTGTTCATCCTCTGCATTTGCTCTGCTTTGTGCTTGTGTGTGTGTGTGTGTGTTTATTTGCACTATGAGCATCACAACAAAACACATCAGATTCTGTGTGCTCTCAGTGCATGCAAGATGGATGCTCTGCTGTCGCTAGGCGACCAGTGTCAGTAGAAGAGTGAAGCCATGTGTGTGTTTGTCAACTAGGTGTTTGTTAATATTGCTTGAAGAGATTTGGCAGCTACAAACTTCTCCCTCCCATCCCTAAAACTGTGAGAAAGATGTTTTCTTTAGTCACAATGGCAGCTAGCAAGTATACTATAACATGTAACTCAAACAGATTTTAAAAGCCCACAGACATTTGCGCATTTTAATTCATAAATCTAGAATTTTGAATCAGTATAAATGCTTCCCAACAGTTTCTTTACCTGAACATTATTGCTTGTGAACACTGGTTAAAGATATTTTAATAAGAAAAATTTTATACACCATACATACTGTATTTCCGCTGATGGGTCATACCACTTTTCACCCTTTATTTTACTCAAATATTTATTAGTTTCTGTAACGTTTCCTTTCACTGCACCACTTCCAGCTCTTGAACACACCGACTCTCCTTTCCCTGCTACACAATGCCTGACAGGAAAGAGCCAGCTATATTGCATACGATTTTCTCTTTCTCTTTCAACTGTGATGAAATCTCCACCAAAACAAAAATCAAATTAATTTGATATAAGCTTCTGCTCTTTATTGGGAGTTGACATTTATTTACGACCCATTTCTTCCCATTTGTGTTCATAGTTGTGAGTTTGTCATCTAATTTGAAATGAAGTCTCAGTACGGTATCTTACTAGCCAGGCTTTAGTTTTTTGTTGTTTACCACGAGATGCCACACAAACAAGAACATCAGTCTTTTCTGCTCTGTTGTGCGTTGCTGCGGTATTATGATATTATAGTCACGGTGTCTTTGTAATCAAACTCTAGTTTTATTGTTTCTGCTCTCTGAAGAATGAACATGAATGTAACATTGTGACTGACTTGCCCTTTTTTTTTGTCTTAATGGGAGATTGACCGCATTCACATCTTCAGTGTTTCGCAGTGTTATATTGTTGCTCTGTCAAGAGGATTGCAGATGGAGAGGGTAAAGCCCATGTCCTCCTGCCATCTCACCAAATATCAACAATCTGGGACCAAGATTTTTGATTTCTGTTGAAGTCATCGAGCTTAACCTTTTCTTCTTTTTATTTCGTACTGGTGCTGACATATATGTGATGGAAAAAGATATATATCAGATACAGTTATTTGTAAATATGTTTTTACGATTTTAAATACATCAGAGGATACGTCTCTACTCACTGTAAAGATATTGCTGTTTGTTTAAGATAGAGAAGTATTTTTATTTCATCTTTTTTTTTTCACTTTTAAACTCATCTGAGCTATACCATTGCACTTCAGACAATGTCTTACTACTAATTTGTAACGTAAACCTCCTCTAATTTTTATTTTGAAGGTTTTTTCTAGTTTAAAAATTTTACTCTGTATCTAAAGCAGTGCTTTTTTTTCTTTTTCATGTACAGAATTATGTAAATGGTAATGCCAGAGAGTTACAAAGAATTTGTTTTTCAGAAAAAATACATTAAAGAGATTGATCATTAAAAATGTTCTCATTAAAATATGTCTCTGCAATTTATTTCATCAGTTCAAATTATAAGAAAAAAACTAGAAACAAGAAATAGGCCTATATATGTAATGTACTTTGTTGCAGTTGGAATAAAACCTGGGAGGAGAAATGGTAATGAGAAAGACACAGGGTGGGTGTCTTTATATCCTAATTAAACGGCACATATGCTAAATAGTGTTGTTTTATATCTTACCCTAATGAATCACTCCCCTTCTTTTGCTATCTTTCTCTTTTGTGCTGTGCTGCTTTGGCACTATCTTCTGATTATGATGAATGGAGAAGTGTCACTATGACATTGTCATTACTCATCTTCAGGGGTGAGACAACCTCGCTGTGAGAAATGTGCTGGAGAGAGAGAGAGAGAATGGGGGTGGAGGACGGAGGTTTGTTTGGATGTGCTGCAGAAGAGTAGAGATGGGATAGAAACACACAGACTGCCCTGTCCCGTGGGGTTTCCTGCTAAATGGGGTCATCTAGTCCCTCAGCACTTCTTCCATTAGTTAAATAAAATCGTCCTTTAATCTAATCTAATAAAAACAGCCAGTGCTGCAAATCAACCAGCAACCATCTGGAAGACTAGAACAAACATAAGCAATGGTTATTGTGAAAGTGTTTTGTTTTGTTTTTTTTCTTCACATTTATTTATGTGAGGTTTAGGCCTACTGCTTGATTCTAAACAAAAAAAAAAAAATTGCAAATAAGTTTCATAAAATATCTAGAAAATACAATAAGATGTTGTATTTCCCATGTAATAAAGCAAACTGTGGTACAGTTAAGTTCCAAAAAGGAATGTTCTAAAAAGTACGTCCATATGGTATAGGAGCTCAAAAATCCCGATTTCATAAGAGGAATATACAGGAATTTAGTAGTTATTCACTAAAATAGCTCTTAAATCTATATTATGTTCCTCATATGTTTGTTTCAGTAGGGACCACTAGATGGCAGCAATGTTCTAATTACAACAGGATGTAGACAAGGCCTCAAAAATGATTGGCTTATAAAGTTGCATGTGATCAACACTTCCATTAACACACCCTGGCTTCCATTCACAAGGGCTCATCCCTCCGGCCCTTTCAGGAATTGAGTTTGTCACCCCTGCTCTAGAGTGAGAGTGAGAAGGGTGTAGGGGACCAAACAACTTCTTGAAGTTCCCTTCTGCATCATCATCACATGCCCACACGGAGGCGCCATCATCATAGAAAGAACCTGTGCAAAGAATCATGGGTGGCCGAGGCGTCCATCAGTTGTACCCTTCAAAGTCTTTCATTCCAAAGGTGGCCAGATTTGAGCACTTTTGTTTAAAACAACCCTTCAAGGGAGATATGTTCAGTATGGAACGCACCAGCAGTGTTAGCGTTTCTAGCTGAAAGTTCAAAGACAAATTGTAGCTCTGCTCTTAGTTTATTTGACTTTTATTTCTTTAATTTCCAAAAGTAAATTTTATTTCCCCTTAAAATGTTATATTCAGCTCCTTTTTTCAATCAAGGACACAAGTTATTACTATTATTAACACTTTAAACAAACATTCCCACAACCTGCTAGTCTTAGAAAACTGCACAGTCCTTACAAACCGCATAGACTATGAATCAGTTTTTTTTTTTTTTATTAAAGTAAATCCACATTTTTCTTTTAGGGGAGGCATCTTTCCACAATTTCCCCCTTTTCATAAGAACATTTTTCCATTATAACTGATAGAGTAAGGGCATAAATATAAATTAATTACCAGCAGCAATTGTACAATAGGCAATAAACAACAGTGAGATCATAGTAATATTAAGTTGTTAATTATACGTTTTTAAATTTTACGTTTTTAATTTTAAGATAACAGTAAAATGTTTACTTAATTCATGACTCATCCATACAGAAAGGAAATTAATAACCCTACTAGAGCAACACATATGGAGAAGGACAGAGAATATGATCCATCCGGGCTAACAGTTGTAGAAGAGCTCTTTATAGAGGTGAAGCATATGGCCACATTCCCCATCTTGTCCACAGCCACCAGCTTTACTTCTTGCGAACAACAGGAAGCATTGTAGAAAGCCACAGTCACATTTATGCCATCCGCACTCATTACATGACTTAAACTGAGAGAGCCATTGCCACGACTGAGGTACACTCTGGCTATGCCTGTACCATTTCCATCCGTCACTTTAGCAGAGAGTTCCCATGATGCTCTGCTGCATTCCACAGGACAGTCAGCTTTGACTCTCACTACCTGACAGACTGGGCTAGACAAATCTGTGACCTTCCAAAGAAAAAAAAATAATAATAAGCAACAATTAGTCAACAAATACTGTTTGTGACGCAGAAAGCTATATTCTTCTCAGTGGATGGTATAAAGTAATACTCGTTTTTTGCAGCTTACATTAGTCATGATGGTGAACCGCAGTGCCACATAATTCGAGTCACCAGAATCTGGATCTTCTGCTTCAATAGTAAGTGTGACATCTGTCCCTGACTCTGTGTCTGAGGGTGCAGTCAGTGTTATGTTCCCCTGAGCGCTTCCCTCTGTCCC
>JAUMHP010000040.1:8248379-8281775 GCA_032361065.1 Enteromius trimaculatus | reverse complement strand
TGGAATGTTTTCGTCAAAAACATTAATTTCTTTTCGACTGAAGAAAGAAAGACATGGACATCTTGGATGACATGGGGTTGAGTAATATATCAGCAAAAGTTTTCTCAAAAGTGAACTTCTCCTTTAACACTTTTCCTCCTATACAAGATGAGTTTCTAACAAGTGAATTACAGTGAAACAGTCATACCGACTTTCTTCTGGTTACCAGTTTTAGTCCACATTTTTCACAATGGCCTGTCTGTGAGCTTACCAACAAGCAGAAACAACCTGCGACCTTCTTACCAGCACTATTTGAGAACAGCAAAACTTTTATGTCATTTAACACTATACTTTGTCTTTTCCTACCCAATAACCCTAATTAAGTTACATAAAACCACTGCCATGTGAGTGTTTCTATCACAAAGGCTGAGGGATTGACAGGAAATTCTACACCAATGCCCTTCAAGCCAATGTAATAAATCTCTAGATATCATTTTCCTCTTATACAAGTTTTGAAACTGATAAATTCTGCTTCCGAGAACCACAGAAATGTGAAAAGGGTCCATAACTAGATAATAACCTGGAAAAACTTTTAGTCTAAACTGCGGCAACTTTGAAGGATTATGCATTTTTATGCTACTCATGCAGACATGAATGCGCAATCTGAGAAATATAAAAAAAAAAAACAATTACATTGTTAAGCAGGACAAAAATTATTCAGCTCTTTGCTAGCTATGGTAAACTTAATTTTTCGAATAAATTTTGCATTAACAATAGCAGACCATACAGCCGCTGCCATTTTAATTGTCTCTACATGACATTGTGGCAGTCAAATCAATTTACCTATTAAAAAAATGATGTTCTACAAGGACGTGAAAGCTTTTAATAAAATATTCCAACTTGTAACATGTAATTTCAAGATTTTAATCATAATGTTTTACAACACTACAGAACTAATAAATAGATTTTAAAAATTCACCTGCGCATCATCTACGTCCACTTTGAGGAAGACCACATTTTCATAGGAAGGATTTTCAGACAGGCCCTGAAGTGAGGAGTAATATAAAGAAAATGAGTCAAAGAAGCGTGTTCCATTGATTCAAAACATAGTGACTTAAAGCTGGTTCCTTACCTTGTAAAAAGGTGCAATGCTCTGACAGGGTCCACACCACGTGGCTGTAAAATCAACCACTACAAGCTTGTCACCTGCCTCAGCGAGAGCTTTGTCAAACCCATCCTGTGAACACAAATCAATGTTGGATTTCATGTTCTGCCATCACTGCAATTCTTTACTATAGCGTGACCATTGTTGTTTTTAGAGACAGCAACAACAACAAACAAAAAAAATCTATGATTAAATTAACCTTATCTACATTCACAGCATTCCAGACCGCAGAGTCGAAGCAGAATGTGTTGAATAGACATAAAATCTGTTGCTCCACGTTGCTACCGACTGTTTTCATACCATGCATTGTTTGGTGATCCACAAAGCTTGATGCTTTGTTTTTATTGTTAGACAATGAACTACTTGTTTATAGAATTGTTGCCTGGATGATTATCCTTAAAACGGATGGTTTACCAAAACATAAAAACTGTCATTTTCTCACATTTAAGTTTTCACAATCATGTATTAGTTTCTTTCTTGTGTTTTTTGTTAAGCAGAAGTAAAGAATTTAATTCAGGTTTGGAACAACAAGAGGGCAAGTAAAGCCATTACTTCTTCTATTAACACTTTATAAACTCTAGCAAACTTATAAACTAAAGACCATAGAAGAGTTTAGTTTTTACTACAGTAATCTTGTATTGTATTATACATACCGCTGTAGAAAACAGTATTGGGTGAGGTCATTTGTTAATACAGTATAACAATTATAGTAATATAAATCACAGAAACTGTAGAATTACCACAACACATTATTAGTTGAATTAATGTGTCTTGGTAATTCTAACTTTATTATGGTATGGTATTTTTTCATGTCGGTTTCTTTAACTTTATTGTGCAAAACAATTGTTTTATTTAATACATACTCTATATATTTGCTAGTATTAAACTGTACCACATGCCCGAGGTAACAACATAAAACCACATCGGTAGACCACCGAGGTCAACATTTTATAAGAATTATTACATATAGTACCTGTTACAGCCGGAATCAAATAATAAGGTGCATTTGAATGCATTATAACAAATATCAAGAAACAGTCAGTATACCGACATTTAATAATGTTCTTGTACACTTATGTTCTCGCTTGGCTATTCACTGCGGCAAATGATCAAATGCTGCTTTGCACAAGAAAAAAAAAAGACTGAGAGGACGCCCACGTGACTTGCTGGCGCGCTTGGTCTGGAGCAGGTCTCATCAGGCCGCGACCACAGAAATAAACCAAATATTACAAGAGTGTGTTGATTTACTCATCTATGTTAAACTAGGAATAAGACCACGTTAATATCAAGGGTAACGTTAGGTTTCGTTCGCACTCCGTTATAGCGAGCTGAAAGTTACGTAACGAAAGCGGCATGCCAGCTGCCACAAAACTGTTATTTCATGGTTGGTTCATAATTTTTTACAACACAACTGTTGCGATGCAAATATCGCCATTAATAGGCGAAAGCTGTGCATGTTTGCCTTTCTTGTGCCGCTGTAGCTAAGAGACGTAACGTTAAACATCAAAAGAACTGGTTAGCAGATAAGCTAACGTGAACTGTATTTTTACAAACAGTATGAACTGACTTAACGTTATTACTAACTAATACTTTGTGAATTCTCTCATACAGCTGTTGAATTTTCAACAAACTTGAATTAAACCGGTTTGATGGACAGTTAGGCTCTCGTGCAGTTAGTCAGCAAAACGTGTCCTCCCTAGACCTGCCGCGTGATTTTGCTTATTTTGTTTAAAAATAAAAACCCCGCGAGTGTCTGTTGAATTGAAGCAGCTATCTTACCTGATCTTCAATGACGATGATCATTTTTTCTCGCTGTATACTGCTGGCTGGAGCTCAGAGAACAAACCTTCCTCAACTCGCTCGCCCAGAAATGCCTGCCTCTGCTGCTCTTCCGAGATCAAGCGTGTAGTTTAAAAAGCATCGCTTCATTCAGAAAGCCCTGCCCATAAACGCGCTCGCGCTGGCGGACCCCAGGCCAGAAATGGCCCCATTGTTTAATGTGGGAGTAGGACTGGACATTCTTGCTGCAATAGATTTCTATAAGATGTTTTAGATATTTTAAAACAGTTCTTACATTTCGAGTAAATCACCGTGGACAAACGACTCAAGCAATCCCTTTTAAATTTGCATAAACGCATTTTTATCACAAATCACTTAACATTTATTACACTTTTTAGCTTCCAGCAACTGGTACTTTCTAGCATTGCAATATATCAATAGTGTTGATCTGAAATGATTAGATACAGTAGTTTCTGATTATCACAGTGCAGATATTTTATCAAATAGACTTGCAAACAGGTGTGGGGGGAAAAAAACGTTCATAGAATATTCATGTTTAAATAATGAATATTTAATAGACAAACACAGGCCCTACCTGTGATGAATGACATCCGCTAAAATACTCTATTAAATATCAAAACAGATGGTAAATTATAAATTAATAAATGAGCAGTCATTATTTTAGATACTGGAAAATGCATGATTAAAAATAATATTTTCTAATTCTACACAGATCATTCTCATGTCTAGTTCCATACGCTGCTCCTATTTTGGACAGCTTTCCATTTCACTCAGCTTGTTCTGTGATGTCTCATTCCATCCCATTCAATCATGTTAATCATTTTCTTTGAACACTGATGAAAATGCATGAGATGATGGTGATGAGTGTGTTGTTATAGGATCTGGAATAATTAGGCCTTGCTCTTTGAAGTCTGAGTACGATGTTGCCACAGATACCAAACACTGCCTCGCATCCTTCATCCAGGCTAGCAGCTATTCAGAGATTCCAGGTGTTTTCTCCATCATTTGGAAAGAAAGCCTTTTATTTACAACTGCTTAAAGCTCATACGAGGGTGCTTGTATAGCTTTAAAAGTTTGTCTGAGACATGAACATAATGCTATTTCATAATGGGATCTAAGGCCGCCTGTGAAAGTTTTAACTCTGGTACATTATATATAAACAGTCACCTTAAAGCTCTTCACACCTCACAGTGAAATGATGCTTAATCTGGAATAATATCGAAACAAAGTTATATTTTAACAAAATTTGGTTACAAATAAAATATTAAATTGTTTTACAGACATCTGAATGAATGAAAAACAGATATATTGGCATAATTAAATACCATAAAATGCTGCAGGAAGGACAAAAGAAGAGCAAAGTTATTTTGTGGACTGACTAGTCTACAGTCCATCTGATGTCTCAATAACATATTACAGAAAGACTATAATTAGCATTTTCTTCTTTTTTTTTTTAGAAACATTGATGAAAGCCTCTCCTATCTAATCAGTCTGCAGCTCTAGAGCGTTGATTGTAAAGTGGACCTGTCTTGCTTTTGTTTACCGTTTCCTAGGTGTTTTGTATCTCAGTTGTAGACCATGTATCAAATGCATTAGAAAAAACAATGCATTGAAAACCTGGAAACAGTCCAAATATACAATAGGAAACACAAACCTGGCGTGCCAACTGATCACTCTCTGATGGAGTAAAGCTCAATTCAGGTTATAATAATAGTAGTAATACAAATGTTTTTACCCCTTTTCATTTAAACAGTACTTCTGGGATACTATGATTGCAATTATGAATGAACCCAGACCTACTATGAAACATCAATAGCAGTACTTTTTTCAAACCTCTGAAACAAAAACGTAGGCATGACATAATGTGAAAATGCTGCCACCTAGTGGTCAATAAATAAATCAAATTGGACTGACGTCACCACAAAATGTAATGAAAAGTGTGAATATTTGCACTTTTATTGTACAAGCCATTTGTACTCTGCAAAACATCTGAAATGTTTTTTTGTATTTTAAAGCTTTTGTTTTATAGGCTCAACCTACGAGGTGAATTTGAGTGACTTTTAATATTGTGTTATGATTTACGAAGAAATGCAAAAAGGGGAGAGGAGGAAAAATGAGACTTCAGTTTTGTGAAATAGTCTAACTATATCCAACAGTTATCAAGCTTTATTCACGAACCCTTACATAGTGAGTTCATAAATGCATGCAATGTCATCTGCTTTCTATTTATAAGTTATTAAACAATATATTGATGATTAATGTTCATGACATTCTAATTATTTATGTTGATGTTGCTGAGACTTCAGACATATTTAAGATGATTAAATTTAAATAAAGAAATGTAATTAAATAAATTAAATAAAGAAAACAAGTATAGCACTTAATATTTGGAAAAATCACATAAAGTTTTTATTGTTATTATTTATTATTACTGCTTTAGGCACATTTTTTAATACGTCAACACATTAAAAATGTTTGACCAGATTTTTTCTGAGAAATCAACAACAAAATATGAGTAATAAAGGCCAAGAAAACTGCCAATGCCCAGCATTTAAATGCCCCAGCTTGATATTTACTTCTAAATATGATTGTTTTATGCCCTTTGAGTGAAACGTCTTCCTTGTAAAACACTGAAATCTGGCACTGAAACATATTTAGTTATGTTTAAAAAAAAAACTACATTTTTGTTCTGGATTCAGCATCCATTCCATTTCTTATGAATGAAATAAAATAATACCTATTTTACATATGGATAAACACAAATGCAGCCCTCTAAATCATGTCAGTTAATCTAAAATGCATTCTGCATTTAAATGGAAGAATGAATGTGAGTAAGCTTTGGATGGTTACACATGCTGTATATGCAGTACAGTATGTGTTGGTCACGTGGTCCTGTTGTTGCAGACGCATGAGGTGGATTAAGGCTGGGCTGCTTTCTTGCCTGGTTCCCTCCAGCCCCCAAAAGCTTTCTCCAGATAGAGGGCAGTGGCCAAAGAGAGACGATCCTGTAATTTACCTGTCACAATCTGTAGGCCCATGGGCAAACCCTCCTCACTCAGCCCTAATGGACACTGGGTCACCGGCAAGCCCAGGATATTGAAGATGCCTGCAGAGAACAGAGCCACTTAGAGCCCAAACTCCATAATATGTAGATCATGAGTAAATCCCGACCAAAAACACTTACCAGTGTAAGAAAAGTTGAAGGGTGTGAAAACTGGATGGTGATGTTTGGGAGCGATCTGGGGATGAGAGGGGTACAACAGCACTCCGTCTGTGCCCAGCATCTCCTCCAGCTCCTGCTGCAGACTCTCCTTCTGCTGTAGAATAAATGGAGATGGACGGGAACTCTGAAACAGCTCAACTAGAGCCAGACCTGAGAAAAAGAGACAGAAAGGGACACCATTATTACATGCATTCATCTTCAGTTACACCAGGAAAAAACAAGTGTTGATTTTGCACACTTTTGGGAATGCTTGTCAATGCTTGTTTATCAGACACGGATAGAAGGGTGATGCAGTCAGTCACAGTTAAAAGTGCACATGCTTATTTGCCCTGTCACACACCTATTGCTGCTAAGGTGTGAGAAGAAAACCCCCAAAACCACTTGAACAGCTCCCAGGCAGGCCAAACCTTCTTCCCGCCTTCACTCATTAGCTCTGCAAAGGTGGTGGGAGGCTGGGATGGGGGAAAAAAACATAAAAATCTTGTTGACAACTAGAACTCATTTATCATCCTCCAAAACTATATATATATATATATATATAGTGTGTGTGTGTTATATATGACAAACACATTATAATGGAATATAATGAAAATTATAATGAAAATCCCACCTTTCCATCTTTGCCAGGTGAGGCCATCATAGTTCCCCAGATCTGAAAGGAGTATTTGAGCTGGGGGATAAACAGCTCTTGGACCTTGACTCCAAGGTCTGCCTCTAAACGTCTGACCACCTAAAATAACCCAAAAGCCCAATATGAGAGGGAATTAATTTGACTGAAGCCAATTCACACACACACACACACACTTACTTACCATTTTCTGTGCCTGAAGCAGCTGTGCATCAACTGGAGAGACTAAATGAGAGCCTCCGTTGTGGGGAACAGAGAAGAACCTCAGCTTTTTCAAATCTACTTCAGCAGACAGACCCAATCTACCAGAAGTAAAACAGAATTGATCATTTAGGATAACCTTCTAACATTGGTTAATAAATATGTTTTCAAGTGTTTTAAATAAAAACTATCCACTACAATATGTTGCAAACTATTCAACAAAAATATAATTAAAATGCAGCAATGTTCAAAAGTTTGGGGTCAGTAGTATTTTTTTCAATGAAATGTATATTTTTTTAAAATTAAATTAATATTTTTATTCAGTAAGGAAGATACTATAGTGTGTGCTTTTGGATCCATAAGATAGGACCATCACAACTAGGGTTAGTTCATCCAAATAAAGAAAATTCTTCAATTACTCATCCTCGTGTTGTTCCAAACCTGTAAGACCTTCATTCATTTTTGTAACACAAATTAAGAGATTTCTGATGAAATCCAAGGCACAACTGACCCAGAAAGGTAGTAAGGACATCCATAAAATAGTCCATATGACATCAGCAGTTCAACAATGCGACGGCACTGCAGCACCACACGCATGTATTAGCACCACATTGCAAAACCAACTAAAAACGGTGTTATTTGCTGTTTTGAAATGCACCGTGAACGTGAGCAGAAGACAAAAAAAATGTTGAATAAAGTCATTGGGTGCATCTCAGTCAGTTTGATCAGGGAGTCAGACCTATTAAGGGCTGTCTGAATCGTGAAATCCTTCCAGTGCACTGGAACGTTTGCTCCTTTTATTCTCTAGTCCGCTTCCTAATTCAGTTGTATAATAAACTTAGCATTGTGTATTATGGATATTGTTGGCTTTTTGACATATTGCTCAAAGTGGCTTTGGATAAAAGCATCTGATAAATGCACAAACCTAAAAGTGATAAATTTGACAATATTTTCTGTTTTTTTGTTTTAACATAGAACAACTAACTTCTAACAGGCCACAAAAACATTTCTATTCTAACAGACCACTCATTTTTAAGTAGTATTATGTATATTATATAAAATGTATAGTGTAAATTAGTGCATATTAGGTTTAATGTAAGCTCATATTTCTAATGGTGTTTTTGTGATGATCATATCTGTCTAGTCATTTTGTAAATAGTGTAGTCTATTACTTATTTGCATTGGGTCCTCCCATGATGCTTAGCATGGGAATCAGGTCTTCAGCATAGCGGCACATGGGTCCTGTACACAGAAATCCCATCTGCAGTCCAGAGGCAGGAGGATACTGACCATCATTGCTTACAATACCTGTATGTAGAGAAAACCAAATCTAGTTTGTGTTCCTCATAACCTTAACCATGCACTCCATCTTTCAGATCTCCATTATTCTGCTTACTAATACATGCACACAACTGCATCCATTCTTCTTACCTGTTGATGGCTTGTGTCCGAAGATGCCATTGAAAAAACAGGGAATACGGATACTACCCCCAATATCCGACCCAACTCCAATCACAGAAGCACCAGCACCCAATATACTGCCTTCACCTCCTACAATTAAAATTATTTTAATCATATTTTTAATTCATGTTGCCAGGTCATCATGAACTTCTATTGCAAAGGCAATAGTTTTAAGTTACAGATGCTGTTGCACTATTTACAGACAGCTATTAGTAATTTATTCTGTGAGCAAATGTGTCTGAAAGAAATAGGATTACAGAGATATTGTATGCCTTGGGTGATCATGTTATCTTGTGGTTTATGAATCCAGGATTTTTGCTGGTTTTGCAAAGGTTAACACTTTTAAAGTCCAAGTAAAAATGTAAGGAGCAAATTGAATTTACCATAGTATTTTCTCTAAACGTAAATGTCCTGGAAGTAGAAAATTAGTTGTATTACCAACATACACAACTTCCAATAGATCACAATTTTTAATTAATATTACAAATAAAGCTTGACTACATGGAACTACTTTATACTGTACCTTCTTATCAAAAAAATACATTCTTCTTTAATATTTTTTGTTGATATTCAGTTCCAGTCTAAAGGTTTATAAATCAATACTTGAAAGGCAAATTACATAAGAAGTCTTTTTTTCTTAGAAACTCCTTAATTAATCAACCAGCCAACGGACTTATAAAAATCAACATAATTCATAAGGAGAAAACAAGTTTTCATACCTCACTAACAGATATTTGTTCTTGTTTTAAGCATTTGCTTAAGAATTCGGTTCAACTTCTTTAGATATCTTAATTTAGCTTTTCAGGTAAAAAAATCGATTTGTGATGGAAAACAAGTCAAAAACACTTGTGTATGTGTGTAAAAATGACCTGAGCTGCCGCCTGAAATTCTCTCAAAGTCATAGGGGTTGTTGGTGATGCCATAGAGGTGGTTGTGGGACTCTAGCCACATACAGAGCTCACTGCAGTTAGTCACACCCAGTGGAATCGCTCCTGCCCTCTTCAACAGAGCAACAGATGGGGCATCTACCCCTGAAAGCAGATCCCGTCTGGTCAACAGCCCTGTCGAGTTAGGCATGCCTGTCGAAGAGAAAAAGTGTTATCCTACAGACATATACTATTTTGGAATGAAGTTTTTTGCCAAAAATAACATACCTTGCAGGGCAAAGGCCTCTTTAACAGTGATGGGTACTCCAAGCAGAGGCAGCCTGTCTTCCAGCACCTCCTCTCCTCCTGTCTCCTCCTCTATTAGTTTGTCAACCTGTGCAGCTTCCTGAAGTGCAGCAGAAAACCTGAAGAAATGATCATTTGTTTTTTAGGGTCAGAATGAAATGTAGCTTCATTCTACACTTGAACTCACTTACCTGTCTTTGACCATGGCATTGATAAGTGGGTTCACTTCCTGAATGCGGTCAATGTAGGCCTGGACCACTTCAACACTTGTAACCTAGAGACAAATTGGAAGGAAATCAATAAGTGTTTAGGCTGCAAAATGTGGATTAAAAACCTAGGTCAGTGTACTGTGAGTTTAATCATGGAGCTAAACGCTCAGAAAAATTGAAAATGTAAAAAAAAAAAAAAAAAACATTTCATATATATATTTAAATTCAATAGAATGTTTTTTTTTTAAAGTTAGTACTATATAAAATTACTGTATAACATTAAAAGTAAATTAACTACCATCCTATTATATATGTTTATAGTTTAATTATTATTATATAGAATTATTTGTTTTCTGTAAAAGCAAATGGGGGATTTGAAATTTGAGTGAACTTTAACGAAATAACTGAAATATATGCGAAATATACGCATAGGCTACGTATTAAAGATTTTAAAGCTCTAAACAATATAGCTTTTGACTTCACGACTTAGGCTACTTATAGGAGACTTTAAAGCCCTAAATAATATAGGTAAGGTTAGCTTTTGAGTTCACAACTACTGCTGACCTTTGAACAGCCCTGGAAACTCGTGAATTCCTCTAAAACAATGCAAAACATTACAAAAGAACTATGATAAGAAGACGAAGTGTTATGTTAACAAAATATGCTTCAAAACTGTGTAGAAACTGTGATGAAACAACTACAACTCCCAGAATTCATTACAATTCACCTTGTCGCATCTCTTCCTTCCGTAGCGTCAGTCGAAGAGTAACTAACATGTCATTACGGTTACGTTGTTCATAATAAATATCAAGCCATGAAGTCAATGCAGTTTTTATTCACATCTTACTTCTTTCCGGCGAATCTTTCGGGCAAGCTGCATCGCTGAGAGCAGCAGAAGTGGGTTAGTGATGGGTGGGAGTCCCGAAATTCCATGCCTCTGCTGGGGAGCAAATAACTTAAAAGCGGCGAAGAGCATCCAAACCACAGCTCGAAGCATTCGGCCCAAGAACCGCTCGAACCGGGTCAAAGCCATCGTCAATGAGCAGAAATGACACCAGTGCGCAGCTTGGTTTCAACCTGAGACCTGAGGAATTAGCTCTTCACTGCCCTCTAGATGCAGAGCGGTGTAACTGAATCCTTGCACTTACATGGAGGTTAATGTTACAATGTCATACATTATTCACACGTTTCAGCAAACGTCACTAAATTCATAATAAAGACTGATGATGGTGTGACTGATGAGAGAGACATTCGAAATGTACATGGTGGTCCCTAGGACAGGATTGAGAACCACTGCTAATATCTACAATACTATGATATATAATCACTTAGAAATATGCACTGTTTCATATAATATATGGTGCTGAATCTGCAATTGTACAATAACTACATTGTCCTCTTTTATTTTTTTTTAAGTACGTTATTTTTTTTAAAAAATTCATAAAATACAATTGTAAAAGAAACTTTTGAGGTGACTGTGGCAGGAACAGAAACTTCTGGCCATGAGAGCAACTAATGGGACCATGATGACAGGTGAGACCACCAGACAGGTGTGGAGTAGGGTTGCCAACCGTCCCTTGAAATACGAAATCGTCCCGTATTTAGAAACAAAAGTATGCGTCCCGCAAAAATAAAAAAAACATTCATATCAGTGTTAACTTACTTTGAATTACACTCATCGGTCACTACACTTATTCGCAATCACAAATATACATTATTTGCTTTAAAGTCTTGCTGATTAAACATTTCATATGTGTGCTGTCCGGATGCACTTTTCCAGCGCATGGGCACTAAAGGCCTGTCAAATAGGGCCTAATTACTGAACTAAGATATTTATCACATGCGATTGTGTTAATACTGTCGAAAACACACAGCGTAAAACACAGTTACTTGTGTCTAAAGTGAAGTAAACAATAAAGAGAAACGTGCCAGTATATTAGATTTGTCCTGCTCTTAAAGGGGCAGAACTAAACATGCCGCAGCTTGTCATTAAAGGGATAGTTCACTCAAAAATTATAATTGTGTCATTATTTTCTCGCTTACATGTTGTCCCAAACCTCTATTCATTTCTTTCTTGTGCTAAACACAAAATATTTTGAGTAACCCAAAAGTAGCTGGTCCTCATTGAATTTAATACAATGTTCAATATAAAAAAGAAACTTATTCAGATAAAAACGACCTGAGAGAGAGTAAATGATGTATGTAGTGTTTCACCTTTCATGTTTGTTAAAAATAAAAGCACTGTTTGTTTAATTCATATTATGTTTATTTTTAATGTGTATCTACTTGAATAACAAAGATAAACTGACAACGCTGATTTTGTCCTAAATATCTGCCCTTATTTATTTTATACTTTGTTACCTTGAAAGGCTTTGTTTTTATATAAAAAAGGCAAATTAGTGTGTCTGTACTGCTCAGACAACTTGCAAAATAGTAAAATCAACGACAAAGAATCTTGATAAAATCCTGATATTTTTTAAAAAAAAAATCATAATATGATAGTTTTGCCATATTGCCCACCCCTTGCTCTGTAATTTGCAGAATAGTCTTAAAAACCAACTTAAAAAAAGAATCGGGATTAAAATCGTGAATTGCAGCTTCCCCGGTAAAAAAAAAACGTGATATGATATTTTTTCCATATCACCCACCCCTATATGTATCCAGTTAAATCAGGTTAAATAGTTAATAATTTGTTTCACACAAAAAAGGGTCTAAAAAACATTCTCCGTGCCGGGAAGATTGAAGGCAAACGTGTTGGCCGGCCCTGCCAGCGATGTGTCCCTTATTTATTTTTCAGGGAGTTGGCAACCCTAGCGTGGAGGGAGGTATGGCCACTCATGTCAGCCTACCACCAGACACTAAGCTGGCTGAAGAAAGACTAGGGAAACTATACCGCTTAAACCATGAATGGAAAAGGATTTCTTCTAATCCAATCCTCTGCCACGTATAAACCATACTCCCAAAGCTATCAACAGCAGGTCATTGGACACCACTGCAAATAAAAGCACTCCCAGTGACCATACAGTAGCAGGTTTTCTATGGTACCTGCCCTCCAAGTCATACTCAGGGGGAAAGTAGTCGTCTGTGCCTGAAGGAACTACAAGTTTACACTGTATTCTTTAGCATGCAAAAACAGTGCTATTTGTTACGAAACAGTTGGAAATGGTCTCAAATGTAGCATTTGAAGCATAATTCATACCATAGAAGATGCCATAGCCAGATTCTCTCAGCAGACACCTGTATCTGAGATCAATCGGTTTGACCCGTTTCTGGATTGATCAGCAGATTTGTCTTTGTGAAATACTCCACGCCGAATGCACATAAGGGCGGCGTGTGTTGCCTGTGCTGTGTCCTCATTGAGTATCCCGCTACAGTGCAGGAAAAAATTAAACAGATCTTCAAAGAGTGAAGGGCCAGTCTAACAGCTGAATGTTTTGAGGAACTTTGGGGTCCTTATTGGCCAAGATTAAAAGGCCGACCTCTAATGAAAGGGGTTCAGAATGTCCATAGGCTAGAAGAATGATCATTTTCTTGACTGTTAAATAAAGACGCTTTTAAATAAGGATTTAGTCTTGAACAAATTGGTTCAGGTTTTCCTGTGAATACACATAGACAGTGCAGTCTACTTACAATGCTGATGTGTTCCATGTTCCTTGACGTCCTGGCAAAAAAAAACTGCCACCTGATAAGCAAAATGAAAAATTAGTAACTCTTAACACTTATTATACACTAAGAGGGCTTGAAATGGACAGAGTAAGAAAAAAACAATTTGCTAGCTAAATATTATAAAATAACAATACCTCAAAGCCATCCTCCAGACATTTCCCCTCACAGACGGCACCAAATCCTCCTCAACAAAGCATTCTTCCAATTTTATACTGGCTCAGAATGTTCTGCTGATTTTCAGGAGAAGGAACTTTAAGTTTACTAGAAAGAGGCTCCTGAAGTCCATGCTCAGCATTCTGTTGAAGATTGTGATCTAAAGCAGGAGACAGTGACCAAAAACATGGTTCAACCAAATGATAATTAAATATCGCATATTAATAAATATTACATTTTTATTAGGGTTAGATTTATTTGCAAAACAAGGATATTTGGTTTACCTTTAGTGCGATCCTCATGAAACCGGTTTTGATATAATGCTTAATTTGTATTTTTACTTAAGGAAATTAATTACACATATTAACTACAATTACACATCCTTTCATGAACAGACAAGTTCCTATAATTATCTCATTAAGATTTAATTAATGGATACCTTTAATTTAATTTAAAAGGTTTTTGATGCACAGAGCTATCAGTTACACATTGTTCTAATATGTTCAGTTAACTTATCATCAGCACTTCTCTCATATGCAGTTGCAGTAGCCTGGACCCTGACTACTCTTCCTGCTGTTTCTCTCCTGACTGTCACTAACACTTTCCCTCACTAACACTGGCGGACTGATGACACAAAAAACCCAGCAATCAGGGTTTTTGTCCAAACAGAAGAGATCTGAATTCAGGTATCAAAACAACTTCATAATTCAAATTAGGAGACAACATCTTGAAAATGTCAATGTATATTCAAAATCATTAGTAAATGATTTTAGGCTCTGTATCATCTGTGGGAAATTATTTTCCCACAGTACTCTACTGTTCCTAAAGGAAAGACATTGGGTCTGATAGGTAAGCTTGAAATACCACTGCATATACCATGCAAAAAAACGTAGCCAGTTCTTTAATCTCCTGTCTGTAAGCAGACTCGTCACATGGTTGAGGCCGATGAGTGTGGTGTCGTCTGCAAACTTCAGGAGTTAGACAGGAGTTAGGTGCAGTCATTGGTGTAGAGGGAGAAGAGCAGTGGGGAGAGAACACAGCCCTGAGGGGCACCAGTGCTGGTCATACGACTTTACCCATTCTCACTAACAGTTGACTATCTGTCAGAAAGCTGATCCACTGACAGACAGAGCTAGGGACAGAGAGCTAGGGTAGTTTGGTCTGCAGGAGTGTTGGGATGATGGTGTTGAAAGCGGAGCCGAAGTCTACAAAACAGGATCCTCACATAAGTCCCTGGTCTATCCAGATGTTGCAGGATGTAATGCGGTCCCATATTAACTGCATCATCCACAGAACTGTTTCCATGGTTACTCGTGTTTTGGATTACACCGTGACATAAGGACCACCAAAACAGTTTGTGCTTTTCTCCCCCCCTCCCCCCTCCCCCCTCAGGACATGAGTGCATTTAAAAATAGTGTTAAATTTAAAGGTCAAATTTAAAAGTCAAGGTCAGCTTTATTGTCAATTCTGCCACATGTACAGGACATACAGAGAATTGAAATTGAGTTACTCCAGCAGTCCAATGCTACACAAAGTGACTGGTGCAGGACAGTTAGTGAGAGTGGAAGTGTGTGTGTGTGTGTGTGTGTGTGTGTGTATCAGAGTTCAGAAGGACCGTGGGGGGGAAGAGGGGCGTGGGGGCAGAGCTGGGAGAGAGTTAAGCTTCCTGACAGCCTGATGGATAAAAAACAGTAAAACGTACAGTCTTTAAAAAGTAGCTATAAAAACCCAAAGCATCTGCCTCACCCCGTTGTATGTATGCCCACCCACTTAAACATTTCTGACTTCGCTCCTGAGTCAAACTCCTCTGCCTGGAGCAGGGAGATCGCCCACTGGAGGATCATACTCTGGACTTTATTGAGCTTGCGTGCCTGATCCACTATCCTGTCCTGACCTATCTCTGCTAGTGCCTGTCTGTTTTTATGTCTGTTGCGCTCCTGCTCCACATCCTCCTCTAGAACCCCAGCCCTCCCTACTCTGTTGTTCCTGTTCCTGGGGGAGTAATGTAACAGTCATGGACCTTTGTTTGTGTCTCTACATGGTCCACAAGTTTCTGTCCACTGTCTAATTAGTTCATTATGTTCAGGTGTGTCTAATTATCTTTGATTACCTTCGCCCTTTAAGTTGTGTTCCAGCCTTCATCCGTTCTCATCTTAGTAATATTGTTAGGGTGACCATACGTGCCATTTTCCCCGGACGCGTTCTTGCCAGGATTTCTATATTGTTTTGATTTGTACATCAAGAGGGTTTTGGAAACATAAGGAAGTGATGTCATACCGATCGGTCTGTACACGCAAACCAAGCCAAAACCTATATCCTTATAGAAATCCTGGCCAGGACACGTCTGAGGAAAATGGCACGTATGGTCACCCTAAATATTGTGTGTATGTTATCTCCCGATTTGTGTTTATTAATTGTTTAACTTTTACGTCTCGACTCCTTGTGTTTTGGATTACATGTAACTGTCACATTATTAAATAGTTTTTATTATTAATTTTTATTAGCCTATTTATTATTCTGATGGTACTAATGTTTGTTTGTAAATAAAATCAAATAAAAATAAAGTGTAAAATAAAATCACATATCACAATATTGTGCCAAGCTGTGATCTTCCTCTCAGAGTTGGATTTGAACATTGGGATGACCCCTGTGAAAAAGAGAATAGACAATTAATTTATTTATGATATATCATTACTTATTATAGACCTACAGTTTAAAAATTATAGGTTGCCAACTTAAAATATGTTAATGTGCAGTTATTTATATATATATATATATATATATATATCATATACCTCATTTTAATTGACTTAAACCCCAAAGTTTAAAGAAAAATTATTAAGGTTTTGAAGCACAAATTTTACTTTGCTGCCACCTATTGATGAATAATGGCAGGAGATTCGTTTTTCTTAATCTAGTTAAAATGGATGTTTGTTCGATATTTCATACTAAGGAGTTTAAATCAGTCATTTCAAAATCATTTCAAACTATACAAATCAGGTTAGTCTGTACGCTTTAATAATGTAACTAGTCCATTATACCACAACAATCATCTGATTTAGCTTAGATGATAAAAGAATAGTGACTTGAGAGAAGAGTTGACCAGAATGACAGAGGAAGCATAGAAATAATCGTGCAATAGTGATAAAACTGATAAAACTTCTATTTCAAATTATAGGTCAGTAGCCTGTTTTTGTACTGCTGACTCACGACGATGATATCATCCAAAACACTGACTGCATCTTTATGCACGTTGCAGTGTGACTTGAAATGTAAAGATGACATCATAGTTTAGCCACGCCAGCGCACTGGCCGCTCATTGGCTCAAATAATTGATTGATGTACAAGCGGCCAATCAGAAGCCAAATCACGAAAGCTCATATTACAAATTAAGGCAAATGTAAAAACTTATTTTGAGGTGCATAGTGGGCGCTTTCAAATTCAGTCAAGCTACGATTCGCACGACTTGCAGCCTGTGTCGTCTGGCTATTTTATTGAAACAAAAATGAAGATTGCAGCGCAGAATCGCAATAGTGCAGAATCACACTGGCACACGTTGGAGCATTTACAGCGCATGCTCGACGCGCAACGTCCAGCCTCGCCAAGACCAGCCCCTATTCTTCACCAATGAACGAGCAAATTTACAAGCGGCATAAGCGGTTCACTATGGCCGTGACGGACGGTGACAGCTTGCGAACGATATGTTGTTGACAAAACACTGAAGATCTGCTAAATGCAACGTTGGTCCCCAAACGAGGAAGTCTTTTCTTCGATCCTGCTAAAATCAGGTAACGTTAGAGTGCCATCATCATATCTTAGGGCAGACGCATGGGCCCGACTACGTGCATGCCTTCCCCGGTTGCATGTGCATGACACTGTATTATAATATCGCACGTTTAATAAGAAATAATAACCAGCTAAGTCAGCAAAACGGTATTTGCTTTTGATAACGGTGAAATGCTTAACTTAGTGTATTTAGAGCAAGCCCTTTAGCGGTCATGTCATTTCAGCAACAATCCGCAATGGATCCTGTCTGTAGCCAGACTTGACAGATGGTGCGGACACACCGCATTTCTTTTAGCCAATGGAATTATTTTACTGAAGTCTATGCTTATTTAAAGAGGTTTCAATAAGAACTGTCTCATATATATTAAAGCTGCATCTCTTCATAGCATCTATCGATGCACAATTCTTACCGTCGCCATTTATTGAGCTTCAAGTGATTTATAAACCCATGCGATGAAGATGTAAAGAGACATTAATGTTACTTAGTTTTAAACCCTATATAACTTTTTTTTGCAGGTGTTTTGTTTTTTAAAACCTTTGGGAGTGAAGCTAACGGCTACAGGGGTCAGATCTGCTTATCAGAGCTAACGGCGAAACCGCGCGACCTTTCTGGAGTGCAGGCTGATTCAAGGAGCGCGAGAGCGACCGGAAAATGAACCATGGCAACCGCATCTCTCGGGAAAGCGCTCGAGCGCACTTTTCATCATTTGCGTTCATTTGCCCTTTTTGGAGAATATTTAATCGGGTAGTTTTATGACATTGCACGACCTTTCATTAGTTATTGAGGTGTTTTTGTAAGTGACTGTTCGTAGTGCATCTGACGCGGGATATGGATATTTGGACTTCGTTGCGTTAAAGGACCCGCTGCCTGCCTGTCCATCATAATGGATCAAGATGATAACCAAGAAACATGTGAACCCCCCCTGCATGCCCTTTACGGGCCGAACCGGATCCGGCCGTCGTCGTACCGGGCTCTGCGAAGTGCCGTGTCCAGCCTGGCAAGAATTGACGATTTTTTCTGTGAAAAAATTGGTTCCGGGTTCTTCTCAGAAGTATTTAAGGTAACTTTTCCAATTTTTATATCTACAAACGATAATCCACTGTAATAGACTTATTACAGTGGTCCTGCTTTATGTGATAGATGGTTGGTTTGACCTTCTGATCAGTTGCACTTCAGATGATTAAGTTAGTTAAGGATGGAAGCAGTAAGAAGGAGTTTCCATGGATATCATAACATAACAAATTAATTATGAGCAGTTCAAAATTCAGACAAATGAATTCACAATGACATTGGCTGTGAGATGAGCCTCTAAAACAATACAATCTTAAATTATAGTTTATAGTGGAAACTGATTATCAGTAATCAGTTTGACTATTGTGTGTGTGTGTGTGTGTGTAAAACACATTCACAATAATCAATTTTATTTTGTATTTATTTTAATTTTGAGCCTACCAATAAATGGCAACACTGTCAAGATTTTAGTCCAGCAACTGATACTTTAAAGCACTATTTCAACTTGAAAAAAATGAGCTTTGTTGGTGTAAATGTTGGTATAAATTAATATATGTAGGTTGATTCAGTAATAGGAATAATTTTGACTTGAATAAAACCAGTTAACATGTTACCATTTTTTCTGTTAAAATGTTTTCATTGAAGAATAGCAGTGATGTAAAAAAAAAATAACCTATAATAATTTTAAGAAAGTAAAACAGATTATAATATTAAAATAATCTATAATGAATCTAGTTTTTTTTAATGATTGTCTCAATATTGTGTCAAAAAAAGAAACTGGTGCAAAATATTGTTCATAAAGAAATAGTTTAAAGAATGCACAGCAATTTGAATGTCTTGAGTAGTAAAAAAAAAAGAAAAGATTATATTTTGATTATCTTGTTTAGTAGGCTATATAATACAACAGACAGAGCCATATGTGTCTATGTTAACAGCGATGGTGTCTGTGATTAATGGTAAGACAGGTTGGTTGTACTCAACAGTATAATCAGATTACCAACCTTCCCTAATCTGTCTGCCTCTTCAAAGAGGGGTATATGTGTACTTATTATTGGCCCATGCCTCTGTTGACTCTGCCTCAAGTGCAAGTCAAAAATATTGCTTTCCTTTCAAAGTTTGTCTATTGGTATTGTACTATATTCAATACTATACATATCTAATGTCATACTTTCTAAGAACATTGTAGTTTAGCCTAGTTATTTTTTTTAATTCACTCCTGCTTTTTTTTTTTTTTTTGGTTATATTCACTTCAGTACTATTTTAAACTATTATTTACTAACTAAAGGGATCTAATTTATTGGTATCTATGAATAAAGAAAAACAGCTGTTATGGTACATTTGCGAATGTAGAACTACATAATTTAGCTGAAAGCTGTTCATATAACTTGATTGGTGTTTGTGCCAAGTCAAAAAAGTCAACATTTATATAAAAAAAAAAAAAAAAAAAAAAAGTGGTGTCATAGCAAAAGAAAGTGTAATAAAAGAATGATGTCTAAATGACAAATGACTCTGTAAGGGCCGGTATGAAATATGAATGTATTACCAGCATGCGGTTTACAAATAGTTATAAATCAAAGTCAGTCTGATATGTGATTTGTAGATATGGGATGATGTATGTTGATGGTAGTGGGAGAAGCCCATGTTTTGTATGTGACGTTGTTGTGATGATGTCCTGGATTTCCGCTGGTTAGGTGGGATGATGGGAAATCCAGAAAGCCTATTAGTGCCCTAATGGCTATTAATACTCGGCATACTCTACTGGATCTCTGTCAAACTCTCTAACTCATACAAAGCCATAATTAATTCAAACTGAAATACTCTAATGCAACTACTGCATTATTGTACAGATCCTAAAAGCTGATCCAGCTTCTCAGTCCTCCACTAGATTCTCTATACTCAACTCCTAATGACAAATCAGTCTAATGCATACTGCAGGGTAATTCTGCCTAGTAGGGCCAGAAGAAAAGCTTTAGATACAGCTCTTTTGCAGATGTACATGTATTTTATCCTGAATGAGAGGGTCATTTTACACAACTGAATGGCCTGAGCCATAAAGCATGTATGCATAAAGCATGTACTCCGCTGTGTTTTAGACACTCATAGTGTACAATGCAAATATTCTTAAGTGATACCATTAAAGATGATACGTCCTAAACATCAAAAATATAGTGCATTTGGTCTTGTTCTGCTACACTACTGCTACACCAAGTTTGCTACTGCCAATACATCTACAGACATGCTGCTATGAGCATGATATACTGCTGATGCGCATATAACATACACAAAATCATCCTTTAGCAAATGTATACAGGTGTGCAGCTGGGAAACACTAGCCAAGATTTTAAGGTTGAGCAGCAAGCTCAAAGTGTTTGACCAAAAATAATGATTAAAAAATTTTCAGCGATGCCCAAACCTTTTATTACAATGGGGTAACAATCAAACTTGATTGAGGGCTGGAGGCCAAAAGCAAATGTTTAATGGCTTAAATAATGCACTGTGTATCCTACATTAAAACATAAGCAAAGGCTCACAGTTTTGACATTTTTGTTCATTCACATACGTTTTAAAGTACTAAATTTGTTCCTGCACAGTGCTTTTATGTCCCCTGATTCCTGAGGAATTGACTGCGGTACCCATGGCGGTAAAATAATTATTCTGGTTGAGTATCAGCTGTAGCATGGTGAGCCAAATCAAAAGGGCAAATGGTCATGGGCTTGTTTGGGCATCATTACATGTATGATACATTTCTTTTCAGTAGTGTCACTGAATAAGTGTGTTTGTCTGTGTATTGTGCAGGTGCAGCACAGGATCACAGGGCAGGTGATGGCTCTGAAGATGAACACACTGGCCAGTAACAAAGCCAACATGCTGAGAGAGGTGCAACTCATGAACCGCCTTTGCCACCCCAACATCCTCAGGTGTGAGATTTAGCCTTGTTGTTTTTTGTATATAAAACAGGGAATACTTTTCTCTGTATTCATTGAATGATATAACAATGTTATAAAATGTTGTGTATGGTCTGACTTGAATGTGATGAAAAGCGAATCCCAAGTTGAAGGTGCATATTCACAAAGGAATACAAATAAATAAATAGTTCTTCTCATCTTCATTAGGTTTTTGGGGGTGTGTGTTCATGAAGGACAGCTTCATGCTCTTACAGAGGTAAGACACTGCATAGAAATTCAGATTTCAGGAGTAAAATGACTGTCTGGTTGATATAATAATAATAATTTTAATGCTCTATGTTTACAGTACATAAATGGGGGCAACCTGGAGCAGCTGCTAGACAGTGATATATATCTGTCATGGAGCGTGAGAATAGGTCTGTCCCTGGACATTGCAAGAGGGCTGCAGTATCTACACAGCAAGGGTATTTTCCACCGAGATCTCACATCAAAGGTACATACACTGTGACAGTTATATATGGTTTATTGTGCCAGCTCTATGTTTAGTCACTTTGTGATTGCTACACACTGGAATTATGGGACAAAAAGAACGTTGCAGTGATGTCGAATTTCAATGATGATTTATTAAAGCAAAGGGTGCTATGATCTGGGGTTGTTGCAGTTGGCCAGGTCTAGGTTCAGCAATGTTATGTGCCCAAAGAATGAGGTCAGCTGACTACCTGAATATACTGAAAGACCAGGTTATTCCATCATGGGATATTTTTTTCCCTAATGGCACGGGCATATTCCAAGATGACGATGCCAGGATTCATTGGGCTCAAATTGTAAAAGAGTGGTTTAGGGAGCATGAAACATCATGGATTGGCCACTAGTGAGTCCAGAGTTTTTCCACTTGTTAGCAAGATAAGTTAAAGCTTTAAAATACACATATGTGTATTACTGATGTATTTTGTCATTGAATAAAATTTTGTTTACCGCAGAGTATTTTTGGTATTTAACCAAAAACCTATCTATAAAAAAACCATTGACTTAAGGACAATGGCTACAGAAGTGCTAACATGTTAAACTCGTTTGGCCTACAAAAACATGGCATCACTGCAGCATTCTATGAGTAATGCAATAATGTTAAGAACATTGAAATGCTCTAACCTTGTATCCTATGAAATACCCTGACTGTACTACTGTACTATACAGAACTGTCTGGTCCGTTGTGACAATGGTGCTTTCACTGCTGTGGTTGGGGACTTTGGACTGGCAGAGAAAATCCCTGATTACAGGTCAGTGCATCTCTCATTTTTACACACAAATAATACAATGCAAATAATAATTTGATGATGAAATTTTAAATTTAACGTCTAATCCTAATTAAAAGTATCTTGGCTATCCAAGAAGGCTATATTCTAAACATAGGCCAAATATTGATTGAATTAATGCATGCTTTGTCTTGCTTGTCTACAGTGATGCTGTTGATAAGCAGCCTTTGGCTGTTGTGGGCTCCCCCTACTGGATGGCTCCAGAAATGTTAAGAGGAGAGCTATACAATGAGAAGGTATTTCATCCTTGAAACCTAGCTAGTCAACATCCAACTCTATTTGTGTTCTTGTGTAACTTTATTCATCTCACTTTCATACCATAGGTGGATGTTTTTGCATATGGAATAATCCTTTGTGAGATTATTGCACGAATTGAGGCTGACCCAGATATCCTCCCACGAACAGAGGTACAACTGCACACCACAACATGAAGCACAGTATCAAGCACAGAATTGTGTAACTGGTTTACCAGACATAGATCAAGCTTGTAAAAAAAATCATGTTAAAATGACTTTAATAGCTTATAATTAATAGCTACATTTTTACATAGAACAGGCCTCAGCCTTTGTTTATAATTTATATGCTTAGGTAATGATAACTGAAATGATGATAATCTGCAATTGTATTAAAAGTCAAAGTATTGTTCATACTAAAATCTAATCAAATAATTGCACATTAATTTAATTACGTTTTTGTTGTTGTTTTTATTTTTTTATGACGTGTGTGCATATGCCTAACCATAGTATCCAGATCCATTCGAAGAATTCACTGATGTTAAATGTTTCATGATCACTGCAGTTTAGACTTTGATATCAATGTCTACTTTAAGAGTGTTGTCTCCCTCTGCTGGTGAAGCAGCATTATGAAGTATATTTCCATAAAAAAAAATAAAAATTTAAATTACATTGTTTGAAAGCAACACAGTGTTGACTATTTCAAAGCTCAAGCTTCATCTCAAATTTGCATGCAAAGACGTCTGCTCAGAGCGGTAAGTGTGTAATTTTTATGTGTTTTTAGGATTTTGGACTGGATGTGGACGCCTTTGAGCAAATGGTTGGAGACTGTCCACCTTCATTCCTCCACCTGGCTGTCAATTGCTGCAATGTAAGCCACATACGTACACTTAGAAACTCTGTAACACAGAGTACAAGACTGTGTGAAACTGTACATGTCGTGCTCTCAGTAGTTTTTAATTTGTTATGCTCTTTCTGTGGTAGATGAGTGCAGACAGTCGTCCTGCCTTTTCTGAAATAGTAGTGACACTTGAGAGGATAGAGAGAGAGAGGAAGATGAGTGAAGCTCCAGTCATCCTAGGTAAGTATGTTACAGACAACATGGACAGCGGTTTTAGCTGATTTTAGACAGGCTTTTTGTATATTGTATTAATATTTTTAAAAATATTTTCACTGTATTTTTGATTAAATAAATGCAGTCTTGGTAAGCATAAAAAAATCTCACTGACCAAACTTTTGAAAGGTATCAGGTTAATTTAAATACATTTTGTTATTGCAGTTACCAGCTTATTCATTCAAAACTCTGTATTAAAGATTAAAAATATTTATCCATCACTTTTTAAGATCCCTCAGTTTTACCAGTCCTCTGACACCCGATCTTTGTTGTGGTTTCCTCAGAACCCATTACTATTGACGTCAGCCCGTACAGGAGAAGAAGCTCACCGTGCCATCCTGGTGACCAGCGCCTGTCCCGAAGTCAATCAGACGTTTTGCCCCCTTCCACTTCACTGTGTTTAGGCACACCAGCACGGGTCAACCCATTCTCTCTTCGCCAAGACCTCAACGGTGGTCGCATCAAGCTGTTCGACACCCCCAGCAAATCTGTCATCTCTCTTACCTTCACCCTTCCACCACCTCCAGATCCCTGTGCCTCCCCACCACTAAATGGGAGCCCGGGGCTCCGAGGTCCCCCTCGAAGGTGTCGCTCCCTGCCATGCACCCCCGAGCTGTGGCGACAGTTACCCTTCCGGGACCAAGAGGGCCGAGAGGAGGAGAGGGCTGAAGAACTGAGAGATGAAATGAAAGAGAAAGAGGCAGAAGCACGACAAGATGCGGTGGAGGACTCAGGCCTGGTTCTGGACTTAGATATGGTGTCTTTAGAACGTGTAGAAGAGGAAGAAGAGGATGAAGAGGTGGAGAAGGAGGGACTGAGCCTTGCAGAGCCCATGGACTGTAGCAGCTCGCCCGACACGGCAGAAGGAAATGGCGGTTCTTCATACTCCTCGTCCCTTCAGTCCAATGGTTGGGCTACTCCCATCTCTAATGGACCACCGTTATTACCTCCCCTTCCCCGTTTGGACAATAACAATGGACTGCTGAGGCCTGGCCGGCCGATGGCATGGGCAAGACTGAATGGTTACCGGGGCCCCGCTCCAGAGCCTTTTCCGCCCACTAACGAACAAGACGATGTGATTTCTTGTCCAGCCTGCTGTCTGGCTGGATTCAGCTTCCCTTCTGTGTGCCTGCGTGGAGCTCCTCCCTCACGCCGTGGACCTCCACGACGACCATATAGGACCTTCAATGGAGGGGAAGCGTCAGCAGCCACAGCAAAGGGACTGCTCTGTCGGGGAGCAACAGGTTTGGCTCAATCCACAGCAGCCTGTGAGCCAGGCCTACCCCTACCAGAGGCACAAACCTAAAGATGGTGCAATGCCACACAGTCAGGCCACAAGTCTGATGTCAGGATGCTTATCAGAGGGGATGAAGGGCGGTTGAATTGAAGGGATAGTTTACCCAAAAATTAAAATTATGTCATTTGCGCACCCTGATGTCGTTCCAAACCTGTTTGACTTACTTTATTCTGGCAACACACAAGTGTTTTTTAAAAAAGTCACACAGGGCTTTTTTTTCTATATGGTGAAAGTCTGTGTTATTTAATTGTAGGGATGTTTAAAACATTTTTAAAATACCCCTATACTTTACAGAGTAAAGAAAGTCATAATTTTTTTGACATAAGGGTCAGTATATAATGACACAGATACACAGTATATAAAAAATATATGATACAGCTTAGTGCGATTGTCAAAATTCATAGGTTGAAATATAATCACTAACAGTTTCAGATTGAGAGCAGTGAACAGTTCTGTACTTCAGTTCTATTCTGAAATCAGCAGTGAATATATTTAAAAAAAAAATACTTTCATTATAATAATAATTTGTACTATGAAATTAACTTATATTTATTACATTACCAATAAAAACAATTCTATTAAATGCTATTATTAAAGTATATTTATTGTTTTGTTTAATAGTTTTTATTTAATATCACAAAACTCTTATTATAATAATAGTAATTATAATAGTAATTGTTGCTTTATAGTCATTTTGAATTAGACTAAAACAATGGCAATGTGGTCTATAAAAATGTAAGTGGAAAGAGATTACTTAAACTTAAAATAGGTTTAATTTATGGTTAAAGAAAGAGGTTTAAGTTGTTTCTTGTAAATTCTTTGTTTTTTTCCAAGCCCCTTAAAACGATGACTCGCATAAAAACAAAACTGTAAATGTACTTATTCTACATTGATTCCTACCAGAAATATATATCTGCTTAAAAGTCACTATATATAGCAGTTAAACGTCTTGTTTTTGGGTGAACTATTCCTTCAGATATATGTATGAGACAAACTAGAAGTGAGGAACGAAAGGCATGCTGGTTCCATAGTGCCAGTTCTTTTTTGCCGTAATTCAGAATAACTTAATACCATTACTGTACAATAATGGCTGCTTTTTATTGTGTGCTCTTTTTGGCTCCATAAATGTTTGACTGAAAGCCACTGTGTTTAAAAAGAAAAAAATACTGTGTCTGTAGTAAGGGAGACTTACTTGATAATAGTGGCATGTCAAGCATTTTATGCGTATTATCTGATTTATTTATTTATTAGATAAGCATTCCTCTGAAGGACTGGATGCTCTTCACTTTGCTGTGAGAATGAACTAGGGTGTGTGACACTGGGCACTGATGTCAGACATTTTTGTGATACATGTGTATGTTTAGATGCAATGTATGCAGTAAATCATGGTAATTATGTAAAGTGTACTGTTTAATAGGCATTTTTTAAAAATGAAAACGTATACATTTTGAGTTTTACACAAAATGAAGATGTGCAGGAGTGCTTGTAGAAGATAGCGGTTTACATTTTTTTTATCTCCCCCTTGTGGTCTGGAGGATACACTCTTGTTAGATCACTGCTGCTGTAGATAAAAAAACAGATTCCTCTCACACGAGAGATGTCAGAGGACATTTATCTTCACGTTTGATCTAGTTCAGCTTTTTTTGTGATGTTCAAGGTATAAAATCGTATTTAAAAAGCAAAAGAGCATCTTGCACAAAGTGTTTTCCTGATGCCAATAACATTTACTCGAGACAAAATGACACACCCCAGCACAAATTATTAACTTTTTTTTTTTGCATTGTGTTTAAACATGAGTGTGCATTTTCAGAGAAACCTAGATTCAGTAGGTCAATACTATTCTGGGACTGAAACAGTAATTCATATTGAGTCTAAACTGAATTTCTGCATTAGTTCATGCAAATTCTGAGATTCTGAAGTCTGTTATGCTGAAGGGTTGATTACGCCTCAGAAAAACATCCACTGAATTTCCTCATGCTTGTTTATGTACATCTGCGAATGAAATGAGCATAGGAAGTATCTGCATGCTGAGTACTGTACAAAAGAGTGATCTGTACATATCAATGCATGACAATAGACAAGAAGCTGTCTAGCACGTTAAAACTTCCCTTCAGACTGGCATCAGAGGTGAAGTGGTCTCAAGGCATTTTTGTCTTCTGAATTCTGAGACATGGATGCAATAAGTGCTCTTGGTTTAAACCGTAACTTATATTTTAGTTTGGTAAGGGATATGTTTGAATGTTTCATTAGGTTCTTGAAAAGTTTGCATTCTCTAATACTAATCTGTGAAGCGTAGAATTGGGCTGAAGCTGATAATGAAAAGTCGTCTTGATTATGACTATAATTTTCCATGCACAGAAGAGATGAAAGCAATTTAATCATGTGTAATTGAACAGCACAGACATTCAGAACTTGCCTCCTTTGTGTCAGTGATGAAGTGATGTTATAGCGGATGGGACGTGGATGGATTTGTAAGGTCCATGTGTCATGTTACTGTGTAAAGATTTGTTTCTTTCTAAGAGAGAACCTCTTTCTCTCTGAAAGCAAAGCACTTATCACTATGATTACTTTTATTAGTTTTGGGGAACAGCAGCTTTAAAATGTCAGTGAATTGTTATTTATGAAAATGTCATAAATTAAAAAAAAAGACTGAATGTAGCTACGCTGTCATTATTTTATTTTATGATCCCATTCACACTCTTTTTATACTCTCCTGTCAGCAAAATGCAGAACAGATGGGAACAAGATTGATAGTAAGGTGTTTATTTTACACTAAAAATGGTTAATATGTAAAAATGGAGCATACTACGCATTAAAATAACTAGGCTGATACATTTTTAAATGTAACAAAACAGACCAGAACCACATTTCCAGATACCTAGAATAAGTTAGGTCTGGAAAACCAGAGGATTATTGCCTATTTTTAATTTATTTTGATAAATATATAAAAAGGAAAACATAAAAAGTAAAAGACATGTTGTCATTCATAGCAAATTTGTAAAGTGCTCATAAACACTTTATCTAAAAAACTATGTATGTTCAAGGTGGTCAAGGATAGTTGAAATTGTATGTTTTTTGTAGATATAATTTGTGTAATATGCAAATAACAAAATGAAAATAACATGAACTCTTTTGCACACAACATTTAAATTCAATTAACATCATACAAAATACATTTTTTTCAACTTTAAACGCTATGTAATATGTATTGTTTTATCTTCACATCCCTCGTGGTTAGCATAGGTAGCATAGGTTATCATTTCGGTATCAAATACCATATTTTCACATGTTTTCACAGAAATAACTAACCTCATGAAAACAGTATCTCTTTAAACTTACAATGAAAATACGTTTTTGTATATTTCATACCTGAAAAAGGGGAAATTATGGCATCAATAAAAGACCACACAAACTCTTACTGCTGTCTATGCGTTGAGCTGTATTGGCTGTGACACCCAGGCAGGTTTGTGTCAGCTACTACCTAAAGTGTTTGATTTCCCCCTTCTGGCCACTACTTGAATTACACTTAATTTTCTTCACACGTACATGCAGCTCCAGCTGCTCACGTCTTTTTGGTGGCTCGTCTCTCTTATGCGACTACCTGGGGCGGCTCCGGCGCCTCTCGTGGCTCACTCTCCTTGCGGCTCGCTCTGTAGGACGGCTCATTCCTCCCGCGCCACATCCTTCCCGGACACCAGTGTGCATGCACGGGGAAGAGACCGGTCTCCCGAGGAGGGGCGCGCATTGTCCTTTTAACAGCCGTGCACAGTCCTGCGCCCCTCCTCACATCTGCCCACTCCCATCGGGAACCTGGAGAAGGGCGGCGGTGAAGGACGGGGGAGGCGATGATTGGCCTACGAGGCCGGCTGCCTCGTCACAAATTCTACAAATCATATTGATCTACATCACTCCCTCCTCTTCTGTGCTGCTGGTTGGGTGAGTAATAAAGACAGAACTCGTCCCCAGTAGGATTTTCAGCATCTCTTCTTTTTTTCTTTGTCGTACGTTTTCCTAAGTTAACAGCCGTGTCAGATCGCCCTTCCGCTGGCAGATGGTGACATGAAAGCAAGAGGTTACGGTGTAGGATCCTAGACCTTCCTTTTCCTACCTCTGGCTTCACCTCTTAAATCGGGAGATCTTCTTTCAATCGCCTCACGACAGTATGGAAAGTCTCTTCCCATTGGTTTCGTAATTTGCCTGTGCCTCTTCTTGGTGTGAGATTCCTAATGAGTACATGGTCGCCTGGATACAAGGTTGTACTTCTCAATTTCTTATCGTAAAGCTTTTTGCTCCGTGCTGCTGCTTTTTCCACGTTCTCTCTTGCTATTTCAAATGCTTCTCGCATCTGTTCTCTCCATCTCTTCATGTATTCCTGGTGGAATACATACACCGTACCAGTGCCTTCTTCCAAGCCAAGTAGACCCACTGGTAGTCGTGGATGTCGACAATAAAGGAGATAAAAATGTGAGAATCCGGTTACGTCATATTTGGTGCTATTATATGCAAAGATCAGTTTATTCAGGGACTCCTTCCATTTTTTCTTGTCCTGTTGAATCGCTCTGTCTGACCATTCCCTTGCGGGTGGTATGGCGCTGTTCTGGAACTGAGGACACCGCAATTCTTTGTCAACTGGGCTAGGAGCTGATTTTCAAATTCACCACCCTGATCGTGGTGTATTCGTTTTGGGAATCCAAATCACAGGGCATAGTCATTAAACAGGCAATCAGCTACCGTTTTAGCAGACTTTGATGTTGTAGGGTATGCCTGTGCAAAGCGTGTAAACTGGTCGACTATTATCAATATATATTCGTATCCCCCCCCCATGCATTTATCTAAATGAAGAAAGTCAACAGATACGAGCTCAAAAGGCTGTGTTGTGATGATATTAGTGAGAGGAGCTCTTGTCTCTTTGCAAGGCTTCTTTTGCTTTAAGCACGAACAGCATTTTGCCACATAATGTTCAATCTCCTGTTGCATATGGGGCCAAAAGAAACGGTCTCTTATCAGTGATGTTGTGTGATCAACCCCTTGGTGACCCATTTCATTATGCAACTTCTTCATTACAACTGTCTTGTATCGTTCAGGCAGGACCAGTTGGTTTCTATTAGCTGTCTTTCGTTTCAAAATACCATCCTCGTCAAAGTGAAGCTTCTCCCATTCACGAAGAAGACCCCGGGTCTGAGGGGTAAGAGATTTCATTTGGTGGGCACTAGGTCGTATCCCAGTCAATTTATATTTTATTACATGCCCAATGTGTGGATCCTCCCTCTGACTTAGCTGAATTTAAGCCACAGGAAGAGGCTCACTATCATCCCTGTCTGGCAAACCTGAAGACAAAGCAGATGCTACCAAAGGTGAGACATCTTCCTGTACTTCTACAGCTTGTGCAGTGGCTGCAATGCAGTCTAATGACATTTCCTCTGTACATTGTTCAATCATCCCTTTGATGTCTAGAGGCAATCTGGAAAAACTGTCGGCATCTGCATTCTCTCGGCCAGGGCGGTACTTTATCGAAAAATGGAAGTCGGCTAACTCCGCTACCCACCTACAGCCAGTTGCATTGGGTTTTGCGCTGGACAGTACATACGTGAGGGGGTTATTATCACTAAAGACTGTGAATGTAGGTGTGTAGTATAAGTAATCTCTAAACTTCTCAGTTACCAACCACTTGAGGGCGAAAAACTCTAATTTACCCGAATGAAGGTGGTAATTTCGTTTGCCAGTTGTGAGGGTTCGAGAGCCATATGCTATTACACAGAGCTTGCAATCCTGTTTTTGGTACAATACGGCCCCCAAGCCTTGGTTTGAGGCATCCGTATGAAGAATAAAGGGCAGCGAAAAGTCTAGGAATCCAAGTACAGGTGGTTCAACTAGGTAGTTGATCAATTTTTCCAAGGTCTCTTGGTGCTCATCTTTCCAAACTTTTGGTTGGTTCGAAGGGACTCCTCTATTCTTTACTTTATTTTGTTTGGAATTTTGGCAAGTGTATAATATATTGTCATAGTAAATTAAGAGGCCCATCACTGTTCGCAGCTGCCCGGCGTTACTTGGTCTCTTTTCCTTCCAAGCTCGCACCGCCTCCGTATCAGCTGGATCCACTTTACTACCTTCAGCCGAAACCATTCTCCCAAGATAGCGGATTTCTTTTTTGAACATTCCACATTTACTTGGTTTCAATTTTATCCCATACCGTCTAAGCTGCTGCAGTACCTCCTGCACATGGTGGACATGATCTTCAAAGGACTTGCTGTAGACTAAGATATCATCAAGGTATGGCACACATATCCGGTCTCGCAAACTCTCCAAGCATCCCTCCATACACCTCTGAAAGGCAGCTGGAGCATTCATCAAGCCAAAAGGAATTCGTATCCATTCTTATAACCCCCATGGAGTTACAAATGCAGTCAGGGACCTACTCTCCTTTGCCATAAAGCCTTGATGATATGCTTTGCCCTGATCTAATAGTGAAAACCATGAATTCCCACCCAGGTTGTCTAGGATATCTTGGATCCGGGGAATTGGCTGACGATCAGGATGGGTCTTCTTATTCAGCTCCCTGTAATCTACGCAAAAGCGGAGGCTTCCATCCTTTTTACTAATGCAGACAACAGGTGATGCATAAGATGATGTTGATTTTGATACTAATGGGGTAATATTTGAGACTGGACTCAGCTTCCTGTGATGCAAATAGGATCTTCTGTCTAAGATCCAAAACACGAATTAGAAAGTTCTGAGGTGTCTCCTTACTGTCTTGGACTTCTGACATCAGTTGCTTGTACAGCTCTGTGGCACCCCTCTCCTGGTAATGTGAACGAAGGATTCTTCTTAAAGTAGGCAGTATTAAGTCTGCTTTGCCCTCTAGATAGCTGCGTAGCTGCATACCAGGTACAATTGCTTTAATCACTGCATGGACTATTCGTGTTCAGGGACGTTTTTCTTTTTTCCATTCTCGATTTGATGGGCTAGGCTGGAAAAACTAAGTTTATCTTTCTGGCCTGGTTCCCCAATCTGATCAGATATTTTGAACTCCCTTTGCCAAAGAAGTGATTGTGTAAGATCTTTTGTAGGGACACTGCCCTGGAATGTCTGGTCTTTTTGACTCTGTCTTTGCCTCTTGTTTTGATTCACTCTCTTTTGGCTGTAAGGATAACTGTAAGGCTAACTGGAGTGTTTCAATCTGTTTGCGCAATTTTTCTTGTTCTGACATCTGAGTTACATGCAATTCCTTTTGAATTCCACTGAATTTCAGTGATTTTGTCTTTAAGGTTAAGGAGAAATGACATACCCTGGTCTTCAAGTTCCTCTACCTCATCTCTTTCAACATACTTTACAGTATAGGCAATCAGAAAGTGACTTTTCCCTCAACACATTCCCTCTTTGCGTACCAACAATATGTAGAAAGTCACATACTGCAATCAAATGATCACTGTTGAGTGAGTAAAGTGTCCTCACTACTTCCAGTCTTAAGTCCTCCAGTGTGCTCATGTTGGTTGTGGATAAGTGGTCAGTGTCAGTGTAAAGCAGAGTGTCTGCTTGGTTGGGAAGAACTGCCGGCTCTCCTGGTTGAATAAGGAACCTCAGATTACTGGCACTCCCTCCCGTCCGGTTGTGAGGCTACTGCTCACTGCCAACCTCCTATCGTTGTTGTTATGGTTGTAAGGTGGGATGTCGTCACATGGCAGTACATCGATCGGCAGGACCAGAAACCACCCATCCTCGCTGGGGCCTCCAAAATGTTGCACCCCTGAAAAAGGGGAAATTTTGGCATCAATAAAATACCACACAAACTCTTACTGCTGTCTATGCGTTAAGCTGTATTGGCTGTGACACACAGAAAGGTTTGTGTCAGCTACTACCTAAAGTGTTTGATTTCCCCCTTCTGGCCACTCCTTGAATTACACTTAATTTTCTTCACACGTTAATCCACAGGATTCAAACAAAAAACTTAAAGGAGAAGTTCACTTTTGAAAAAACTTTTGCTGATATATTACTCACCCCCATGCATGGGCGGCGCGTAATGGAGGCTTGGAGAGGCTAAGCCCCCCCAAAATTAATGCTGGGAAATTGTGAAAATAAAG
>JAUMHP010000040.1:8225319-8239390 GCA_032361065.1 Enteromius trimaculatus | reverse complement strand
AAAAAAAATAACAAATTTATATTTTTGAAACACAAATTAATTGTTTGGTAAGGTTTGACCCCAGCTTTTTTATGTCAACTCAGCTCGGAAGGTTATCTGTGTCATAAGGGCACAACGAACCAGCCACTATAGATTACGATAGGATATGGTTTGTATGTGATTTTCTTAAGATTTGAACACATCATAACAATGTGTGTATATATGAAAAGCTAATTTGTATAGTGATACAAGAGGCTAAATAGCATAAAAAAACATCTTAAAAACAGTAAATGACCAGATTCCACATGTGATTGCAAAAGGAAGCTATTATAAACACTCAATGGTTGTTTAATGTGTGTTTAGAGTAAAAGTGTACTATTAATCTCAAAAATTGTCTTACTGTATGTAAGTGATGCTAATATTAGCTGCAGAACAGGTGCAGTTCTACTTCATAATGCATTTTGTCATAATACTGTTAAGGTTGGAAGAAAATGTTTTGTTGCATCACACAACGCAGAGTTCTGGGAAACCGCTTTGTTTATCCATCATTTTGGATCGCTTGCCTCTCCGCTATTGAAGACAAGGCAGAATTCAGATTTTCTGTCATGATCTTGGGAAATGTCACCATTGTTTGTCATTCATGCTGCATAGAGAATTGCAAAAGTAGATCAGATCATTGTTCTGAGAGAAAACTGGACAATTCTGTGAATTTTTTCATCTTTTTGGGTCTAAAACCCTTAGAGTAGCAGGTTGCGGAGATGAGTAATTATGCTGGATTTATGGGTGTTTTTGAAAGTATTTATTTTATTTGGTTTTATAATTGACATCACCTTTACTAGTATGACTCTTACTTGGCTTGTGAAGTAGAACTTGAACAGGGATATTAAAATGCTAAACACAAATAATGCTTTATGTGGCTTAATGTCAAGTTAAATACAGTGATAAAGACATACATTTTAAGTAATGGCTGCTATCTACCACCATTACCAAGCTTGAAAGAACCAGGATACTGAAATAAATGAACTTTCCACAAACTTTTCTAATTTATTGAGACACACCTGTTGATGTTATAGTACCTGATGGCCACTAGAGCACACTCCCGTGTTTGTATTTTGTTGTTTTGGCAGTGTGTCGAGTAAATCAGGAACAATCAATGCAGTCTCTCTCCGGTTTTTGATGTGTACGCTCTACAGTGAAATAGAAAAAACGTGTTAACGTCAGGCATATTGATGATAACCGTTGTGTCCTGATTTTTCGATGCCAACCGTACTTCCACACGTCATCCTGAAGGCTGTGACTCACTAAGCATGCTTGCAACATGTATTTGCATATCGGAGGGCTAAAATAAGCATATGAAAGGCCTAAACTGATTATTTTCCATAGGACAAGAATACACTTCTTTAATACAAGGTAAGATGTTATTTTGTCTTCACATCTCAGTAAGGTCTAAAGACTCAGTTTTTGAATTGTGTCATTTTAAAAGAAATTCAAACTATAAACAGCCCCTTTATGGCTCTTTAATGGGAAAAAAGTATTTTACTTACGAACAAACCATAAGTTTAAGTCACTTTGAAGTGTACTGCATCACAGATTATGTGAAAATACAAAGAGTTCTGTTGTTACAACCTACTCCACCCCCTGATGTGCAACAAGTCACATCCTCAATAGAGAGGATGTTATTGGGTCCCTGGACCCATTGGAAACATCATGAGTTAGCTATGTAAAATTTTTAATTAAATGTTACAAGTATCTCCCACTCAAATACACATAGCTCACTGTTTAAGCATGCAGGGTTAAAGTTAGCATGAATGCAAAGTATCAAATTATACTACGGAAACAGGTGCTGCAGGTTATGTACTGTAAGTCAAATAACTGTAACACAATTATTGCTAATCGTAATGAACAAAATACTTAGTCTTGAAAACCTTTGGTCAACAAATATACAATGTTGCTCACATTTGCATGCCACTTCTCCTGTAAAATTAAAAAAAGGAATGAATTATATTGGAAAAGTTTCAATATAATCAATCTTTTTTACCCCTTTTAACAAGAATTTCGAGACCAGCTTTAGATGTCAGGCAAGATGGCAGACAGCACATATACACTCTAATTGATCAGATTGCATGGCAGTCAAGCTCTTTGCGAATTGTCCAAAATTTGAACAGTAACAGAGTTATTTCAGATTTTTTTGTGAATATTTTTAGAAACATAAAGAACCAGTTAAATGTTTTGAATGAGTTAACTGCCTTTTGAAACCATACAATTTTGATAATTGCACTTAGCATTTGGAGACTCTTTTGAAAAATGTGCCAAAACTTTTGGGAAAAACTGTAATTTATGCTAGAGATTCATATGAGTGACAATGCAGAATTGCACTGAAATAGACAGCAACAATTAAAGGATATTAGCAAATTAGAATTGCAAAGGAAACTGTAGAGCGAGGTCTTCTGTAACAAAAGAGACAGGGGCATGCGGATCCATACGCAAGCTTCTTTAATTGTGGTCTGGCAGGCAGGGTAACAACAGGAGCAAACAAAGCAAAAAGGCTAATACAAAGACAGAGTCGTAATTCCAGGAAAAATCAAGGCAGGCAGCAATCAGTCAGGAAAACAGAATAAGCAGTCCAAGAACGAAACACAAACACGGGAATAACGCTTAGAAATGACTCACAGGGAAAATCATTGCCTCACAAACAACTGAGGGAAAGTGTGCTGAATTAAGGGGTGTGTTGACAGGCTGCAGGTGTGTGTGTAATCAGTCCGGGGATGAATTTTGGGAAATGGAGTTAGTGACTGTGGGTGAAGTTCTGGCTGGAGTGCCCTCTGGTGAATACATCAAGGGACTCCAGCTGGATATCATGACACATATTCTATATTCATTACATGTAAATGTTTTGTTGCTGTTTAAATTTTAGTGGTTAGAGCCTACAAGTCAAAAATCCACTATTTCAAACTATTACAAGATTTCCTAAGATCAATCGAAAAAAAGAATTTGCAAAACAGAAAGGTTCAAGTTCTTTTGTTAACTTTTGCACTGAGTACTAGGTCAGGAATCAAATTCCATCAATACTGCATGGAATGGTGATGGGCAGTCTGCTTCTTTCAGAAGGTTTGTTTCAATGAACTAGTCACCACACTCAAATAACTAGTTTAAAGCAAACTTGTTAGAAACTAACACTTAAACGCACATCAGCATGATCAAAACTACCTAAAATAAAGGAAACTAGCCAAAAATTAGCCAGTGTTTTACTCAACATGGAGGCATCCTAGATGTATGTATATGACTTTCTGTCTCATGTCTTTGTCAAATAATCCTGGCTATTCCAAGCGTTATCATTGCAGTGGGTGGGTGTTGCTGTTCACCACTCAAACACGCATCCATAATAAAACATGCCTCACAATGCTCTGGGTAGTGACTAAAGGCCTCCTGTAGCAAATCCATGTGTTTTTGTAAGAAAACATTTTAGGTATATTTTCTTTAGTTCTAAATTCCTAATTCCTTCTGTTTGTTTTTAACCCTCCTATTTCCATGAAAAAAAGCTAACTTCTTTTCATTAGACATTTCTTTTGTTAGCCAAGGCTTATTTTTAGGGAAATGTTTTTACAGGTATTATTGTGTTTTCACAAGGTTGGCATATAAAACTGACATATCAGGAGTCATATGTGTCACGTTTTGAGGTTACTTATATTAGTCAAACGTGCCATCACATAGTCTTCGATGGGCCAATGTCCTTGACGGAGGCACATAACTTGTGCTGCTGGATTCATTGTTGGCTGGTCGTTCTGTAACAAGGATCTCAGGCAGAGAGAAAATCCATTTGTAAACACAAACTTTAATCCCAAAGAAAATAAAGTACTCGGACAATCTAAGACACAGGAACCAGGAACATCTTCCAGATCCCCCATTCAACATGTACAGCCAGCCAAAACAAGAGAAAAACACACCACTTAAATACACTTAATCAGACAATCAGACTAAACAAGATAACAAGGGGGCATGTACAGTAGTCATAGAAAAAGACATAGGTAAAACAAACAAGCAAACTGAGAAAAAAGAAGACAAAAGAAAAATAAGTGAAGACAGAAACTCCATGGTAAAAAGTCCATGGAAATCACAGACAAATCATGACAATTAGAATATAGTAATAAGTCCATTGCATCTAACTTTATTTTGCACAACATTTTGATTCTTGTGAGAAAGGCCTAAGGAGAAGTTGATAACACCAGTCTGCTATACCATGCTCCTACGTATATGTAATTTGTAGGAACAAAAAAGAGTGGAAGTTTAGTCTTTTTCACTATTCTAATTCAGTACTAGTTTATGATTGAAGAACTTAGAAAAGGTCCTAAAATTTTTATACAAACATAATGTAATATAACGTATTTATCCCTGACATTGTTGGACAGAGAGAAGTAATTTATCTTCATAGTTTCAGTATATAAAACATTATATGCAGGCCAGGGACATTTTGCCAAGTTTCTTCATAAGTCTTTATTGCTGAGTGATGCATATTTGATACATTTAAATTTAGTTTAGCGGGGGATTTGGTGCATGTGATGTTTTGCTTGCTCAGTTAAAGAATTAAGTTTCTTTTGAAAAAATGTGATTATATTATTAAGATAAGAAAACCCACCATTTTGCATATGAACATTTTTCTCAGCTTCCCATCGTGCCTGCTGTTCATATTCACTGTCTAGTCTTTCTTTTGCTTTTTTAAAAGCTTCCCCTTTAGATGTAAGCCTCAGAGCATCTGTGTCCTTCTGTCTCTGTTCTTCGTTTTCTTTCAGTATATGACCTTTTTCTGCCTCAATCGCTTTCTCTCTGTCAAGCATCTCATTGGTGTAGTGCTCCCCACCATTTCCAGTGACTATTTTGTCAATCTGTTCAATCAACTGAATGACTTGTTCGGGATTTTGTTCTTCATTGTTAAACACATGGAATCGTCCACTGCAAATTTTGATGAAACTCAGCATTTTGGGGCTGTTTCGCACATATTTGTGAATGTTTCTGCCCTCCAGTTGATCTCCATGAGTGAACAGTGCCATCATGTAATTGGAGGATTCCTCACCAAAAATGTTTTGAATGATCCTAACAGCTTCTGCGTTTTCATCTGTGAATCTGCCGAACTGAATCACAACCACGAAGACATGTGGACCAGGAGCAGAGAGTAGAATACAGCGTTTAATTCTATCAATCACCTCATCTTTAGTTAGACTGGTGTGAAACAGACCCGGAGTGTCAATAACTAATACATTTCTTCCATTTACCGTTGCATTATTTTTTTCACATTGCTTAGTCACAGAGGAGGAGGACATCTCTGAATTAAATATTTTTTTTCCCAGGATGGTGTTTCCTGTTGCACTTCTTCCTGCCCCTGTCATTCCAACCAAAATAATCCGGAGCGGTTCATCTGGATGATTGATAGGAATTTAATTATTCATAAACTCTGCAATATACATTCATAACACATTTATTAGACTATTCATATAGTATACAGAGTTAATGCTTTTTCATCCTAAATGTGCAAATATAAGTGTTTATTAATGTCTAATAAAAATAGGTAATAATTATAATACATATCATATAGTAATTAAATAATTATAATGATATATAATAATATCAATATTTTCAAGAAAAAAGTACCAGAGTACCTAAATCGCTTGAAATGTGATTTTGTTGCACATGCATCTGAAAGATAAGCACATAACATTATACATTGTCCATTGCACATTATATGTATATCATATTTTATTTAATCATGGCTGTAGAATAGGCTGTAAGGTCTGTTTATGTTCTTGTTTTCATGTATTTTATTTTGAAGTTTTGTAACGGTGCCTGTTTGTGTCATACTTCCCTTGCCCTCATGTTTCTCTGCCTGTCTATGTGTCTTGTTCTCATTGGTTTTTTGTCCGGTCATGTGGTTCCCGGTTCTGTATGCTCATTGGTTTGTTCTTGTCATGTGACCCTCTTAGTTTTGTATAAGAAGCCCCATCGTTGTCTTAGTCTTTGTCGTGTATCTTTGTAATTATTTCGCTGTTGGTGAGTGTCTACATCTGTTCATGTCATGCCATGCCCCGTCGAGTCTGTTTTTGGCCTATAAATACACAACTATACATGGTTGCTGTATTTCTGTTCTTTTGAACTCAATACTAACACAACCACGAATGCTTACAGTAAAAAAATAAATAAATAAATAAAATTCTGTTAATCTTGATTTTGTGTTTACTATGAACCTCTGCCAGGTACTTTCAATCTTGTACAGAAGTCTAAAATTTCTGACTCTATGTCCTCCTAGAGCTTTAACTTTACAGACTCCAAACTCAACCCAGATCTTCAGATAATCTAACATGATAATCATGCTAGTACTTTATAATCAGACTATTATTTCAGACTGAGAACAACTTTTAACTTAAACTTTTTAAACTTAAACTGTTTTAACTGTTTTTCTAACTTCTTAAAGTATTTTAAACTTTTTCAAACTTTCAGCTCCGGCTTTCTCAAGGCAACTTTTTTTTTTTATCTAGTTTTAGATAAACTTAAAATACCCCAATGCTACATCATAAGAAAATTACAAGCAGATGAAATGTGTGCTTGATTTTATGCTTTCTGGTTATTATGTCATTCTTTTAAATTTCACAATACATACCTGATACAGCAATCCAGAAAAGATAAGTAGTAGTACAGTTGACAAGTAGTTAAAAAAAGTTGAGCCTCTTGACATATTTCTTCTTTGTCCATTAGATGTCTCACTGGAATCCAAAGCTATTGAGAAAGTCAGATCAGAACTGTTGTTCTTGATTGTGAATACGAAATAATGAGTAAAACCCAGGCAACTGATAAATATGTTTTACAATTTTACAGTGAATTAGTAAGTATTCAAATGTGATTACAGTATTTCACTTAGTCATCTGCTTGTTTTAATTTCTTAAGCTATCAATCATTCAAACCTTTTTTGCTTATGCCACTATCCCTTGTTTATCTTGTATTACTAAAGTAACTCCAAATCGCTTTCTATAGTACATTTACAACTAGGTGCCAACTACTTATTGAGGCTAGCTCTACTTCTACTTCAGTCAAAGGATTATCTAAAATGTATCAAAATTAAACACCAAAACTAAGATTATTGCATGTGTGCATGCTCAATCTCACCCTTCATTGTGAGTAAATAGGCATCTCAGTTGCTACCGATAGGCTGCATTGTCCTTTTCTCTAAAAAGAGTTTCGTTTTCTCTGTCCCTATATAACGTTTACTGGACTGTGAACCTGCTAGACTGGTTTATATTCGTGGATCACATGTCTCACATCCTACTTCATCCAGCTGTCCATTTCCATGGACACTCTGCTCACTCTAATAATTAAACCACAACTGCTCAACATTTACATGCAGTTGATGACTCTCCTCTTTCTCTCTCACACACAAACACACACACATTGTCTGGTCTATTATTGTGTTATTGCAAGAATTCTATGGGCCCTTGCTTACCTGTTTTCTCCTTTTTGATTCTCCTCTTTCGTTTTTTACAATTGTGTGGTTATTTCCTTTATATGATTCATCTGACACTTTCCACGGAAGAGTTTCATTGATACGCAACTGTTAGGTTTTTTTTTTACCTGATGTGGCTCCGGACAGTAAACTTTTATCTTCTCTTCTCAACCTGTTCATTTTTTCACAATAAGTCACAACATGCTGTTTTGTCAAGAATGCCATCCAAACAGGAAACAAAGAAGAAATGGATGTAGAACTGCAAGTTTTGTTCTTCATTGCATGTGGTAAGATGAAAGATGGGAAATTCTGAAAGCCTGCTGGTGCCCTAATGGCTATTAATACTCAGAAAATATTTCTCCAAAAGCTTCTCAGATTTAGCTTCTCAGTCCTCCATTAGATTCTTTATCTTCTACTAGCCTCACATTTAATGGCAAGTGAGTGTAATGCTTACTTGAGAGTAATTCTGCCTAACAGAGACAGAAAAAACTTTAGATACGATACTCTTATGCAAACATACACACAACCAACTGTAATGTGTTCATGGAGGTATAAAGTATAATACACATTTTACAATTTTGGTGTTAAAATAAACTTTCAAACCATACGTAAACACTGACAACAATCTAAGCAAAGGCATAGAATAAATGACTGAATTTTTTTGACTGTCAGGATCTCTCATTATTTGATAATTGGCTGATTAGAGAACCACACTTTGAAGTTAAAGAGTAATGTTTTGTATAAATTATTATGTATGCGCTACGACAGAAATTACAATGAACACTAAAAGGTACAATGCAATAAACATTTATTCAAATACAAAATGCAGCAATAAAAGAAAAGTGAAGTACAAAACAATTAAAGGGAGTGGCATCAAATTAAATAACATGAATAAGACAAATATTAAAATACAAGTTATCCTAACGTGCTGTACCTATTTGAACAAAACCCTTACTTCGGTAGGAGCTGTAAGTATGCAACAGTTCACAGTTCAGTTAGCCAACATTCACTTTCTGTTATGTTCTGATTGCTTGGCACATCTAAAATAACTGTAATATTATTTTTAGTGCAGCATTCTTACTTTAATTTAATTAAAAGCCAAAAATCAACAGCAACAACAACATCAATATAGAAAAAATATATAGAAAGGTTAATACTTTCAGAAAAAAATAGTGCTTCTTAACTCTGGTAGCTCACATCTGCTGGTATCTCATATACAAACTGGGCAACACATACATTCCTTAATTTTAAAAAAATAAACATGTAGTTAAAAAACGACTTAAATTTATTAAAATACATTTTATTAAATAAAATCTCAGTTTACCAGTACTCTAGTACAGCAGCCTTCATTTACAATGTAACGTGCAATTTTACTTACAGAGTCAGGCATCTATATTTTGAGGTCCTTCTGTAAAAAGGTAAGTACCTGTGTTGTCTGCAGCAGAGAAAGCAGGTTTACACTTCTCTCAAAACAGAGGTACCTGAGACACAGAGGTGTCATTGTGCAATTTTGCTGTGAAAGTGCCTGGTCTGTCATCTCTTTAAGGGAAGGATCATTGTTTCACTAATCATGATACTTGTCAGTGTTTTCAGTGGTTTGAGGACCTGAACAAGTTCTTCTCCCAGTTTTGTTCACTCCACATTGCTATGCTCTTGATAGACACCTACAGAACATTGTCCAATAAGGCAGAATAGATGGCAGGCCGCTGTTCTGTGTATCTTTCCAGCATGGCAGTTCCACAGAGTTGTAACATCAAGTATGAACTTGTGTCTGTGCAAGTTTAACAACTCTTGCTTTACAGTCAAAACATGATGGGATGTGGTGCTTTTGTGAAATAAGTCACTATTTTTTGACCCGCCCCATGAGGCTTTCTTGGCTGCGAAGTTTACAATGTGCTACGCAACCTATCCGTGGCCCCAGTCCATCAGCTTCATGGATTTCATTCACAATATCTGCAGCATCTGTGGTTTCTTGGAGTAACGCATTTGGCCTTCCCAACTTTCACATATTCTTCTGATAAATGAGCGCCTGTGTGACTTTCCTACTGGATATGGGTTTGGATACTGCACTCTTAATTTCCCGATCTGTAGAGTAATAGCAAGATAACTTTCTGTTGCCCACAATTAACTATGGGTAGGCAGAGTGCACGTCCTGATTTTACTGAGTTAGGCGTGTTCCTGGGTCAACATATATTGTTGACCCTGGAACAACATTTCTATAGAGAATGCCTTCTATAGAGGTTGTAATTACCTTAGTGCTAAAAGCATGAGACAATAGTCTATAAATGACAATCATAGAAAATGGCTGCAAATCTTTGGCAATGAACACTTTTTGGGGAACTGCTCTGCTGTCCTGTTTTTAGTAGGCTGTGTAAAAACAATGTTTGTAAACAGTAATTTTTTTGGATGTTTACGACATTGTATAACAATAAAACCAAAATCCCCTCCACACCACAGATTAGAAAGATATATAAATATTTAACCAGTAACTGGCAAATAACAAAAAATACCACGAAAGATCATATAAAAATACCAACAGGACAGTAAATAAAGTATTTCATATATTGTACACAATAGCAAATGCTACTGTTGAATATTTTTGGTGACCAGAAAATAGTGGCCAGTGCACAGTGTTCAGCAGATGCTTAGCACCTTGTTATGCTGCCTCTTCTTCAAAATAGTATATAATGCTCCCACTTCCAGGGGATTGTGTAACTAATGCAGTCGTGGTTCAGGGGTGGGGGTGGTTTCCAGCAGAAATCTCATTAGGACCACTTTGGAATTGGTGAGCTACTTTTGGCATTGGCACAGGCACCTGGAAGAAATACATCGGTGGAAATACACCCTTGAGCTAGCTGTATCCTCTTCAGCTAACTGTCTCGCTAAAGCCCACAATTCTACGTCCTTTTTTATCGTCTTCTCGTTTTGCTTTAAAATCTTATGATTTTTTTCAGGAAGATAATTAATGGTGTTTGCACCAGAACGAATAAAAAAGCATTTTGACTTATTTTCCTTCTTGTCTAACGTAGTGTAAAAGAGTTTCTTCTGAGTTAATTCATACTTTGGGACAACATCAATCTCAATAACCCACCTGTCTTTGTAATCTGGACATTTAACTTTAACAAACTTGGGGGGCCTAATGCATGTCATTGCAATATGAAATTTGTCTATGAAGTGTTTCTTCAGACCCTCATAAAATGCGTCTACATATTTATCCCGACTTGGCACCTCTATTCCAATAATTTGTCCGTGTTTGTACAGTGGTTTATCTCCAACCCCAAAATGGATAGTGCCATTTGATCTAATATTAATCAACGCTGCAGCAAACCAGCAAATTGCATTTATGAATTTTTTTAAGACATTCTCTTCTAAAGCATCCTTTGTGTTCACCAAGAGTTTGTACTCATGCAGAGGGTCAATACGATTGCTTGGGCCAGTCTCAGGTGGAAGTATGTGATTTTGTGTGTATTGAAATGTTTCACTGCTTTCATCAAAAGGGCGAGGAGCACAGTATACAGATCTCTTTGACTTGTCATCTCGGTCAATCAGCTGTGCTTTGGTCTCACTCTCTGTATTATTTCTTTGTTTCGTGCATTGTGCCAAAGGCTGTGCACTACTTGCCTCATCTGCCTTGTACATGCTGTTATTCTGTTCCTCCAACCATGGAACGTTCTCATCTTGAAAGGGTGGCACACTGCAGAAAGAAATCAGTTCACTGTCTGTATATTTGGGTCTGTCTTCTGAGGAGTCTGGCCATGTCTTCACACTTGACATACTACTCCTGTTTTCTTCAATGCTGATTTGTGCAGGCAGCTCCACTTCAGCAGATGCAAATGTAGGACTTTCTGCTCCTGTTTCTTGTTGGAAATGCTGTGCTGCAGAGGTCCCTATTGATGCATCTGCGTCCTTGGTTGTGACACGCTGATTTTCTAAGGATGTTTTGAACACAACCACTATTTTAGTGATGTGAACTGCAGGTCCGTGTGGTAAACCAATTTCTAAGAGGTCTTGTTTGGAAAAATTAATTAGAGAGGCTCCATAAACATCCTGACTATGAAGAATCTCAGCATACTGCTTAGGGACATTGTTCTTGATTAGCCACTCACAGACATCATCTTTCGTCCAGTTATTTATGTTATGCAGGTTTATCCAATTGTCTGATTTTCTGTTGGGTTCCACATGGATATTCCACCTGTTTTCTTCAGTGCTGAGTTGTGCAGGCAGCTCCATTCCGGCAGATCCAGTGGTAGGACTTTCAGCTGCTTCTGTTTGTTGTTGGAACTGCTGTGCTGCAGATGTCTCTTGGTTATGGCACATTCTGTTGTGGTCGGAACATTCACCATGCTGCAAAGATAATGATGTAAAATGTGATATTGAGAATTTCTATTTATTAAAATGAATAAAAGTCTAAATCACTGAAATTCTAAGTATTTGTGTGAAAATATTTGTGTGAACAGACAATGATTTTATTACCTTTGATATTTTAAAGTTTTTGCAATTGTTTCAAATTTTACATCTGAACTGAAATCTAAACACATTGTAAAAAAGCAATGCAATTTGCTTTGTAAAAAAGCAATGCAAACAAATGTACGATACCTTTTTTGATGGCTCCATCACTCTTATAAATCCACTCCTGACCACCCTAATCCACCTAATAAGCATAAAATATAATGCAAACATAAGCTATTCCACATGAAACATTAAACATGAAGCATCTCAGTACAGTTCACCATGTTTATTTCATTTTATAGATCTGCTACTTCTAAACACAAGGGTGCTTTTTATTGCCTAGACACAACAGCTGTAACACTTCTTTTAACCTAATTATAAACAAATTAAGTTTCACACTGACAACTTTACATTTCCTTCTAAACAGGCAGTACACAACACCAACAGAATGTGCTATGTCTGTCCTAGGGGCCGTAAAAAGGCAAGACAGTAAAGAAATGTTCAGATCGTGAAGCTCTTTCGGTCATATATAAGTTGCAACTGTGCCCTTGAATATGCTCAAGAAAGGCAGCCCTCCCTGCTGAAAAAACACTGCTTAAAGCCATTTAAAAGCCAGATGTGAAATCACATCTAGTGATTTCAATTGTATTACATCATATGTCAAGACTGTAGCCTATATCAAACACCTTATTACCAGCAGAACTTTAAAAATAGATAATTAAATTCTTTTGTGGCATAGGCATAGCATGAAAGTGAAGCATCAAGATAAAATGGTAACTTTAATGCAAGTGTAATCTATTTCACATTACGCATGTTCATTGCATAACTATGTTATGCCTTTTACATTTGTTTGTCTCTCTGTGCTCACACAGGCGACAGTATGTTAGTACAGACAAATTTTCTGCGGTTATTGATATATTTTTGTTCCCGTTGTCAGACAATGAGATGAATATGAAATAGTGACTGAAATGCGGCCCGTTAAGATATCGCGGCCCATTCACATAACCAGCAGCTGGCAGAGATGTGTGTGCTTGCTCTCGCGGGGAATGGCAGATCTCGTGCTCGTGAGGAAGAACCGGCGAGTCAGTAACTAAACAGTTTGTCTTAGAAGTCGCTAGAATTGTCGATAGTCTCTATTTTGGTGAGGGAAATTCGCTGAGGGGGTCTGAAAAGTAGCAAAATCCAGCGAAAAAAGTTGCTGAGGTTACGATGTATTGATGATGACATCTTACTGACTTGTCGAACTAACAGCAACTGACCCTGTCATTATAACTCCCCGGTCTCCCCTAAAACTGCAGAAATAATACCTTAAAAAACGTATAAGTGAGACAAATTTAGCATGCTACTCACGGAGATAGTCTAATCGAGCTGCTGTTAGGAAAGGGTCTCTTTGTCGATGTTGTGGCTGGATCCGCTGTGAATTCGTCCCATGTGACGTGGCAGATTTGTTAAATGCGATATTCCAAGGATCATGCAATCAAAACGTAGTCTAAGGTTGCGTCTCATGTACTCAAACTGACCATCATTTTCTAACTCCACTGTTAGCTCGAAACACGCTATCTTGCAAAGGCATCTCAGTTCACCGGGGGATCGAGGAAACATCAGTCACTTAACGCATGATGCAATTTCCTAATACCACAAAACAGCAGTGGGCCCGGGGCTAGGAAGTAAGTCCCTTGACAAACCACATCCTCTATGTGCACTGTCCTGTTCACACATTTACAATCAAAATCAATTCAAGATTATGATAAGAGGACCAGAAAAAGTCTTAAAATTTACTTAATGAATCACTTAATAAATCCTGCCCTAAACTTATATCTTAATATTTGCATGAAGAGAAGTAATTTGCCGTAATAGTCTACTATATTCAAACAAGGAAATGACATGACAAGGTATGGATTCCTTGTAATTTAACCCATCCTCTGCATTTAACCCATCCAAGGGCACACACACAGCAATGAGAAGTGATCAACCATGCACACACATGCTCTGCTGCCCTCAGTTGAATGTATAGCTATTCAACCTATGCAACGAGCTAAACATAAGAAGAGGTGGTTCCAGGAACGACAAGACACATTGCTAAGTCTGTATGTCTTTAACTGAAGACCGTTTGTCCTCTTTTAATTCTGTAAGACTGTGAACATACAATACAACAATACA
>JAUMHP010000040.1:8213981-8225219 GCA_032361065.1 Enteromius trimaculatus | reverse complement strand
ACTAACATGCAGTAACTAACATGTAATTAATGTGGCGTTATTCATGCAGTAATTCATGTGAGTCATGTCGTAGTTAAGTTAATTCTTGATTAATTTTTGTCTTAACTCATCATTAGTTTACAGTCAAGTAATTGTTAATGTATTAGTACATGATATCATGTACTGTAATTGTAAAGTGTTACCAAATATACAAAAGGAAGTATAAAATAAATGTAACACTAACTATTAAAGAACCATCAATAATATTATCCCTTTTACAAAAATAAATTAAATATAGGTCATTTACTCCGGATCTTCATATTCTCTTCGCTGATCATTGCATGTGTTTCATGCCACCTCTGTAAGCGTCTTACCGTGTCCATTCTTGTTCATGTATGTATCTGGATTTACCGTTGATGACCTACGCTCTCTCTCTTGGATTATTCTCTTGTCTTTGCCTCCTATGTTCCTGATTGCCGTTGTTCACCTCGCCTGTATTGACATTGAACTGTAAATAAACATTGACATTGAACTGTCTTCTCGTCTCTGGATCATGACACAAAGAAGTCTGCTGACTCCTGACATGTTGGGAGAAATCAGAAATACAGAGAATAGTGCTGTGTGTGAATACAGTGTAGTTCTGGACTGAATGTGAATGTGTGAATTAATTCATCTCACACTCAAAAAACAGATTTAGTACTCCTCAAAATGAATTTTAAAAAAAACTCAGAATATGATAAACCTGCAATAATTAAATTACACAAACGTATCTAATCTCATTTTATTAACCAATGTCTTTGCTGCTGACCTTTGATGATCCAGTTCAACGTATACTTACAAGCAAAAATGACTGTGCTTCATTGTTTGTTTGTTTTTTGTTGCTGAAGAGTATTGAATTTTCTTCTGTTTTCTACTTTACAGATGTAAATTTACTTTTTCTTCAGTCTGATGTTTGTTTGTGACAGTTTTTGGTGTGCTTTTACAATAGAACTTCTTATATTAAAAACAAACACTCAAGCTCTGCCCACGCAAAAGTAACATAACACATTACTATCCATAAAAAGTAACAAATTAATTATTTATAATTATTATTTTTTTTTTTTTAAAGAGTAACGCAATATTGTAATGCATTACTTTTAAAAGTAACTTTCCCCAACACTGTGCATGAGTCATAGAAAAAAAAAACATGATAGAGAATACCTGCAATGAACTGAACTGTAAATGGAAAAGAAACAAAAGTCAGATTAGAATACAGGTTCAGTCATGTGGATTTGGGATTGGAAGAGGAGTTTGATTTGCAGCAATGTGATAGATGAGATGCTGAAAGAATGGGAATTTAAATGAACTGCTATGATAGGTGTCAAGGCTGGATCGGTACACGTCAGCAACAGCTGACTAGCTTACTAGCGGACTATGAGCTGATGCAAGCTTGATGTTACGTTTCTGGTTTGGTGGGTTTTTTCTGTAATGATAACATGACATTTGATCTCTTAATAAATGCTTTGCCTGTATGAATGTGCTTATTCAGACAAGCACATTTCAAACCAGGTTCAAATGTGATTATAAGTATCACTGAATAAAATAATAGTTTTAATGGCATTTCATTTAGCATGGACAACTTTAGAGTTTGGGTTCAAAATGAACAGATAATTTAATTAATACTTTCTGTTACAAGTTTCAAACCAGTGGAGACAAAAAATACAATTTCTAAAGCAAAAAAAAAAAAAACTTTATTAAATATGGTGAAAATTTATTACATATATTTTTCACAATTAGCCTAAATTAAAAAATTTCTTCACATAGTTGGCCAAAAATGTAAAGATTTTACCAAAAATTGAAGTGCTTCTCTCAGCTTGCCATCTTGCCCACTGCAAATGTTCATACTTCAACTTTTCTTCAGCTTTTTTAAGAGCCTTGCCTTCAAGTTGAGTCCTCAGAGCTTCTATCTCTCTCTGTCTTTGCTCTGCGGTCTCCTTCAGGATACGTTGTTTCTCTTCCTCGATTGCTCTCTCAGCCCTTTCAAGCATCTCATTGGTGTAGTATTGACCACCATTTCCAGTGACCATTTTATCAATCTGGTCGAGCAACTGATTGACCTGTTCAGGGTTTTGTTCTTTATTATTGAACACATGGTATCGTCCACTGCAAGTTTTAATAAAATCAAGCAGTTTTGGGCTGTTCCTCACAAATGTATGAATGTTTCTGCCCTCCAGTCGATCTCCGTGAGTGAACAGTGCCATGATGTAATTGTAGGATTCCTCACCAAAAACTGTTTGAATGATTTTAACAGCTGCTGCCTCTTCATCTGTGAATCTGCCGAGCTGAATCACAACCAAGAAGACATGAGGACCAGGAGCAGAGAGAGGGATGCAGCGTTTAATTCTGTTGACCACTTCCTCTGCGGTTAGGCCAGTGTCAAACAGACCCGGAGAGTCAATGACTGATACTTTTCTGCCATTTGTTATTGCATGATATTTTTCACACTCCCCGGTCACAGAGGAGGATGACATCTCTGATATAAATTTTTTCTCCCTCAAAATAGTGTTGCCTGTTGCACTTTTCCCTACACCTGTTTTTCCAACCAAAAGAATCCGGAGCTCTTCACTTGAATGTTGCACTGTGTAATGAAAAGAACTACAGGTATTACATGTAATTTACATGTTAATCACTTGCTAATCATTTTATTCACGGTATATACATATATGTGTATATGTGCTTTACCTATATCACTTGAATCAGGAACTGAAACATGTTGATGATTTTGTTGACTAAGCATCTAGAAAAATCAAACATTTGATCACATATTTTTCATATGTACAATGTACTTAAACAATATGCCTTTTTTTTTTTAAATGAAATTGAAACTAGGAATATTTTTAAATACATACCTGCACTAATATTGCTGCAGTGACACCTAATATGCCAAGCACTACCAGTATAATGAAGGAAGGTGAAACACATGATTTTGAGGTTGTTGATGATGATCTAGGATGATTTTTAGTTTCCTCCATAACTAAGAAAGTATAGTAAAATTATTTATCATTTGTCATCTATTATTCTTGCATTGAAAGTGTGTATGAGTGTGTCCTAGGGTCTCTGAAAGTACTACTATGGCCCAACACCAGAACATGTCCACTGCATTTGTAATATTGATACAGAGACAGACAGAGCCTTTAGGTACAATGAGTGAAATAAGTAAATGAGATATGCCATCTGCTTCCGTCCCCTCCTGCATATAATGTGTTCATATGTGTAATTCAAACTTAATTTTAAAAAAAAGTAAAACGGCCAACAAATATTTAACGCAGATACATAATTTACACTAAAGGCTTATTTTTCTTTGTCCTGATTTCAACGCTGCAGTTAGTGGCTAGTAATAACAACATACTTATTTTATAACTTAGAAAACTAAATGTGAACTTAAAAAAACTATTTAGTTTTATAATTGGTATAAAGTTTAAACCTACCCTTGATGTGTAGCTCATGAGTGTGACGAAAGGGTCTGACTGTGAATGGAAAGCCCACGCACAACAGGGCAAAGTCCATGAACTCAGCGAGTGACTGGGGTGCCTCACGGATCATCCGCAATTTAAGTGGCTGACTCACTCCCTCGCAAAAGAAATCAATCAAGGCACAGACTGGCAAGTCTGAGTGGTAGGCAACGCTCAAATACTGCTGTACATAATCCTCCAATGATCGATCTCCCTGCTCGAGGGCTAACAGTGTTCATGCAGTGCTCATACCTGGCCAATGTCCATAGCAAAAGCCGCTGGGTCCATGTTTGGCTGAGTATTCTGTGACGAAAGGGTCTGACAAGGGCGGATCCATGTGCAAGCTTTTATTGAATAGCTTGGTCAAACAAAGGCAGGGTCAAACAACGGTAGACTGGGATATCGAAGACAACAGTGTACAAGAAAATCCAGAGTCCAAAGGGGCCACACAGAGAATAAACCACAGGCAAGGCGAGGTCGGCACACAGGTAAATCAAACAAGGACAACAAGAAACGTTGTAGAGGGAAATACTCACTGCTGAACACTTTATAAAGTGGAGATAATCGGATAAACAAGAAACAAAACTTTACTGTTTATTTACTCACCCCTCAGGCCATCCAATATGTGCCTGTGTATACTTTTTTGTTTTAGCAGAAAAGTAAATAATACTTCTAGTTGACAGTTTATTCCAAATGGGTGAACCGATTCAACTAGTTCAATCAGCATTAAAGCAACATGGACTAGATGAAAACAGTCGATTTTGACAGGGTAAAGGTATTTTTTATACTACCATTGAGAAGTTTTAACCAAAGCATGTCATAAACATTTTATTAACACCCTAAAGAATCATACCGTCTTGTGTAGAATGGACATCCAATGTCCCCTTTAAATACAGACAGCCACTGCATTTTATGAATCACCAAACACCAGGGTTTTTGCTAAAACTACATCTGGGGTGGCCTAAGGAAGAGTAAATTAACAGCATTGTTCTGGATTTTGCACATGCATGTGGTATTTTCCACTACAAGTTTATGAAACCAAGCAGTTTTGTCCTGCAGTTGATCTCACTGAGTGAACAGTACCATGGTGTATGTCGAGGATTCCTCACCAAAAACTATTTGGATCATCCTAAGAGTTTCCGCCTCTTCATCCGTCCAGCAGAATCACAACCAAGGTGAAAGGAATACAGAGTTTAATTTCGTCAGTCACCTACAGTTAAGTTGGTATCAAACAGACCAGGAGAGTCAATGATGGATACTTTTCTGCCATTTATTCTTGCACTTTACTTTTTATATTGTCCAGTCACAGAGGAAAGTGCTGCATTTTTACCTACCCCTATTTTAGCTTTAGATTTGTTATCTGTTGGTATTTGATAGAATCCATCATGCCATGTGTCTAAATGTAACATAGAGATAAGGAGGCGTGCGGATTCATTTGCAGACTCCTTTATTTAGGAGCAAACAAACACAAAGTTGGAACAAGCAGAGTTGATAAACATCAGAAACTGATGAGTGGCCATAGCGACCGACAAGGTGGGTGGAGACAACTGTTCATAGTACAAGTCCTCATGACACTAAACAAGATGTCCAGGACCTCCAGCTGAAATATAGAACCACAACATCAAAAGCACAGCAGTATACTTCATTGTACACACAGAGTACTTTTTATCCCTGTGTTCACCAAACACATCTTGAGTGATTGCTGCTAAAAAAACATTTTTTTTAGTTTCGTCTGATCTTAGAAGCCAGTCCCGTTTATAGTTCCAGTCCTGTCTGACAACTGAACAAGCTGGAGATTATTTTTGGATGAGCAAGGAGAATTTTTCTTAAACCCTCCCAAACAACATGAGCTGATGTAGGGACTGTTTGACCCTTTTTATTGTTATTCTCCAGCTGTGATCCTTGAAGAGTCTTTAGCCACTCAAACTCTACTCCTCACCGTGTATTAGGAGGATAGAGACACGTCCTTTTTCAGGCAGCTTCGCAACATTTTATGTTGACTGGAAATTCTTAATTATTTCCCTGATGGTGGAAATGGAAATTTTTACGGCTATAGCTCTTTTCTTAAAGCCACTTCACTAATTGGTGAAGCTCTTTTGCTGCTCATCATAAATATATTATTAGTTTTTTCTCATTGTGTTGATGATTAAGGGAATATGGGCTTTGTTTTCCCTCCTATATATATATGTATATATATTTCTGTGAAACAAGAAACCATGGCTGGGTAATTTCATGTCCATAATCACCCTGGAGTGCTCAAAATTTTGAATATGAATGGGAATATACTTCAGAGACAGTTTACTCATAAAAAATTCTAGGGTGCCAATAATTGTGGTCAACAAGTATTGGAGGAAAACATTTATTTCATCATAATAATGTCTCCCTATTTTCAATCGTTTCTCTTTAATGATAGGTTACAATTGTGTGAAATTTTTTGAATGAAAGATCAAAAGGATGCAGACAATGCAGATTTATTTCACAGCCACCTTTGCTCAGATTTACCAAGAAGACTGCCAATATTAGTGGAGGGGCACTGTATGTTAAATTATAATCTCTCTTTAAATAAACATTACATTAAAATAGTTCGACATTTATATGCTTTAATTCTATTTATTAATGACTATTTAACTTCTGGCAATAAATATTAATCTTGAGATCTGAAATGCCTTCTGCAGTTAATTTAGTTTTTCAGTAGCAACACTTTTTTCACATGGGTCACAGAAGGTGATAAAAATAAGAATTTGCTTAATGCTTTAATCAAAGAAGGTCATTTATTATTGTTCAATTTTTGTAATGCTTTTTCATAGGCTTCATCTTCAAGTTGAGTCCTCAGAGCTTCTATCTCTCTCTGTCTCTGCTCCTCTGTCTCCTTCAGGATACGTTGTTTCTCTTCCTCGATTGCTCTCTCAGCCCTTTTAAGCATCTCATTGGTGTAGTATTGACCACCATTTCCAGTGACCATTTTATCAATCTGGTCCAGCAACTGATTGACCTGTTCAGGGTTTTGTTCTTTATTATTGAACACATGGTATCGTCCACTGCAAGTTTTTATTAAATTGTGCAGGTTTTGGTTGTCCCGCACAAATGTGTGAAGGTTTCTGCCCTCCAGTCGATCTCCGTGAGTGAACAGTGCCATGATGTAATTGTAGGATTCCTCACCAAAAACAGCTTGTATGATCTTAACAGCTGCTGCCTCTTCATCTGTGAATCTGCCGAGCTGAATCACAACCAAGAAGACATGAGGACCAGGAGCAGAGAGAGGGATGCAGCGTTTAATTCTGTTGACCACCTCATCTTCAGTTAGGCCAGTGTCAAACAGACCCGGAGAGTCAATGATGGATACATTTCTGCTATTTATAACTGCATTAAATTTTTCACACTCCCCGGTCACAGAAGAGGATGACATCTCTGATTTAAAAGCCTTTTTTCCCAGGATTGTGTTTCCTGTTGTGCTTTTTCCCACACCTGTTTTTCCAACCAAAAGAATCCGGAGCGGCTCGCCTGGAAGAAGCACTGTATATTAACAAAATTGATTTCATTTTTTCAAATTTTTTACTTTTTTAAAAACATATTTAAATCAAACTACACTCCAAACATTATAATAGGTGGAATAAAATAGCTAATCTAAATGTAAAAAATGTAAATAAATAAAAATAATAATAATAATAACAATAAATATAAAGAAATAATTACATTGCAACATCTGAAATGCATATAGGAAGAACAAAGAAGCTGATGGTCACTTATTTCGGTTTTTGCTTTTAAATAAATGTGCAAAGGTGTCACAAATCATTTTTTTTGGGGAAAAAAAGTAATTTAAAGCAGTCCAGTCCATAGATACTGTAGATACTAAATCAATTTCTTACCTATATGATCCAAATTCAGTTTTTCTTGCTTGAAGATCCTGTTTTTGTTGCTTGAGATCCATTTTATGACATTTGGCCACTTATACAGTACATGTCAAAAAGACAATCAGCTTAGAATGAAAACAGGACAAAGTATGAGTGCATATTTTAATCATATGTAAGCATACCTGAATTACTATTGAAAACGCTGCAGTAATTATACAAAACAATAATAGTTTTGTAGTATAAGATGATTTCCAAGACTTTGAGCTCATCGTTGATGGTCTTTGTGAAATGTCCTGCACAGCTAAGCGTAAAAATCAAAAGAATATAGATAAGAATTCATTTTCATGTCATAAATTTGAAGCTAAATTGAAGCTTTTTATTAGTTTGCTAATCCTAATGTATACTGTACGAAACTGTGCTACTGCTTTAAATCAAGCTTTATAATAGCTAACGTTACCCTAAACGGCTTTTCTCGATCACACAAAACACTGGGCTTTTATTAAATAACTACTTTAATCCGCAGGCTGTCAGTGCAGAAATCTCTCTCACTAATGGATGAAAAATAAAAACTACTCACTTTTAAATGAAGAGCACATTGTGAATAGCTAGACGTAAACTGACTTAGGTTTCGTTTTTCTTTCTTGTCCATGACTTGCTTCTCAGGAAGGGTTGTCTGGTGTATTTTACCATCTATTGGAAAAAAGACGCTACTGCATGATATGATATAATATTTATCAGTCAGTAGAGCAGCACGTCACCTGTTAAGAGATGCAGTGATCACAAACAGATTAGAAAACTGCATTTTTAAACCCTTCTGGAAAAACAATAGAAATATCACAAAAAAATTAATGGTTTATAATTATATAATTAGGCTACTGTTACAAACATTAAAAGCAATCAGCTATTGTCTACTAAACTTTAGTGTGTTTTGGGACATTGATTAGGATGTAGCAAGCCACCAATACAAGTCAACAAATAACAAAAGAAATAAAAACTCAAGGTTTTCTTGGTTAGCCACTGGAATGTTCTTTGAAATATTCTTGTAATCGTTGGGACCGGTTCTCCTTGTCAGTCATACACAGTAACTCCCTCCCAGAGCCACGCATGCTTTTAAACATTCAATACATCGTTTGTGTTTAAGTTATGACCCAGGAAAAAAAGTACACATCTAAAAGAATTTTACAACCATATAATAGCATATATGTTCCTACCCTAAACACAAATCTTACTTAAAACTGATTGATTAACAAAAGAGATATTAACAACATCTGTTCCACAAAGTAAGGTGCATGTAAAGTGAAGCACAAATATGTCAAAAAGCTCTCTCAGTTACTTTGACTTGACACGGAGTTCAGTCACTTTTTTTGGTTCACTCCTTCACAGTGCATTTTAAAACATTTACTGTGTACGCAGTAATAAACAAGTGTTCATATGCATTGTATAGTTTTTCTTTTGACTTTTCAGAAGCTTCCCAATCAAATGTAGTCCTCAGAGCTTGTTGTCTTTTTGTTGTCTTTTTCTTGATGTTAAACATCTCATTGGTGTGGCGTTGCCCACCATTCTCAGTGACTATTGACTCAGTGACTATATATATATATATATATATATACTGCTGCATCTCAATAAATTAATATGTTGTGGAAAAGTTCATTTATTTTGTATTAAATCAACAAATTGTGAAACATGTGTATTGAATAAATTCAGTGCACACAGACTGAAGTAGTTTAAGTCTTTGGTTATTTTAATTGTGATGGTTTAGGCTCACATTTAATAAAAACCCACCAATTCACAATCTCAATAAATTAGAGTATGGTGACATGCCTTAAGCTAATCAACTCAAAACACCTGCAAAGGTTTCCTGAGCCTTCAAAATGTTGTCTCAGTTTGGTTCACTGGGCTACACAATCATGGGGAAGACTGCCGATTTGACAGTGGTCCTGAAGACAATCATTGACACCCTTCACAAGGAGGGTAAGCCACAAACATTCATTGCCAAAGAATGTTCAAAGAGTGTTGTATCCAAGCATGTTAACAGAAGAAAGAAATGCCCAACAGAGAAAACCGTAGCCTTATGAGAATTGTCAAGCAAAATCAGTTCAAGAATTTGGGTGAACTTCACAAAGAATGGACTGAGGCTGAGGTCAAGGCAGCAAGAGCCACCACACACAGACGTCTCAAGGAATTTGGCTACAGTTGTATTCTTCTTGTTACGCCACTCCTGATCCACAGACAGTGTCGGTGTCCTACCTGGGCTAAGGAGAAGATTGTTGCCTAGTGCTCCAAAGTCCTCTTTTCAGATGAGAGCAAGTTTTGTATTTCACTTGGAAACTCAGGTCCTGGAGTCTGAAGGAAAGGTGGAGAAGCAGAACTTCATGCTTTCTTCTGCTGACCAGCTTTTTAAAGATGCTGATTTCATTTTCCAGCACTGCCCACACTGCCAAAGGCACCAAAAGTTGGTAAAATGACCATGATGTTGGTGTGCTTGACTGACCAGCAAACTCACCAGACCTGAACCCCAGAGAGAATCTGTGGGGTATTGTCAAGAGGAAAATGAGAAACAAGAGACCAAAAAATCCATACCACCTCAGCAGTGCCACAAATTGATCACCTCCATGCCTTGCTAAATTGAGGCAGTAATTAAAGTAAAAAGAGTCCCCACCCTAACCCTAACCCTAACCCTAAGTACATACAGTAAATAAACATGCTTTCCAGAAGGACAATTCACTAAAATGTGTGTGTGTGTATGTGTATATATATATATATTTCTTAATTGGTCTTATAAAGTATTCAAATTTGTTAAGATGTTAAGATTGTCTAATAAGTGAAATGGGGGGTAGGGGGAGAATCATCACAATTAAATGAATTCACTAGTTCGCACTTCCTCATTAATTTAAACAGAATTTGCGAGTTTGGCCTGCTGTCCCAGGAGAGGGTCAGGAGCTTGACGAACTCCGAGCCCTAAGGCATATAACCCTAGGGCAGCGAGAGCTGGATGTAGCTCGGATTTTAGGATGAAAGGTTAGCAAACGGGGCAGTGACCGGATGCAAAACTGAAGAAGCCAAATGACAGAGGTGAGCACTATTTAAAGGGAAGACCTCAGATCCTGATAGGATGATTAGATAATAGATTGGTTGGGAAATGAGAGTCAGAAGTGGTTAGCCGATTGGACGTGTTCCTCCCAAAATTAGTTTAATACTTAAACATCACAAAATTCAATGCGAGTTTCACAATTTGAGTTGAACAACAGAAATTCTAATTTTCTGAGATGCCCCCATATTAAATGTTTTGAAATAATATAGGCATCCTTTGCTATTTGGAGGCTATTTGCAGATTTACATTCCCGAAAAATAAGCATTCCAAATACTATTTCTATAGAGCACAAAAATGAAAGAATTTATTTATTTCGAGTTTGCAATACAGAGACACATTTTCAGAAATGTGACTTAAACCTTCATATACCCGCCTTCAAATTATTATGAAACTTTCAGATGTCATATTCACCAGAATATACAGTGTAACCATGCTTTGATTCTGTTTATAAGTAAATCCTTGTAAAGTAAATATTTCATTTTTCAACACCCTCTTTCCCTTTTCAGTTAGGTCACCAAAGGAATTTGCTTACTACTTTAATCAAGGAGCTGACCAAGTGAATCAAATATGGAAGGTCAATCTCTGCTTTGATTCTTGCGTCCTCTTCATATTTGTTGTTTAACTTTAATAATGCTTTTTCAAAGGCCTCATCCTGAAGTTGAGCCCTCAGAGCTTCTATCTCTCTCAGTCTTTGCTCTGCGGTCTCCTTCAGGATACGCTGTTTCTGTTCCTCAATCGCTCTTTCTACTCTTTTAAGCATCTCATTGGTGTAGTATTGACCACCATTTCCAGTGACCATTTTATCAATCTGGTCCAGCAACTGATT
>JAUMHP010000040.1:8198932-8212766 GCA_032361065.1 Enteromius trimaculatus | reverse complement strand
ATCACAACCAAGAAGACATGAGGACCAGGAGCAGAGAGAGGGATGCAGCGTTTAATTCTGTTGACCACTTCCTCTGCAGTTAGGCCAGTGTCAAACAGACCCGGAGAGTCAATGACTGATACTTTTCTGCCATTTATTACTGCATGATATTTTTCACACTCCCCGGTCACAGAAGAGGATGATATCTCTGATTTAAAAGCCTTTTTTCCCAGGATTGTGTTGCCTGTTGCACTTTTTCCCACACCTGTTTTTCCAACCAACAGAATCCGGAGCGGCTCGCCTGGAAGAAGCATTGGACATTAACAAGAATCATATTTTTTCAAACTCTGTGTAATATAATTACATTTACAAACATCTATTTAAAACAACAATGAAATACACATATTTCAATCTACTGTAATACTAATCCACCTATGTGTTGTAAAATTTATATATAAAAACATAATAAATAACTTACCTACATCATCCAAATCTTGTTTTTCTGGATTGAAGATCTAAAAATAATTTATGATGTTACAAATCTGATCACATGTGGCAGCCTTTACTGTTAAAAAGATATTCAAAGAAAATGTGACAAAATACACACTTCAAGGGTTACTCCACCCCAAAATTAAAATGTTCTCATTAATCATCCTCCCCCATGTCATTCCACACCCCCATGACTGCCAAACAATTACCACTGTACCACTTCGTCTAACACAGAACGGTGTATATCATGTGTCCAAAATGGCAACATGGTGATGTTATGTTTCAACTCATTTTATAAAGTTGTTAGTTTTGTGTTCTCATGGCTTCATAATATTACGATTGAACCACAAATCGCAGATGGAGCACTCAGGTGACATCTTTCATACAGTACCTCTCTGCACCTTGACAGTAGTAATTGCTTGTCAGGTAGTTGGCAGTAGTCAGTGGGACAGTCACAAGCCTCACAGTTTTGTCATCCAGAATATCTCCAATTTAGTTCCAAAGATAAACAAAGCTTTTACGGGTTTGGAACGACATGAGGGTAGGTGATTAAAAAAAAATAATTTTATGGTGGAGTAACCCTTTATAACCTACCTTAATCCCTAATGCAATAGCAAGGAAAATTATACAAAGTATCCGTAGTTCTGTGGGAAAAAACATATCCCAAGACTTTGAGGTCGTTGAAGATGGTCCAGGAGGAGTGTCCTGCAGAGCTAATAAAATAAAATAAAATAAATATATATATAAGTCATTGTATTAGTGTGTAACAATAATTTACACATGTATTTCTTCGTTTACTAGTTTGTTTTTTGCAGTGTTTGCTAACTTACTGCTACTGCTTCTAATAAGCTACAACTGTAAAATCACTCAAAAAGGCTGTAAATTGTTCTTTTTAGGAAATAGCCACTATCAGTAGATTTCGTCTTGTTTGTATGAATCATTTTAAAGTTACAACTCACCTTTAAACGAAGAGCACATCGTACATGTATAGATGTAAACTGGGTTTCGTTTTTGTTTCCATAAAAAGTTTCGTTTACTCTTAAAACCTGCTAAAATTAGTCTTGCGTAGACTGCCATCTACAGGAGACATTTGGCAGCAATTATTGCCTGATATTTTTCCTAACATTAGTTTAACACAAAAAAAATGTATAGTATTTTTAAAAATGTAATAACAACAACGGTAATTATTATTATTTTAAAAACTACATATCTCCACATTTCTTCAGGATTTAGTCTGTTTTTGTTTGTTCTGTTCCTTGTCATTCAAGAGAGACTGGATGATGATCAAATCAGATCTGTTTGTGGAGCACTGGCTGTTGTGAAAAACAAATCTCACTGGACTATTACAATTAATGGCAAAAAGAATGTTTGGAAATGTAAAAAAGATTAAAATAAATAAATAGGCTAAATAACTGACTTTAAACCATTTTAACTGATGAAAATAGTATTCTAATCATTCTGACCACCATCAACATTGTCAACATGTAACAGCTCAAAACTTGATACTGAATTTGCATAGTATGAGATTTAAAGTGTGCACTTGAGACCATAAAAATATGTATCTGTGCGTATACATCTGAATTTGAAAAAGTAGGAAAAAAATAACTTATAAATAAAAAATTAAAGATTATGAAAAATTAATAATAAAGGCATGGTGAGAGGTTAGGTGATTTTTATAGGGATTTTCATGTAGCCTAATAAAAAGTTAAATTCAGTCACATAACATTCAGGGACAAAACATGTCCAGCAATTGTAACTGCTATTAGGCTATTATTGTTTTGTGAAAGAAATGCTAAGTTTGTCAAAACCGTCACGTCACCAAGAATTTATGTTCTAATTATATGTCAAAATACTTAAATGTGACTCTCGAATAGAAGCTTTATAAACAATAACATATCGCTGCAGGGCCTACAGTAATTTATTGATCCAATGTATTTGAAAGTTAAAATGACAACGAATTCAGGTTTTCGTCACCATCGTCAGATTTGTCAACTCCAACGCCAGTTAACTATTTTGATAATAAGTTATTTCATTATGATTTTTTTATATTTGGTGTGAAATTGTTGGTCTCATGTGAAAGTGTAATCTGTCATCTAACATAACAGTGTGTTTTTAATGTTACAAATATCTTGAATGCTGTTAAAGATAAAGTTGAAATTAAATTGCACAGTCCAAGAAGTTGGCAGGTTGTATCAAAGCATAGCTCAGTAGCTACATAAATGTAGTTTCATTTGTCTTAGTACAAAGTACTCTTTTTTCAGTTTTGCACCCACTTCTCACGAATGACTGTGTTAATAAACAGAATTTAATGAGCATTCTGAGTCTATTATTTAACTACTGTCATATTTAAAAAGAAAAAAAAGGTCAGATACTGCGATTCTCTTTACAAAGTCTCCCAAGACGCCATATCCTTCGATATAAATGACATCTGGAACGACGCAGGTTATTTATATTTCTCAAAACAGCTTTTGTAGGTCAGTGGAAACAGACACATATACAGCCGCAGCGCTGCGTGTCGCTGCTGAGCTCGTCTGCGGCTTCATCTCGACTTAAAGGAGACGCAACAAAGAGCGACAGCAGTGGGCCCTGCTAACAGCGTGGCTTACTATAGCTTTAAGAACTTAAAATAGGGTCTGGGTCTTTAAAATGAATTTTGCACAGTTATTATAGAGATGATAGACTAAGTTTTCTATTCATACGACTTATGTTTTTGCACTACATTTGCAAAGAGAAGTAAGAGCGTCCATTGAAATATGTTTGACAATCGGATCAGGGCCGTTAGCAACCCAACATTTTTCATGTTAACGATATGCCTCTTGTTTATTGCAAGCTATGTTTCATTTTGTTGAGCGTTTTTGAGGCGTCTTGAAGTACGAGAAAACAACTTTAGCGGGGATGGAACCGCAGCTCTTGAACAACAAAGAGGAGGTGGAGAATGAGGCGGCCCTGGAGAAATCCGCGGGGCAGAGTACCGCATCCACCCCGTGCAGGGCATTCAGAGGACGGGGCGATGGGTGTCTGAAGACCGAAGGGACTTGCCCACCCGAGACAAACGGAGCTGCGCAGAGCGTGGCGGGATCCGGCCGGGTTTTACGGGACAGGTCAACGCGAGCGATTCCCGTGTGGAGGCAGAGCGATATCGGGGAGGACCGGGGTGAAGTGACACGCGACGCTGCGGCGAATCGCCGGAGGAAAGCAAAATGCCCGCGGCGCAGGAAGAGCGCAGCAGCCGCTCAGGGTTCATCGGATGCGGCCAGAGAGTTCCCCGTCGACGGCGACCTTCCAGATGAGTACGTGCGTCTATTGAGCCTCTAATATACATGACATGTTTTAGAGCACAATAACAAGGCCTCGCTTGTGCAGGTCCTAATAATAAGGCATGACATTTCTGTGCTAATTTCACACCTTTAGGCGTAATGCTGTCAGACTGCAGTGTTTACATTTGCACAAGTGAAAGCGGATGTGTTTCCAAAAGAGTAGTTGGGCAAAATAACTCTTTGACACTGAAAGGATGATCTTAAAAGCTGAGTAACGATAAATAAATCAGCTTGTTTCTCCGTCTTATGACAGGTTTGAAGAAAACAAGGATGCACTGGTTAATCGAGGTACTTGAACTGACATTTCATTTGTTAATAAGCATCTAAAGGAGGCTGTATATGGCCAGCCGTTTTATTAATTTTCTGTAGTTTCTATTTACAAGAATATAAGTATTCCGAAAGTGACTATTCATTAGATACTAGTACGTATTCTTCTAATAGTTGCAAATGAATTATGAATAACGTTAAACTTATTGTTTTACAAAGAACGTTTCCCCATTTTGTATAGCTTGGTGACTCAAGTATAGTATAAATAAAGCATTCACTTTCGACTAGTTTGTGTTACCGCTTGACTAGTAACTATTAGGTTCTAGTAGTAAGTTATTTCTTTGTAAATAATAACCATCCATTTTAGTTCCACAGGTAGTTATTTATTTGATATACTAGTGCCTGTATTATCCTAAACAATGACTAGTCAGAATAGCTGTATAGTAAAAAATAAACCTAGTTACTACTAGTTATAATTTGGATAAAAAATTACTAGTAGTAATAGCAAGTAGGTACTAGTATAGACTAGTACTTGTAAAAATCGATAACAGCAACCATTGGAGTTACCTGAATATCTGATATCTACAATAAGGCTCACTTTGTTAACTCTCATCTCAGTTAGCATAAATGTAAGTATTTACCAATACCATGCATTATTCAATTTAAAGGTTTTATTTATGAATATTATTTAATGGACCTGAGCTAATGAGTAGTGAACAACGGTTAAGTGTCCCTGTTAAGCACCTTATTGTAAAGTATTACTGAATAATTAAGTCACATATTGCCATAGAATTCTTTGGCAACAGTCGCAATATGTAACCAATTAGAGCTAGTTATTATTGGGGTATTGACCATAAGCGAAGAAATACATACTAGTATGTAATGAATATGTATTAGTGACAAATTGAATTGATGTACTCACTTTTGGAATTGGTACTAGTATCTGACATACTACAAAAAAACCTAGTTAGTTTTAAGGAAGAAATGCTAAAGCAGTTTGCCTTAGGATGCGATCTGATTCTGCTTCATGTGACTCTGTTCTTTTCCAGCGGCCCGCGGCAGACGGGTGCAGGTGCGCTCAGGGGCCCGCACCTGCCGGGGCTCGCCTAGGACTGTGTTTAAAATTGAGCCAGAAATGGACATTGACTATGGTACGCTGCTGAGCTTTTCACGTAGTAGACTGAACAGGTCCACTACAAATGCCTGATCAAATACACACCACAAAACGTGTATACATAAATAACTATAACGGTTGCACATTTTGCTTGCAGCGGAGGCCGATAAAGCAGTCGAAAAGACAGAAGCAAGGTGATGGCACATTTATCTTAAGGAACACATAGACCCTTTCACATGAAGGACCCCATGAAATCAACGTTGGAGTTTAGGAGTAATGTGCATAGCGTTTGGACCAAAACTATCTTGCATTACCAAACCTATTTAGATTTCTGTCCTCCATTTAGCAAGAGCTGGTAGTGCATCTTTATTTACGATGCAACATTAACTTGAGGGCTATTGGCTGTTTGTTAAAAAAAGACACAAGTCTAGTTTTAACACTGGAAAGAAAAGCGTGCTTGTCAAGCCATTTCGTGGGGTCTTTGAAGACACTGATGGCTGCTGGTGTTTTGGAGTTGATCTAACAAGCCCTGTGTTTGTTACTGCCATATTTTAGTGTGGAGAAAAAGGAAGAGGAGAGCATGGATGATGATGTTGTAGAAGAGGAAGAGTGTCCGTTTGTGGATGATCCAAAAGATGAAAACTACCTACCCCTTTCACATAGGTACTCTTGTGCTTTATGTGTGATTGGTTTTAGAGACTTGGAAAAAGTTACTGTTTGTTTGTTTGTTTGTTTGTTTTTATAAATGACAGACATCTGATGTTGTGTAGATGGATTACAGTAATCAGTCAATGAGAGTTGTGAATTATTTGGACTTGTCAGGATTTCCAGTGTCACAGAAGTCTTGTAAATATCAGGAAATTGTCATTTTGATGCTGACTCGTTAATAAATTAGTTGTGGCAAAAATTCTGATCAATGGTTTTTTTCCATGAATCTGCTGTTAGCGCTAAAAATTGTAATTTCCAGGCGGAGAATAGTAAGTGAAATATCAAAAAAGGTCATTATAAAGACAATTTCCATGTAAAACATTAGTTTTTCTTGTCGTGGTCATCGATAAACACATTTCTGTTTGTGAGATAACAGATTATGTAAGCCTTTTGTTAAGCTTTGAAGAAAACCTCTGTATTTATTGTATGGAACGACTGAAGGTGTTGGGTGGTGTTCTAAATATATATGCTGTAAGCGTCAAGCTTAATGTATCGTGTACAGCGATAGTGCCTTGATGAATAATAATATAACCCTGCACTGTGCATTGACGGTATCTACTTGTTTGCTTTCTTTAAGAAAATGAAAACATACTGATTAAAAAATATGCAAAGAAGTAGAAACACTGCTTCATTATTACAGTCGTGTATTAGATTATGTATTGTTGTATTGCTGATTGTGGTTTGTTTCTCTTGTTCAACAGTGAGGAAGAGGACGCCGTCAGCAGTGATGAAGATGTCCCTTTTAAGGATGATGCAAATGACCAGAGCTATGATCCTAAGAATGAGAAGTATGTTTTTCTGTGCATCTTCTGAAAACCTCGTTTCCTACACCCTCTACATTTCTGTTGTATTTCTGTGCAGGGAAATTCCCAAGTCGAGGCGCAGACCCCCTACTAGACTGACGGAGAAGAAAGACAAGACTTCAATGCAAGAAGCTGCAACAGAGCAAGAGGCAGAGATAAAAACTGAGGGAGGGGAGAGCACAGATGTCCAGAACGCTGCTGAAGTTGAGGAAGGTGCCGAGCCACCCAGGAAGTGAGTCAGTGATGTTGTTTTGCATGTTTGTGATGGAAACACAGCTTAACACCCCTGCTACAAAATGTTTACTCATTAGGTTTGCAGTATCACTCACACATTCTCACTTAAACACTCACTTAGTGAATGATAAACAAATATTAACCATCAGGCATTTGTGTTTTTTGTCTTAGAAGAGGGCGAAGGCGGAAAGATGATAAAAGTCCTCGTCTTCCTAAAAGAAGGTAACAAAGCATCTCACAATGAACACTGAAAGAATAGGGCTCTATCCATCTTCCTTTAATTTAGATAACAAAAATTGGCAAGAATATTTCTATTAAATAAATATTTTGTTGTTTTTGTTGTAGTATCTAAGTGTTAACAGCTTTTGTCGATAAAGTCTGAAATCGTTTAAAAAAAAAATACATTAAAACTTCTACAGTGATAGGTCAAGGAATATTCATTTAAATTCCTACTCTGTATTTATTTTAGCAAATATGTTTTGTCATGAAGGTTTTTTTATTTTTTTGGACTAAAATTTGTCAATCCAAACCATAAAAAAAAATGGAAATGGAAAATTTAAATTTGTTTCAATCCTGATTATGGCTAATTATAGCATAAACAAAAGGCCAAGACAGTAAATTAATGGTATATGATATGTTATATTTATCCAAGTTCTGTACAAACAAATGACTTTGTTCTTTTTACAGATTATAAAGTTATGTTTTGTAGTAAAATAAAGTGTATATATAATATAAAATGTGTGTGTGTGTGTGTGTGTGTGTGTAATAAATAAATAAATATATAATGAGAGACATGGATAGATAGATGCACATACATATACAAAAAAAGTTTTTTCCTATTTTAACTAGTGATCATTTGTTCTTGTATTCAGGAAAAAGCCGCCGGTGCAGTATGTGCGTTGTGAAATGGAAGGATGTGGCACAGTGCTGGCTCATCCACGTTACTTACAGGTACAAACACAACCTAGTGTTTCTCTCACTGACTGACACCTGACACACAGTTTAGACCTGAAGCCTTACTGTTTTCTTTCTGTCCTGCAGCATCACATTAAATATCAACACCTGATGAAGAAGAAGTACGTCTGCCCTCATCCCTCATGCGGACGACTCTTCCGGCTGCAGAAACAACTACTGCGGCATGCCAAGCACCACACCGGTAAGATAAACACATCCAGTGGAAAGCTTGAAATAGTTATCCAGAAGTGTCTTTGGTTGGGTGGCTTTTTTAAAGCACAGTCTGTTTCAGATCAGAGAGACTATATCTGTGAGTTCTGTGCTCGCGCCTTCAAGAGCTCTCACAACCTGGCTGTGCACCGAATGATACACACCGGAGAGAAACCACTGCAGTAAGTCAAATCTCTGCTGCTTACACACTTCTGCACTGAGAAGTACAGCCGCTTGATCGTTTTTGTAAAACAAACATTAACAGGAATTATCAGGTTTTGTATCTTCCGAAGAGTTTAATTTTGACACACTAACCAGCTGACTGTTAATTTTCCTGCTTATTACATGGCCACTTAAAAAAGAACAAATTATATCAAACATTGATTTTGGGTTAAAAGCTACATAATTTCACCATATTCTCAGTATTTAGCAAAAAGCTTGATGGGTTCACTTTTTTAAAAAATGACATAATTTAGACATCATATTAGTACTGTCATTTGAATTTTTAAATTCAATTCATTGAAGTTATTTTTTTAAAACAGTGAAATAGTATTACTATTAATTTAAATAGTATATAACTAAACTGTATTACTATGGTAATGTTTAATATTTTGATTTAATGATAATATTATTTTATATTATCATTATATTAATAGATACAGCCCTACAAAAACGCAAAGCAAACCTGAAGCTCTTTAAAAAAAAACACACATTTTAAGAAATTCCAAACAATATCAGTCTTAATAACTGCTATGGATTAATATAAATATATCTAATATAATATAAATTGCTGTTAAACCAAGAATAAAACCAATAATGATATGAATACCATAATATGAATCAAAGGCTAAAGTCTATGAAATACATTTAGTAACAGAATATATAAATAGTGTGTGTGTGTGTGTGTATATTTATAAATAGTTTTTTAATGCACAACTGACTATAGGTGTTTTTAACTTAGAGCCCTCATTAACAAACATTTGTATCAATTATAAATCATTACATAAATGGTTAAATGGAAAAGTGAGATCTATGAATATATGCTTTAACTTTTCTTTGCTTTGTGGAAATGTCAGTACCAGGCAGACTGTTTTAGTTGTCATGTTACATTTTCAATATATTTACGCACAAATAATGACACATTGTGTAATATTTAAATAACATGCAAGTTTTCCAGTGTAGTCATTTTGTGGATCTATAAAGAAAAATGACAACATTTCAAGCGTTTCGTTTCCTGTGTAGGTGTGAAATCTGTGGTTTCACTTGCCGTCAGAAGGCCTCCCTCAACTGGCACATGAAGAAGCATGATGCAGATGCCACGTACCAGTTCTCCTGCAGCATCTGCGGCAAGAAGTTTGAAAAGAAGGACAGTGTGGTGGCTCACAAAGCCAAGAGCCACCCTGAGGTGCTCATTGCCGAGGCCCTGGCCGCCAACGCCGGAGCCCTCATCACCACTCCCACCGGAGTCACCTCGATGCTGGAGACCTCCACGGGCTCCTTGCAGACAGAGCAGGTGGTCCCTGAAGCCCAGGGGAGCTCTGCCATGCCAGCAGGTCAGGTGGGTCCAGTGATGGTTGTGAATCAGGATCACCCGCTACACACCATGCAGGTACCGGTGACCCTGGCCATGTCCTCGACGGAGGAAAACAGCACTCCTTCGCAGCAGACCTCCGCTCACTCTCTGCAGATGCCACTACAGTTCATCTCGACACAGCAGCAGCACCAAATCCAGCAGCTACCCGTTCAGCCCTCCACGACCAGCGTCTCCCAGCAGGCCGCTCTGGTCCAGCAGCTGCCCGTTCAGCCATACAGCCCTCAGTCCCAGATCGTCCACATGGCCTTCAGAGCTCTTCCTCAGCAGCAGCTCCCACTGGTTTCTGTCGCACAGCAGCTGCCTCTTCAAAGCACCCAGCCACATCAAAACCAGACCCTCTCGAGGCCCCCAAGCCACAACCCAACTCCCCTTCTCTCCCAAACCCTGCCCGAGGTGTCCGCCAACTCCCAGGGCGTTTTGGGATTCGTGGGCGATCCTGCCTCCTCCTTATCTACATCTCCCCAGTCTTCCACTACTCCTTCAGAGACAAGACAGGTGGTCTGGGAGGGAGACGGGACTAATGAGAATGGAAGTGGGGGTGGGGTTTGGGAGGCAGGTGGAGAGGGGGAGGAGCCAAACATGACGGACAGTTCAGATGGTCAAATACAGCGCGTTCTGCTGTAGTGAAGGATGGATGCTGAAGGTGTAACATGGAAGTTAGTGAGATGACTGTTATTTGTCGCGCTCCTACACGCCCTGAAGTTAAATATATAGAGTCATAAATATATTGTATGTAATCGCATTAACTTTTGGTAGCTTTGTAGAAATGTCTGTACCAGGGAGACTGTGTTTTGAGTTATTGTCATTGTTCATTTTGTATATAAACAGTTATAGTCCCCTCCAACAACCATCTGTTTTGTGTGTGTGTGTGAGAGAGTTGTTTTGTGGCTGTAGAGGCTTCCGCAGACCTTAATTCACTTTAGTCTGTGTGAGTAAAGCCATTTTGCGTGTGTGTGTGTGTGTGTGTGTGTCTGTAAGCAAACCTGTGCCATCATGTGGCTTGAATAGGTACTGTAGAAATTAGGGATGCACCCATATTACAGATAAGCTGATAATAATTTTCATGTTATGGACTATTAAAATGCCATCCTATTTTGTTTAAATAAATGTAAAATAAAACACTAAAAACAAATCAGCTGTTTTAAATGTTACAAACGAATTTATGCATCACTACTTAAAATATATTAATTTTGTAATTTGAGAACCATAATTATTAGGTTGTTTTTTCACTTTGAGCATTTGATGAAGGCTAAAGCAATATAACTGCAAAAAATGAAAGAAAAACAATAATGACTAATATACATAACTGTTCAAAAGTTTGGTGAGGTCTTCTTGAAGGATTTGTTTTCCTAAATTGCAGTTAACCCTAAAATTATACATTTATACATATATTATTACAATTCAAACTATTTCCTATTTTAATACATGTTAAAACCGATTCCTGAGATGGCAAAGCTATTTTCAGCAGCTGTTACTCTTCAGTGTAACGGTATGCTTTAGAAATAATTCTAATACGCGGATTTGGAGCTCAAGAAACATTTATTATCATAAATGTTCAAAACGCGTATGCTGTGTAATCCGTGACACTTTTTTTCATGATGAATAATAAGTTTAAAATAACAGTATTCATGTGAAATAGACTTTTATTTTGTTACATTATTTAGAAATGTATTAATTTAATGCATCTTTACTTAATAAATGTACTCATTTCTTTCAAACAAATCTAACTGCCTCCAAACATTTGAAAATTAGTGTATATCAAATTTACACTTACAGCTATCAATTTTATAAAAGGAAAACTCGAATATCACCAGTAACGGTACAGCCCTAGCTGAAATAAACATAATAGCAAAAAAGGGACACTTACATTTGAAAATACATTGACTATATATATTTTTAGAGTCATCAAAAACACAATATGTATGCATACTTACATTTATTGTTTCACAACCTTAGAATTAGACCTATGTTGGACTAAAAAGGGCTTTTCGGAAGCCAAATAAAATCTAGATAAATGCCATTTTAATAAAGACATCTATTCCTATACATTTTCACAAGACTCTCTCCGCTAGTATTGCCCACAACGCCTTTGACCTAAAAACAAAAACCTCTGGAGAAAATCTGTAACACATTTTACAGACTAAATAAATCAGTAGCATTTTAATTCAATAAATATAACGCAGCATTGTGGGTGTTTTCACATAAAAGTAAGTTTTACGTGAGAAGTTTTGAATTGTCATGGTTGTGAGAGTCTGGCATACTGCTTGAGTGCACGTTTTGGTGGAATGAGAGAATCATTCACCCCCACTCTTCTCTTCTTTCGCTGTTCATTGTCTTTCTCTCCTTCTGTCTCTGCGTCTTCCTCACAAGAAGCCAGCGGACCATCATCGTGTGAAACTGTAACGTTGTCTTTTGGTCCAGTGTCGGAGGTGACCACGCGGTTACTCTGCAGGTCGCTGTCGTGTGCGAACTTGCAGCTGCTTCCAAAGCGGCAGCGGCCATCCTTCCTGTAGGCCACACAAATGCGCTTACCGTCAATCTGGGTGGGGCGAGCTTGTAAAGTAAGAGGTACATGTTTCTGTAGGACATTCAGTCTCTCCTCTGCCAGCTCTTTGAATGGATTAGCAAACACACTGCTGCCTGTAAGCGCTCCACCCGAGCCGGATCCTCCCAGAGGCGGAGGAGGGAGCTTGTGAGTGTGAGGACGGATGGAAAGGAGTGGCGAGGGTTTGGAAACGGAGCGATTGGCAGTGGGCGGCTCCTCCTGATCCTCATTACCTGGATCAGATTCAGACTCACTGGAAAGCGACTCCGACTCCAACAGGAAATTATGGCTTTTCGTCTTCTCTGCAGTGCATTCTGTCTTCTTGAAGGACCTAAGCAGAAACAATTAAAGATGTTTATCTAAAAAGTGATAGTTAATCATTCTCAGCTCATTAAAAGAATAACTGACCTCCTTTTTTTTTTTTTTTTTGTCGTAATCATTTAAGTCATGAAAGTGATTGGTGAGCACTGCAGACAAATGCTTTTTTAGTTCATACACACACACACACTTATCACCCTTGGGAAAAAGAAGAAACAGTTTCTCATACCTTACTTTTTGGGAAATTAAAACACTTAAGTAAGAATATACTTAAGTGCAAACTGAATGTAAAGTTTTGAACACCTAATTAAATAAAAACATAGTTTAAATTCATGTTAAATGTAATTAGTTGAACTTAAGAGTGCTTTTTTGATACACTAAAGTAGAACTTAACATATTTATATTTATTTATTTATTATGAGGTCCAGCAACAATGGCTATATTCATATGTTTGCTGCGTAAATCAAACAGATTTATTAAAAATGCTAACTCATTCCCTGCCAGCAACCAGTGCTTTAAGTACAAAAAAACAGAGGTTTCCCGCTAACAGCTGTAGACAAAGCAGCTCTGATCTTCAAACGCTGCCTTGTGGAAGATGAAATGAAAATGACATTTTCTAAAGAATACAGTGATATAAAACACCCACGCCTCGGTTTGATTTTTAAATGTGCATTATGTGCTCATGCTTATTGATTTTCCAAGTCTTTTTGGAAAATCAGTCATTTTTTTTAGATTGTGGCAGGTCGCCACAAATAAATATATGTTTGGGAAACACAGCACAATAACCTGAGACCCAGGGCCAGATTAAGATGGCCAGGGGCCCCTAGGCTACAGGTTGCATTTGTAAGGATTTAGTTTAAAATGTATTAGCTTTAAATGTACTATCAAATAACACACTACAGCTAAAATTAGAATTACGCATTTACATGTGCTGCAACAAATTAAACAAAACAATTCAAATGTAAGTTAAAGTAAAACTTTCGATTTGACATTTTTACACAGCACGCCTATTAAGAAGTGAGTTAAGAAGCAGTCATGAAAGTAACTTTTTAATTTTATTTTTTACATTATCTGCAAGTTAAACAATAGACGTTTAAACCACAAAAAAGTTATATAGTACAAAAAGTTCTATAAAAAAAAAAAAGTTCTTTGTGGTGCTTGACAGCCTCAGTTCCCTATTCACTCTTACTCAGTTCAGATTATAGCATTATATTTTATGTATGTATGTGTGTGTGGACGGGTTTATGTGGTTTATGAGGACACAAATTTGTATAATGACATGGGTATGACATAGGTATAACA
>JAUMHP010000040.1:8131722-8181425 GCA_032361065.1 Enteromius trimaculatus | reverse complement strand
TAATAAATGAAGACCACTTAATTTCCAAGAATGCTCTAATTTAGTTGGAGGTCACATGATCAGTCCTCTTAAATACTCTAATCAAGCAGGAATTCCTGCTTGCCAACATCCATTGATTTAATCAGTGTAAGTTCGAATGAGCCGATTATACATGTGTATGTTTCAGAGATCAAGTCTGATGGGGCAACTTTTTTGAGCAATATCCTTTGTCATTTTTCCATTGAGAATGGGTAAAAAAATTCTGTCTGCATAATTTAAATTAGTGGGGGACCCTTTGTCTTAACTCGTTGCTTGTTGATGGCATCATTACTCAAATGTGTATCATCAGCCTAAGTGTGTAAATATCTATGTGAGACCCTATTATATGTGTTTCAGGTGATGGTCATGAGGACAAACACAGAGTGCCTGCTGCTGATGGACCGTACTATGAAACACAATCTGCTCAGCTCTGGTGTGTGTGTGGTCTGAGCAGAGATACTGCACGTGTTTGTGTGTGTGTGTGCATGCTAGGAGGAGATAGCAAGTAATTGTGTTTGTTGTGTGGTTAGGAGATGTTGTGTGTGTATATGGAGGTGGGGGATTACTGGAATGCAAGCTGTGTGTATGTATGTGTGTGTGTATGTGTGTGTGTTTATTGCAATGTGTTTATTATCATTTGGCCAGTGAGAGAATGTGTGTGTTTATCATAGTGTGTTGCTCAGTTTATGGTATGTGTGTGTGTTTGTATCCATTTATTGCTGTGTTTAGTCATAATGACAACAGAAATATGTTTATATATGTATCTATCTACACACACACATATGTATATGTATGTATATATATGTGTGTGTGTATATGTATATGGGTGTGTGTGTTTATATATATATATATATATATATATTTATATGTATATGTGTGTGTGTGTGTATATGTGTGTATATATATATATATATATATATATATATATTATTATTATTGCTGTCAAACGATTAATCGCATCCAAAATAAAAGTTTTACTTTACATAATATATTTGTATGTACTGTGTATATATAATAAGTATTTATACATACAAACACATGCATGTGTATATTTAATGAAAATATGTTATATATTATATATATTTAGATAAAAGATAAGATTTAGATAATATAAAATATAAGAAAATAAATGTATAAATGCATTTACATGTAAATACTTTCAAAATATATACTGTATGCGTGTGTTTTAATATAAATATAATAAATTAACATATATATATATATTCTGGTTTATAATCTATATCAGTGCTAGCATACATAAAGTAGCATCAACTAATCTGTTTGTGATTCACCTTCTTTTATCTAAATCCACTGCTTAATAATGCTATGGAACATTCTAATTTGCAATTTGAGAATTAATATGTTATTAACGTTAATAATGAAAGCAGAGACAGCATGATTTTAGCACTGCACATGCATTGATCTGCTGCTCTGTGGTTTAGAGGACAGGGTCTGCAAGATTTTTCCCAGCTGTGGTGTGGTTCTCTCTAGCAGTTTTGTTTGCTGTATTGCTGTCTGATGTAGTTTTCTCTCATGCAGTGTGAGTGAGGAGGGTTCTAGCGGAGAGAGAGGGGCCATCTCGTACCCCCCATCACCAAACTGCCGCATTCGTGAAATGCACTGTGGAAATCAAGTGCGACTGATTGTCATAGCAATCCGTGACATTGCAAAGGGGGAGGAGATCACTGTGGATTACAGTTTGACCGAGTGGGGAGAAAACTCCACGGTAAGTGTAACCATGACAATGGCTAGCACATCTCTGTGATTTAAACTCCTTTTGCACTTACTGTTTAGGTGTTATATGCATGTTGTTTGATTTATTCATGTATATATGTAGGAGTGTTGAAGGGACTTTAAAGCCCACTCTTATGTCACATGGTTGACATTTTTTTTGTAATGATGTTGCATCCCTCTTTCAGGGTTTCCATGGCACTGTGCCACCTAGTAGCTTTGATTGCAGCTTGGACCACGAGAGCAACATTAAGAAGGTAAATATACATTACATTTTTACTAATACACTCACAGACACACCCAGTTACCAAGCAACAGTCATTTTCTTTCTGAAAATTCTGTTTTGCTGAAATGATTGCTGTGCCCCTGGCCATCATTTACCATAAGCATAAGCACCACAGCACACTAATATCTCCTGAATTTTCTCACATTTTCATCCAGTAATTTCATACATAGTTTTTAATTCATTTCAACTTGAGTGTGCCTCCTGGAACTGAGCAACCTGTGAAGCCATTTTGAAAAATTGACCCTGGTCACTTTTTATAACAGTGCATGTTGGCATATGTCTTTTTAGTTGGTGTCCTTTTAAACATTACTCACCCTCGTGTCATTTCAAATCCGCAAGACTTTCACCTTTGGGACACAAATGAAGATATTTTTGATGAAATCCAAGAGCTCTCTGACCATCCACAGACCGCAATGCAGCTACCACATTTAAGGCCCAGAAAGGCAGCAAGTACGTAGTCAAAAAAGTCAATATGTCATCAGTAGTTCAACCATAATTTTATTAAGCTATAAGAGTACTTTTTGTGGGGGGGAAAAAGACTTTATTCAATAATTTTTCTACCTCAGGGTACCGTCTTCTGCCATTATGGTATCATGGCACAAGGTACTTACTACCATTCTGGCCTTGATTGTGGTAGGACTCCCTTTGTGGACTCTGTGGAGTCAGAAAGCTCTCAGATTTCATCAAAAATATATTTATTTGCATTCCAAAGATTATATTTCAAGAAATGTCTTATGGGTTTGGAACAACATAGGGTCAATTTTTGGGTCAACCACCTTTTTTAAAACAATAATAGCAATTAACTGACCTGAAAAATCATCGTTTTAATGCTTCTGAGTACCTTCAGCCTCCACATTTTGGTCAAAAACCTCTTGAAAGTGGGTGTTGGTGGTGTTTAGTCATTTCCAGGTTGATACAAATAAGTTATGTCCTACATTTTTCACTTTCAGTCATTACATTTAAATAAATGTGCAATTTAAATGTGCAACGCTTTCCAGATTATTCACCTTTTAACAGATCTTGTAAATGCATGTGTTTTTCCCTTAGGAAGAAGAGTCCGGCCCAGTTCCACTCTCTGCATCAGAATATCTCACACCTTCCTGGTCTCTCTCTCCTTCCTCCTCTCCTCTGTCTCACTCGGAGCCCAGTGATTCAGACCTCAACTCGGATGATGCCAATGGAGAGACACGCATGCGAACACTTCATCGTCGCAAGAGGCACAAAGCCCTGTCTTCTGCTGCACATGCTAAAAGAAAAGCACTTCAGCGACCCCCCAGCCATCCTCCCTCTTTTCCACACTCCCTCCCATCCTCCAAACTGCAGCCCGCTGCTCCCTCCAGACCTGTGTTTAAGTGCCCGCCGCCTGCAGGAGTTGCTGCTAATAGTGTCAATGTGTCAGTGGGTCGTGGGCAGAGCACTATGACCCAGAAACAACGCTGTGTTTACTGCAGCCGTCACTTCCGATCTCTCCCACGGCATCTGGAGAAACACCACGCCCACCAGCCGGATGTACGCACTGTCCTGGAGCAAGCACGCACCCCTAGTGACCCTCCTTGTGTACAATCATGTCTCCCATCATCGAGCAAACATTCCCAATGTCTACAAGTGACTCCTGTGCCAGGTGTAGTTGTCGTAACACCACAGTCACCTCCAGCTTGTACTTTGTCTCCAGTCAGAAGTAGCCCTGCCCTCTCTAGCCCTACTCGTAAATGTCCTGCCCCAGCGACTCCCCCCAGAAGAGGAGGTGTTCCCGTGTCTGTCTTAAAGAGGAGCCCACCTACTCCTGCTACTCCTCCGAGAAAAGGAGGACGAAAAATTAAAAAGGATAAAGAGGAGGTAGACATTTTTGAGAAGATGAAAGAAGAGGAACTGCCCACTCCAGTGTTTGTGGATCTTGTTAAGGAGTCAGAACCTTCCAAAATAGAAAGAGAGGACAATGTAGGGAGAGAAGAAGAAAGCGGAGCGGAGGATAAGACCGACCTATCAAGGTTAGACATTCACAATATTAAAAAAACGTTTCACTGGCTATGCAACAAAATAATCTGTTAGTAATCGGATTGATGACTTAATCGAACAGGCAATTCTTCATGTTAACACCTTAATCGATCCAATTGAGCTCGATTTGAATGAAAGGTTGTACAATTGGATTGAAAGTGGTGGTTTATTCCTTTTCTAATACAATCGAGACTCCGAAAGGACTGTGTAATGACATCACTTCATTATGAAGGTAAAATCACTTTTGAATAAAGTGTTGTAAAAATTAGTATCCTGTCATTATAAAATTCTCCTTTCACTCATTGCCTGTGAAGTGAAGCAGGACGATGCCCCCCAAGTCCTTTTTTCAAATTCTCATCTATGGTTTTGGACGTAGAGATGGACGCTTTTACTGTGTGATAAATACAAGCAGCACAGCATGGCTTTTCATATGTAACATTTATCCAGAAAAAGATAAATATTTATTCTACTGTTTAAACCAAACTATATAAAAAAAAAAGATTTATTATTGTGTGTATACTGCGGAAAACTCTATGTCATGTCTTGTGACATGAATGCGCAGACATCAACCCAATCACGTTTAGCATTCGCGCAAACACTACATGTTCATAATCACATTTATCAGTTGGAATAAATTAAGTCTGATTAAAACAAAAGTTGGGAATGTAAACATAGTCACTGTTAAAATCGATTAGCGCTGTCGAAAAATAAAGGTTTTTGTGTACATTATATATATGTGTGCGTGCAGTGTATATTTATGTAAAAATAAATATGCACACATGCATGTATATATTTAGGAGAAATGTTATGATTATATGTTAAATATATTTATATATTATCTAAATTAAATGAATATAAATATATACATGTAAATACATCTGGATATTTTCAAAATGTATATGTGTGTGACTTTATAAATACATAAATAAACAGTACACACACATATCTTACATAAACAAAAACTTTTATTTTGGATGCGAATAATCATTAATCTATATTCATTTAATTTCACCTAATCTTTGTCTTTCTTTTTTCTCAGTTTGCGTCGTCCCCACATGCTCCCGCTTCTTTCCTCGCTTTCCTCCCTGGTGTTGTACCTGCGACGGCTGCAACACTCCGCCTTTATTTCTCTGTCCCGCTCACCTCAATCGGCCGAGGCTTGGCGTCTCCTCTGTCACTCCAGCCTGGCCATTCTCATCCTGTACAATCGCCGCCGTGAATGTGAAGTCTCCAAACTGACAATCTCAGAGTACCAGGCCCGAGTTACACCCCAATGCCCTGTCCCCGTGCAGCCTGGTGCCCCGCCAACTGTAACCCCACTGGAGGCTTCGCTCTCACCCTTCGAGCGGATGGTCCTCCCTCATCTCCCTCGCGCCGGGGTCCAAGGCAAGCGTGGGCGCGTACAGCCACTCATCCTCCCGCCACACTCTGAAGCCTGTCTGGAGATGCTTTTGCAGACTCGTGCTGGTGTGGGAATCGATCCACAGAACCCATATGTGTTTGCCAGACCGTATCATTCGCCAGCCACTCCCCTCCGTGGGACAGACTTGCTACGTAGTTTGGCACGGTCCAGTGGTTCTCGGCATCCCCGAGCACTCACACAGACACGGGTTCGCAGGCAGGTGGCGATACTTACGCAGCTGCTGTTGTTAAGTGAAGGTGAGGAGGAAGGACAGCATGGGGCTGCCATACAACGATTGGAAAGCTTCTTGCAGAAGGAATATCACGTGACTCAAAGCTGTGCAACCATCGGCCAGGACCCTGGGCTGATGGGTCTGATCGGTCGGGTGGTACTATGCGGAGAGAGAGATGGCGTCTTGTTCCGAGGAATGAGTTTACATCACATCTGTCTGGAGTTAGATGGTGAGTGAGTTATTGTGTCAAGCACAAGGCAGGTGTAAATAAAGAGTATTGGTCTAATCAATCATACTTACCCTTCTCTTTCAGTGTTGTCAGGAAACTCTGCCGACTCGCTGTCAGAGGACTCAGATGTTGAGCAGAGTAAAGAGAAACCAGAAACAGCATCTCCTGCAACCACCATTGTGATGAAGAAAACCACAAACAACAGTAAATCTCCCCGGCCCAAGAAGATGAACAACAGCTCCTTGCTCTCAGCGGGACGCAAAAAGGCCTCAGGACAGCCCAAACCTGGTGAGTCTGATTTTGTGACTCTCATACAGTTTGAGAATATGCCTTTGTGGTCTTCAGTTCTAGGAAATGAGGGCAATACTGATAATTGTGACATAAGCTGTGTTTACATGTGCAAAGCATGGACCAGTTAAACCAGGGTTAAAGTGCCCCTATAATGCCATTTTAAAGGTTTCTAATATTACTTTATGAGTCTCTTAAAACAGGTTTACATGTATGCAAGGTCTAAAAACATTTGAGTTTTCTCCAAAAATAGATTTAATTTGACCCCATTTCTAAATTATTCGTAAACGACTCGTGTGAAGCAGTTTGAAGAATCAGTCTGTCTAAGCCCCTCCTTCCCGTGAGCCCTCACTGTGATTGGTCAGATGGCGCAGTCCTTTATGATTGGTCTACCACTACAGCGTGTGACTCGTTTAGGCTAAATTTGAACTCTTTTATTTAATAGACAAAAACTTAATTTATTGTGCACTGTCAGCGTCACAACTGTGCAGATAGTTTATGTTCACATACAGCTAAATGACACACTGCATGAAAGATCATATTGGAAAAGGCATAATAGGGGCACTTTAATAACAAGTTGTACAACAGATTTTGAGAGCTGATAAGTGTCAATTTGGTTAAAACCAAATAAGCTACACTAACTAAACATGGGAAAGAACATGAATTTGAAGTAATAAAATTTGTGGTGACCAATCTTTTATCAATCTTTTATCAAGACTTTTAACTTTAACTGATATTAAAATTAGCATACTTTTTTGTCCTCAAATGTTAATCTAATAGCAATTGCATTTGTTGTATTTTCATGCTGATATGGTAACACATTGGTATTTGACCATTCTCAAGGTATTATTTTCACTGACCTCATTTATATGCACATATTATTGTTGTCAAGCTTTCATTCAGAAAAGTGGTTTACATACTCTAAAGCTATTGGAATTACAGGTTTTAATTCTTTGTCATGCTTTATGCTTTATTTGAGTGATTTTGAACATTTTAATTAATGCCCCTCACAGCAGCTGTGTGGGGAAAAATGTAAGCCATTAGACTCTTATGTTGCCATTTTTACATCGTCCTTCAAATAAAGTAGTGGAAATGTGACCCTGGACCACAAAGTCAGTCTTAAGTCACTGCGGTATATTTGTATAGCCAATAGCCAAAAATACATTGTATGGGTCAAAATTATTGCTTTTTTGCCAAAAATCCTTAGAATAGTAAGTAAAGATCATGTTCCATGAAGGGATTTAGTCAATTTTTCTGTACCTTCAGATTTCAGATTTTCATGTAGTTGTATCTCGGTCAAATATAGCCCCATCCATCCAAATCATACATGAATGGGAAGTGTATTTATTCAGCTTTCAGATAAAATCATAAAATGATAAATCATAATTTTGGAAAATTAACACTTTTGTTGTCCAGGGTCACAAATGTGCCTTTTTTTGGTTAAAGTATCACTGGTTTGGGCATGTGAATATTCAGAATAAATTGTTTATTTGACCAAAAAGTCCAGTTAATGTAAGTATGTATGTTGGAGGAAAGATACATTATTTAGATTTCTTGTAGCCAGAATATTGGCATACCTGGTTAATGTTTATGGTTTTGCAATATAAACATCTCCATATATTATTTATAATATCATTGTATGCATGATCATGTAAAACAGCAGTCAGGGAGTCTCAGCAAACCTTAACATTTAAATAAATGAATACTTTAAAATAAAACTATAACTAAAATATAACTAAATTGAAATGCTTAAAACAACGTAACTTTTTATTGCAAAGCATACAGATACTGGTTAATCCATTTAATATATCAATATTCACAGTTTCTGTTAATAAAGATTGAAATCATATCACAATGCATGCAATTTACCATAAATGTCTCATTTGTAGATGTTTCCATAAAAAAAAATAATAATTAAATCCATACAGTTGCAAGTTTTTTGGTAAAATGTGAATAGGAGCATTGGAACGGTGGTGTTTGTTGTCAGCCATAAGGCATGAGTCCTTTAGCACAGTGCTAAGTCGCTGACCTGATCGTATACGCTTGGGCCTGGGAGAGCAGAGCAGGAGCGGGAAAGCCTGAGAGCAGTGTTTACACAGGAATAATGATTAACATACGCTCTCCTGTCTGTCTCAGGTAAACGTGGTGTGCTGAAGCGGCCTTGGTCTGAGGCAGAGCGGGCAGCTGTCGAGTCCCACCTGGTGCAAAACATCATGGAGCTGCGAGTGCCGGCCAAAGCGGACTGTGAGCGCTGCCTGGAGCTCTGCCCCCTGCTGGTCACCAACCACCGGGACTGGAGGGCTGTGAAATTCTACTGCCACAACCGTATACAGCTGCTCAAGAAAACCCAGCAGAGACAGGGTCCACTCGCCCTGTCCGTCTGCTGAGGCTGCTGGGGGGGAGGGAATGTGAGGGAAAACATTGACATGGTGCAGTCACAGTAAACACTTTACAAATGCTTTAATTAATATGATGTTGTGTGTGTGGTTTGTGTGCAAATGGTACCACTTTGGGAAGCAGACGGAAATGCACACTTGTGTACTTTTCCAACTATGACGAAAGAACACTAATTTTTCTGTCTGCAGATGACCAGTAAGTTTTTCTGTCGCTGGTTTAAAAGTAGATGACCGTTTTTGACCAGCTGTAAGTCTGAATGGCTTTGCTCTCCCTTTGGCCTTGCCTCTATCTCTCCAATGACAGAGAAGCAGGCAGACTGAGCAACTTGTGCCTTGATGGGAGTCAAACCTCAATTTCATTCACGTTTGTGAACGTTTTCTGTTACTTACAAATTTCATAATTTTTTTTGTGAAATGAAGGAATATGCATAAGTCATCCAAGTCCATTTTTGCTTAAATTGATTTAAATGGTCCCTGAAAACCAACCGGTTTGAAACATTTCATTTAAAATGACTTTTGTTTCCATATTTTGGGAATCTATAAATCCCTTCCAGCCTTTAAAGGCTTATGTGATTTTAATTACATAGTTCTGTCCTCATTTACAGTATTCCTGTTGTCAAACCAGTATGACTTTCCTTGTTCTGTACACTTAGTAGAAACTAGAATGATTTTCGGATGCGCTTGTGTTTTGCAATTCCAAATAAATATGTGGCATGAGAATCAAGTGCACATGTTCATATAGATGACATTTCCGACATTCTTTGATGTTTGTGCATTACTAATCATAATTACATGAACAAAGTTTACCTAAACATTCTTCAGAATTCCTATTTTGTGCTGCATGAAAGAAAGACATAGAGGTTTGAAAGAACACGTGAGGGAGGATTTATTTTGAGGATCCATTGAAGATAGCTGTTCAGTACTGTAGCTTGTTCAGCATTGAAAAAGCATAAGCATCTATCGGTCTTTTACAGTAGAAATGTGCATGAATGAGTGAGCAGATGAGTTTGGTTCACTTGTTTGCACTGTATTCATCCATCAAATCCACATCGAAGTTGAAACAGTGTATTAGAAACACATGATAACCACACGTAACACCTCAGTTTATACTTTTTATATATCTATCCACTTTACTCTTTTGTTATCCTTTGTTTTTTTCAAACTTTGCAATGTATATATGTACGCACACATATATATTGTTGTTACTGTTAACAGTGGTTTTGGTATTACTATTAAATCTTACTGTGGTAAGTGTTTTTTTTCCATTTTCACTTCATGTACATACTGAATGTAAATATTTGCAGGAAAAAAGAGCACGATGTGTATATATAGCGTAGACAAGACAAGCTTGTTTTTGTGTTGTCTCTGTGTTTTTTAAGTTGTCTGAAACGATAATAATAAAAAAAAATGTTTGTAAGCCTAGACTTGGCCTCATTTGTGCTGCTTTTATAGAAAATGCAGAATCACAAAAAAAAAAAAAAAAATCCTTGCAATTCTGTCCAACGATTTCAGTCTCTAGATGTTCTTTGTTGTGTTAATTGTAAATCATCTATTTGGTATTGTTCAGTACATTTTAAATGGAGCAATTCTTTGTAAGCGCAGTACATAATCTTTTTCCCTTGTTGATCACTGTGTCATTGCACTCTGCACTGACAGGTTTGATTGGATAGAGCGTCAAAAACAGTTATTTGTTTTGCTCCAGTCAAAAAGGTTTGTTTGCATTAAATGTTGGAAATCAAGCTCATACTGTTTCTAGTAGTTGGTCCCTTTCAAAAAATATTTGAAGAAGAGTTAATTAGAAATGAAAATTTGCTTAACATTTACACAACTTTGCAGATACTCTATGTTCACATACAGCTACGTGGCACACTGCATGAAAGATCATACTTTAAATTTGAGATAGGATTCTTTGGAAAGTTTGTGTTGTGTCTCTTGTTGTGTATGTAAAATGCTTGTCTGCTGCAAACAAATCGCCTACGGGAAATAAATAAAGATGAACTGAATTGAAAGGAGGAGTTTGGAAAATTGAATTGTTCAGTGAATCGTTTGGGAGTCGTTGAGCAAGTAAGGTAAAAAATAAATGCATATTTTAAGACAATGAATGTGTTTTTGTGAGCTTGCATCACATGCATGTCAGCCTGTTGTTGGGGACTCCCAAAACAAAAATATGAACCTTTCATAAGCCATAAGAGGGGCACTTCAACTGTTTTTGCTTGTAAATCAGTCCATATCTTTCTCCTGATTCAGTCGAGATGACATTTTTACCGGAGAACATATTATTATGAATAGATGTCTCATATTTTAACTGGAAGCAATTGTTTGAATTTAAAAACCTCTTAATGACGGATTTACTAGCCATTTTGCTTCACAAGAGTGATGAACTGGATGTCTGCAAAGGCGAATGTTACTTTTTATTTCAATGACTTGTGGGCATATACAACAAGATAATCCTTCTATCATAACAAATATATTTTTGGGGCACCCAACAAGTCTAATCAATGCAAACCCAATAAACCGACGCAGTAATAATTCAATAATATAGCAGCACAGTGTAAAACTAAATGGCTGGTGTATTGCGATGCTGTCCTTTTGTGCAGAATTAAATATAATTTAAGCTTTCAAGCTGATGATTGTTCCCATTTTACACTATATATATTACAGTGTAACATTAGAGAATGATTTTACACCAACCTTTACAGAACAAACATGATTACAATCATCAAGATCACAAATAATAAATAAGATATGATAAATAAAATAAATAACGGCTGAAATTGTGACATTCAGTGTCAATTACTAAGAAAAAGGAACTTTTGCATGTGGAACAGGAACCGCATGTTATACTCCATACGCAATAAGGAAAAACATTACAAGGTTAAACATGTCAAAATTGTCATGTTTGTCCACAAAATACACCAGATGCCATTAGAAGGTATTTAAACTAGTCAAAATACATAAAGATGTGTTCTCAAAATTACTTTATAATAATGTTATTAAAAATAAACTTGCTGGTTTAATGTCATCATATTGACTTCACATCTACAGTTTTATTTGAGATTCTTGATGGTCCCAGATTATTAAAAACCTTCTGAAATAAATTGACTGTCATCAGGTATTGAACCTTTATAACGCTGATTTTACCAGCTTGCCTCATGGTGAACTTTTTGCTTTGTTTTTAGCTTATTTGGAATAATGAATAGGTTTCATTCGGACATTCAAATGTGCTTGTTTTTATTCAATTGTCAAAGTCTTTTTTTTTATACAGTTCTGAATCCAAACACTTATTTTAACTGATGGGATTTTAAATGAATGGAGGTTGTTTTTCTCAGAGTTTTTAACATCATGAAGGTTCATTCCAGGTGTGATGAGGTTTGAGAAGGACAACCTGTGTTTAGGGAAGCATTCTCCGTGTCTTCTTCGACCGATCGCTCTTTTTGTTCTGAATCTGATCCAGAACTGCTCAAGCTCTCTGATGCCACAGGTCGACTGTCCTCTAACTCACCTTGACTATCAAAATCTTCCTCAATATGAACAACGGGAACATGGCTCTCCACATCAGCCTCTTCTGAACCTTTCAAAGATGCTTCTGTGTTTAAAGACTGACTTCCATGTTGCTCTGATCCTCTCTCAGGAGAACACACCGGCTTCTCAGAGTCACAACCAGCAAGGGTTTTACACTGTGTGCTCTCCTCAGGCTGGATACTTTCTGCTGGATTACTGAACTGTAGAGATGAATATGTGCGGTTGAAATAATCACTCTTTTGGCTCAACTCGACTGCCACGGCTTGACACTCATCTGAGCTGAAATCTGTGCTGAGTCCAGTGTCTTCCGTCACCTCTTCTCCAGTAACTATCTCCTCATCTCCTGCTGGAATGAGTCGAAAAAGTATAGATATTTTAAATCAAAAATTAAGCCTTTACCACCATTATTTTCAGTAAAAGGAGACGATTTGCCTTCAGAAAATGTTTCCTATGTAATTCTATGAGGTTATCCAATTTTAGATAATGTCCCCAAAATATGCATTTGCAAATGTTGCTTTTTTTGTGTGTGACTGTGATTGTGCAATTTTCTGAAATGTGGATATGTAACAACAATTATGAGTTATGCATTTGATATTCCTCCTCCTAATGTTATAATCATGCAGCTTGGGATGATATCACACACTAAAAAGCACTACTGTGTAACAACTATTTTCCATGAGAAATTGCTAGTAAATTTTCACAAACAAAACAAAACTGCCTGTAATGTTTAAAGAAGCCATGAGACACAAAAGTGCACTGTATACAGTAGATTAGTGTACACTAGGTAGTCACTTACTCATTGAGTCTGGTGTCAGATGGACTGACTGTTCTGTGGTGGACTGGACATGCTGGGAGTCACTCAGGACAATTACGGCTTTCCTTCCTGTAAAAAAGTCAACAAATACACAACTATAACAAATGGAAGGCGTCTTTTCAAGTTAACAACAAGGGTAACAGAGATAGAACTGGTTTGAAAAAAAGTGCAGAAAAGGTATAAAAGACAAAAAACTATATTGGATAAAAAAACATACTCCCTAGTCCAAGAGAAACATTATAGGTGATGCCTCCAGAGACGGTGAGAAGAAAGAGCGAAAAGCAGAAATGGGAGAGCAATTGAAAGTCATTTAAAAAACTGAAGCAAGATAATATACTATTATTTTGGCCTGGTTTCATATGCAGTGCTTAGCCTAAGCCTAGGCCATAGTTCAACTATAAACATGCCTTAGAAAAAAAGATTACTGCTGTGCATATTAAGACATAACAAAGCCACTGACATGTTTTAAGATCGGTCAGTGCAAGTTTCTTTCAGTAGAAACAGCTTAGAATTACATTTAGTCTAGGACTAGGCTTAAGCCTTGTCTGTGAAACCAGGGGATTATGTTACAAAGAAACACCAATTACACAAATATAAAGTGTACTAGAACAAACATTTAAACACCAAACTACAATCAAATAATCAAAATTAAGAAAAAATGGACTCGATGTTTACCTGGCAGACTCCACAACCCAGACACCTCTAATGTTTTCAACTTTCTTTCGAGTTCTGCAACCCGGTTACCCAGGATCCTGTTCAAATACATGCAAACCAATAGCTACATTTCACTTTTTAACACTATTCAGTATGGAAGTATATTCCAGACAATTTTATTTGCATTTTCCATATCTGGATGCGTAAATTATGACATAATCCAAACATAATCCAAACTGAATTCTTGCATTACCGTTTGCATTTTTGCTTTTGCGAACGAACAGAGCTGCCAAATTTTAAATGAACGGGGCCATTTGCAACTGTATTTCCAATTTCTGATGAGTTATGAGCGTGTATTATTTAAATAACAATATTATGAATTACCTAGTCTGCTCTAGTCATGCTCTACGTCGAGCATGTAACCTGCATGTAACAAAAACTGAAATGGAATTGCAATTCCTTTTAGAAAATTGTCCAGAATATTCTTCCATAAAAACTTGCACCTTGGCAGAATTTTAATAATTAACAAAAACCATTAAAAACAATTTTGTTAATTTAAATAAAGCCATTAAAAAAAATAAAAAAAATACATATATATATATATAAACAAAATGTTATGTTGCCTTTGGTAACTACATTAAATAAGCTAAAGCATAACTAAAATTGCTTTAGCTTATTTAATGTACCTCAAATTACAAGGTAGTAATAAATAAGAACTTCAACTGAACTAAAACCGAAATAATAAAATATATTAAAGCTAAACAGTAAAATATAAAAAATATACTGAAAAATAATAATAATAATAATAGTAACATTAAAAAATACTAATATTAATTATTATATACAATATTAAATATTAATAATAAAAGAACATACTTTATAACATTTCTAAAAAACTAAGTTCAATTTGAAAATTACACTTATTATTAAATATAACAATTAATAAAAACTATGATAGTATATAAATAAACCATTCCAAAGTAGCACTGCACCTTGGGTGCTTCGCAGCACAGACAACGAGATGGCAGTGGTCAGAATGTAACATACTTGTTGGTTTGCCGTTGATGCTGAATGACCATGTTCTTCTCATGAATGGTCTCCAGCAGAGCAGTGGCCAGGGACTTCAGGTCACTGATGGACTGGGAAGTGACCGGGAGACTGCAGCCATTCTCCTCTGACAGCAACAGCTCTTGTACTGAAAACATATCAGCTGTGGCTTAGCTTCTGGGCATTTTTCTTACTTAGAATCATAAATGAATTAAAGAAGCATACTTCAATCATATATAATAATAAAAGAAAAATAAAGAGCAGAATTACTCTCTGTATTCTGTAGAAGTCTTGTGTGGTACCTTGTTTAGCAGAGAGGACTCCCGTCAGAGCGCTGCTGTTGGACTTGCCATAGACTTTACAGTTCTTTTTGCTTTCCAAAGCACTCTGAAATACAACACATTAGCACATGCTCAACATCAGAACACAGAATGAATTTTAATGTTACTAATGTAAATAAATCTTTTGTTAACATATAAATGTGGCTGTGTGTGTAATAAACACCTTGTACTTCATGACGTTTGATTTGAGGAGGCTGACCTCCTCCTGAAGCTGCATCAGCCGCTCATGCAGATATCTTTAAAAAAAAAAATATATATATATATATATATATTGAAGACTTTAATATGATTTGCAAATAACCCAGAAAATGACTAAATAGCACTATGAATAACATTTAGGCACCAACAAAACCAACTGGGTATTTTTAATCAATGCCTGTAATGTCCCCACCAGACCACCAGAGGTCAGTGTCACCACAAACCTGATCGTGCTCCTAGAGTTACATTTGCTTTCTTTAAAAAAAAAAAAATCCATAAACAATGTAAATAAATCAAAATAACAGTAATCATGTATGAAAGTTCAGTAATTCAGTATGAAAGTAATAAAAGTCTATGATGGTAACACTGACCTGTTCTCCATACACAGAGCATCTATATCCAGTATACGATTCTCGTGGCTTCCCAAGATGTGGTTAATTTCCAGGTTAAGTCTGTGAGCTTTCTCCTGATAGACATTCCGCTCTGCTCTCACGTCCTGTAATTCATCCGTGGCTGCCTTTAAGCTTTGTTCCAGTGCTTCATTCTGCACCACAGGGTTAGGACACAGGACAGATACAGCTTTTTTTACTAAGCTATTGTATCAGTGTTCTCTTTTTCTATGACACCAGTGTCTACGAAAACTGTGAGGCATGACACATGGTGATATTCTTGAGAACTGAAATGTATTTAACGCCAAGAGCCATGCACCTGCTCTCGAGCTCTTTCTAACTGCTGAACAAGATCTTCTCTCTCATGGGCTGGAAAGTGACGAGTCCCCACCTCTTCATCTCCTAGACGCTGCTTTGCGATGGTCATCCTCAGCAGCTGTGGGATGCAGATATACCAAAATATGTGAGCTGTGATCAAAGTGTTTGATTACACATTCGACCATGCAAACATCTGCATGGAACTGAGTCCTGCAAAGTAATCATATCTCAACCCCATACCTTGTTATCACCCTGCACCTCCGCTAAACGTTGCTTAAGTTCTTTCATCTCCTCGCTCAGCTGTTTGTTCTGTTCCCGTGAGTCCCTCAGTAACTGGGCCAGATTGACCTGTGGCAAGTAAAACACCAAATCATAAACTACACATTTAGATCCCAAGCCTCGTATTCTCAAAGCATCTAAGGATCCTCTAAGAGAGCTCCTAATTTAGCTTAAAAATTTCTAACTAGGAGTCTTAGCTTAAAAGTGATTAAGAACCATTCAGAGAGCAACACTGAGTGAGGAAAAGACTAGCTATGACACAGTCTTTAGAAGATTGTGATTGGTTGGAAATAAAAGAGTGCTTTTAGGAGTAGGGTCTTTGCTTTGAAAAAAGTTTCACTGTGCTCGCTCTCTCTCTTTCACACACACACACATGCAAACTATGTATATTTTTTATTTATTATTTTTATTTACCATGCTGTCATACTACGACAAGCATTTTTCCAGTTGTTAAATATATGAATGTAGTTAATGTAGTGATTAATTCTACTTCTGGTGCTATGGCCTTTCAGCGCAGTATCAGATGTTAGCGTCTCTCTAATAAGATCGGTCATGAACATGATCTAATGTGCAGCGTAAATCAACATCATGCTTTGTGCGCAATACATTTTTCCCCCCTTTTCATGTTTTTTCCATTTTCTCCACTGCTAAAGAAACTCTTAAGCCTCTTAAAAGTCCTTGTCTGTACTCCTAACAAATTTTTTTTCAAGGTTAAGATGCTTTCAAAATAACTTTTTTTTTACTAGGATCTTTTCTTTCATTTTAAGAGGAAACACCCACATTTCTGAGAATTTTGTTACTAGGAGCAACTCTTAGCACTAAGATTTTTCATGAATACGGGCCCAGATCTGTAGTTTCAAACACATATAAAAGAGGATGTAAAGTTAGAAATAGCTGATAAGAACAGACATACTTGGTTTCTTTTTTCAGGAGGCAGAGAAGGGTCGCCGTCCTGTTAACGAAAAAAACAAGTAAATATACTTTATTATAATAACAATACCTCCTACTTCTACATGAGTGTTTAATTCATTTAGAATAGAAATGCATACTATTAACTCTCTGTATTTTTTCTTGAGCCCTTGGTGGCGTTCACGGAGCTGGTTTGCCATCAGTTTAAACTGATCCCTTTCCTGCTGGCAGGTGTCCAGTTCTTTTGATAAGATCAGCAGTGCCTCCTTCTTACTCTCCAGCTTTCTCTTGCATACCAGGAACTAGGCACAGAAAGAAAACAACATGCTTTAATTCAACGCATTAATCACCACAGGCAGCAAGAGCAATGATCAAAGCTTGCATTGTTTTTAAGCATCTTTGATACACTTTATTTTAACATGTCCTTCTTACAGTGTAATAATACATTTAAGTGCTGAGTATTATTGTAAGTACTTATACTATATGGTTAGGGTTAGGGTTTGGCTTAGGTTTACTTGCATGTAATTATGCACAATTAACTGTTATTATAATAGTAAGTACCTGCAACCTGAAACAAAGTAAGGCTCTTGCAAGATAATATTTACATTTTTGCCATGTAAGTGAAAATACTTCTATTGGCACTTTTGTAAAAATGCTGAGAAGTTTCTGCATGCGAGAACTTTTCACAGAAACCAGAATGTTAATAGTATATAATAATTAACCATGATTTACCCCTTTAATTTATTTACTTTTTATTGTTCTGTATGTTAGTAAAGCATTAGCTGAATGCCAAAATATGATTTCAGTTTACATTTAATTCTACATCTTGATTTTAACCTTTCAGACATCATGCAGCTGCCTTTGAAGTTTGTTGAAGACCACTATTTATTATGGCCCCTGTTGAGAACAACTGATATAATGAACTAAATCTTACTTTTTATTAATATAACCTTTCAAAAGGTCAACCAAACCTTTGAAATCTCTAAATTTGTCAATGCACTTGAGAAGGGACATTAAAGTTCACAATTTGATCAATATAAGTCATCTTTTCAAAAGATTAAATAAACACACTTTCAAGGTTCACAGGGGCATGCTATTTAGCGATTATAAAAGTTCCCTACATGAAGACATACAGACGACTATTTTTATTTCTTTATTATTAATATACTTCTAGATTGTGCACCTACATGGCAGTAATGTACTTTCAATGGCATGCTTTAATATTAAACCACTATATTTTTTGAAAAATGTTTTAAATTCCAGGTTCAAGCTGAGCTCAGCGCTGTTCATGGCTCTTGACGTAAAAGGATGACGATTTAAGGTAATCCCTCCGCTGATCATGTCGTGTCAGACCTTCTGCATTTGATTTATTATGATGCACGGCTTTTAAAGATGTGATAGCAACCATGTCATCTATACTATTCGATAAGCGCTTTCGAGAAAATGACAACACGGTTACAGTAAGATAATTTAATGTATCTGTAAAATCCGCTAAATAATCCGATCGTATTAAAAAAAACGTTGCCATTAAATTTTACACCCGTCATTTGGGTAAATGAATAGAAAAGCGCATGAAACGGTTAATTTAAGCACCCTCTATAGTGCAGTGCTGATAGTATGATTCATAGAGTGCAGATGAGCGCGAGGCATCAATATGTCTGCGTTTCCTACCTCATTCACCAGACCCTGCCAGTCACTTTCGCTTCTTCTGGAAGGATTCATTTTCGGTCCGACAATATTCTTCTAAATAATACTGTCACTTACGAAAACTGTTACTTCGTAAGCATCTATTGAGACGGGGATGACACGATTACATGTTTCAGGTTTCATCAACATCACGTACATCATTTCCGGCTGGGATGATGGCCAACCGCGGCGTGTCGCTTTAAACAGGGACGCGACAGTGCTACAAAATCCAAAGAACATAACAGATGTTTAATGAAGCTTCTTTCTTTAAGTTATAGGTTTATAATAACCCTGTGGTCTCGAATAAATCTATGAATTGTTGTTGCAAGTGAATTTGTTTTGCTGCAGTCTTTGTTTGCTGTTGAAGGCAAACACCCCCAAACTTCATCACACATTGCACAGGTTTATATTGCACTCCGACCAATTTTACAAGACACAGCATATGTAAAATAAAACACACATAATGTAAATAATAGAACAAAGACATAATGCACTGCAGAAAACAAGTCAGACAGGTCTATAAATACAGAATTTCTGTGTTTCTTTAGCTACATTTGTGAGCCTGGACAACAAAACCACTTGTAAGTGTTAATTTTCCAAAATTAAGATTTATACATGATCTGAAAGCTGAATAAATAAGTTTCCCGTTGATGTATGATTTGGATGGATAGGGCAATATTTGACCGAGATACAACTACGTGAAAATCTGGAATCCAGAAAAATCTAAATGCTGAGAAAATCACCTTTAAAGTCGTCCAAATGAAGATCTTATTAATGCATATCACTAATCAATAATTAAGTTTTAATATATTTTCAGTAAGAAATGGACTAAATACATTTATGGAACAAGATCTTTACTTACTTCCTAAGGATTTTTGGCAAAAAAAAAGAAAATCAATAATTTTGACCCATACAATGTATTTTTGGCTATTGCTACTAATATACCTCAGTGACTTAAGACTTAAGGTTTTGTGGTCCAGGCTCACATCTGTGACGTTGTGCTCATATACCCCTGGTCCTATTTATCAAACCTAAGTGCTCTGTCATAAAGAATGATGTTGCTGACTGGTTGGTAAAGTGATCTTTGTGAACATAAGCAGTTTCTCACTGTCAAAGAGTGTCATCTGAAATATAAGTTTTAACGGGCTTCTTTCTTATTATATCCTGTGTTTATATTGACAGTAGTGGAACAGTGATGCATTGATAATGCTAAATAAATAGCAAGATAATGCTAAACTGGTTGCTAAAACATTTGTCCAGCTGGTTCGTTTTAAGGAATTATATATAAAGTTAGTTATATATGTATATGTTGTGTGTGTCTGTATGTGTGTGTGTAAATAAAAACACAATAAACATAAATGAATAGAAGATGCTGTTTTTATTTATTATCAATAATATATTTTCAAATGTACATTCAGTAGCTACAATCCTCAGCCAGCTACAGTAATAAAGGATCATTCTTTGTTAAATAATAATAATAATAATAAAGATTCTAAGGCTTCCATTCATCAAAGGCAATAACACAGAGGGTCTCTACTGAATAATATCACTACTCAGCACCAAAAACATGCTTGCATGAAGTCAAACCAGTTAAAATTAGCTTGAAGCTCACAAGTCCACAGTCATTTGGATTGAAGCCGGAGCACCTTTGGTGAACCTGATATATCACAAAGAAAAGATTTTCAAGGGCCCTGATATAATCAAACAGTCTGGTATTTTCAAGGTCTAAATAAATTAAGTAGCAGAGCATTGTTTATTTAAACCTTTATAGAAATGTTGCATAAATAGCTTTTGCAAGACAGAATATAGGCATGTGCATTGGTTTTGGCCTTTTTGTTGACGAAACATTACATTAATAAATATTATGGTTACTTGCATATATATATATATATATATATATTGAAGAACAGAGTTTGCATTTGCCCAGATGTAACGAATAACAGTAATGCCTCATTTGCTATAATCCACTGAAATATGTTCAAAAACCTTGGTTTTGCCCTTGAAGCTGGTGGCCAGCACAAAATCACGCTGGTCTGTGGACAGGGCTGTGAAGGAGCGTGGCCACTGAACATACACATCCCTGAACTTGCTAAATTTCTGGTTTTCCTCATCCCACCTGAAGATCTGGGAAAAAGAATAATCGCTGCTTAGAATCAAATATTGCTGCTCTTTGAACATGATGGGCTGTAATACTGTGGCGCCCCGTGAAGGCAAGCCCTGTACTTCTTCAAAGTGTTTGCCTGTCCACTTCATGACTTTAGAGTCACCGATGTAGCAGGCGAGCGCAAGGTAGACAACGTTGTTAATCCTAAAGGCCTTCACGCTTACAATATCGTCCATATTTTCTATCTTATCATGGAGAACAAACTTCTGGGTGCTCTTGTTCCATTGGTAGATAACAGGAACCTGAGAGCGGCTCACGAGTATGAGGACAGATTTGCCATCTAAATCAAAAAACTCTGCATTGGTGTCACGAAACCATTCATGAAGGAACTGGTATGGGTAGAAACCAGTTTCATTCCACTTAAACAGAGTTGTCATTCCAGCTTTGGAACTGTCCACAATTAAGAAGAACCAGTCATCTCCAATCTGAAAGACTTTAATGTCATTCGGCTTGGACACATTAAGCATCTCAACTGCCTGAAACTTGGTGAACTTATTCTGTGCTTGGTCATATTTGTAGACAAGGGAGCCGTCGAAGAGTTGGGAGACAATGACAAATGCCTGCTCGTTGATCAGAACAGACTGGCATCCAACAACAGACCGACCTGAAATATGATATATGAAGAAAAAATAATTCATCATCTATACTCTCGCACTTTCATGACATATACCAAATAATTATATAATCAAACCTGTGATGTTATCAAAAGGCCTGAATTTAGTCTCAATATGATCCCATTCCATGATTATGCAGCTGTCTGAATTTGGAACTGCCATAGCAACATATATATCATCTTTGTGAGAGAAGATGTCTGCTGACATTGATTGAGTATTCACTATTTGGTGCTGAACAAAATCTGAAGGGAAAAAGAACCAGGCACATTGAAGCACATTCATTCATTGTCAATAAATAAGTGTAAACAAATCATATTTTTCTTCACGCCTTTTCACTGCATTTATCACGACACTCAACGCAAACATACAACATAAAATCTGACATATCCAAGCAGCAGAAAATTGGTTACCTGTGGAAACACACTTGCTGTGTTTTTCTGGGACGTCCTTTAATAGGACACCCTTCATGCCAGAAGGACTGGCACAGTAAACATCAGAGATTGTTGCATTGGATCGTTTCAACCATAGCATCAGCCACATGGACTCACAGTCACAATGGAACATGTTCCCTCGTAGATCTCTGTTTATCAGGCATAAAATGATCAAATCAACAAAATTATATGTGACTGCAATATTATTCTTTTTCCAGCTGTTTAGCATAAATGGTTGTCCTTTTGAGTTACATTTTAAAACAGAGCACTGAAAAACTCACAGTTCAATTAAAGAGCGCAGATCAGAAAAAAGACCCCTGGGTAGTGTTTTTAAATTGTTGTTTGCTAATGATCTGTAAAAACAGAGAGGAAATCAATCAATACAACTGGACAGAAGACTACACAAATATAATATATCTATATTAGATTTCCATATGATAAATATATCGTCACGTGAATACATGTTGTCGTCATATAGATATTATTAACATGTATAAACACATTTCTGAAGGAATTTCATATATGTTAAAGACATATAAACTTATCTTTGTCTACCCAGAGAATGTACGTATGTGAAAATTATATATCGCCTTAAAGATAACATAGATAACAATATCACTCTTGACAGATGGCAATAAATTGCAGTGTACCTTATAATACAATTCAAGACACTAAAAATATATCACGGTATCACTGACCATCTAAAATAAAATATTAAACAAATATATATAAACACACACACAAACATATATATATTACTTAATTAAATGATGCCTACCATAAATCTGTCTAAACAAATATAACCTAGATTTTGCCTGCTGTATGTTAAATACTTACAGATGTGTAACATCCCGAAGACCTCTGAAGGCATACTTGTTTATCTCTTCAATCTTGTTACCTTCAATAAATCTGGTTGGAGAAATAAAATGACTATAAAAATTACTTCATCCAATAACTCTGCTGGGATTTTGATAAAGGAGTCATTTAACATATGTATTAGTAATTCTTACTGTAAAGACATGTACATTTTGAGCATTTATTTAAATCAATAAAAGCTCTCCAAATACTTACAAATACTCAAGATGGGGAAGCCCAGAGAATGCATCCTCCTTGATTTCAGAAAATGAATTAGAACTAACAAGTCTAGAGGAAAGAGAAAAGATGTGAGAATATGCCAGAAAAATTTGAAAACATAAATATGACCAGCATAACAAAGAGTGCATGGTATCCTGTGTGTTAGTGTTTAATAATGCAGATAAACTGGTAAATTACTTACAGTAACTGCAGTGAGGGCATGAGCGAAAACATAGCCTCCTTGATTTCTGAGAAACTGCAATTGACAATACTCCTAAAAAAATAAATAGACTATAATAAATTAATAAATATGTCAATAATATGCCAAACACTACGACGCACGTTCAGTTTCGAAACATAAACACGGGCTATATCCCACTACGTTTCATAAAATTGTAAACATTTTCGCTAATACATATAATAGTATAATATCACACTTACAGAGAGTTGATGTCACTCGGTATAGTCCGTGGGATGAGAGACGAACCGACGCAAATGATTGAATCTGTCGTACAAGTGCATCCTGAAGGACATTTGAATATTCGCTTTGATCGGGACAGTTGAAATGAGCAAACGAACACTAAAGTTACCAAAAGGCACTTTCGGATGGAAGATAGTTTAGCGTTTGTGAGATCCATGGCTTTGAAGCGGAGTCGAAAGCAAACGCTCCCCTGTCCCACACAGCACAGGGAACTGCAGCATGAAGCACTGACTCCAGAATCAGCAGCAGCTCTGATGCAGTCAGTGTAGACTGTCCCATTAGAGGAGGTATCACGAGATAAATCTCAAAGTAGGCATGTGACCGATCATACCACTGTTTGTACTGTAATTATGAAGCTTTTAAACGTGCTATTTATATTCTTCTGTCACACCTTTTTCTGTTTTCCACTTAGCTGTTAACTGAAATACGTTAAAAATCATATCAGCAAAATTGTTGTAGCTAATTCTTGTTCTTTTTATGTGGAGCGAGTCTGAAAATGCACAAGTTATTTTGCCAATGAAAACAAAGTGGGAAATGTGGTAATGACGTAGCAACACTTTGAATGAACGGCTACTGTCTTGTTTACCAATAGTCACTGACTAATGCACTTTACCTTTACTGTAGGCCTAAATTTTCATTAATATGAGTATGAGTTGTATTTACTTTGACTATTTCCCTACACAATGCAACAATTTTTCTGGCACTCAGTAAAAAACAATATACTGCAAATAATGGAATCTACTACAGTATGCATAGCATTAATCATTTAGAAGCTGATCAGATTTCAGCATGTAAGTGCTTTCTGTCTATATGTGACTGGGGGTGGGGGGGTGCTTAAATTGAAATAGCCTCGGCTCTGAACTGTCACATTCAAGCAACTGAAGCACATAGGCATAAGTGGTTTTCAACTGGTTTTCCTGCAGACCAAACTCCCAGTGCATCAACAGAGAGCATCTATTACCATTTGCAAATTCACATTTAGCCTACTTATTTGCTGCATTAAAACAAACAAACAAACAAACAAAAAAAACAGCAAATCAATACAGACCACCTCATCAGAAATGCTGATGAAAAACTCCACGGTCATCAGACAATTAAGGAAAGTCGAAAACCAGTCAGCAGTTTAGCCTGTTTTTACATAGCCACTGTGAAGACTGTTCTAACGGTGTCCATCAGTATGGCACAGAAAGGACTCTGAGGTACTGATCTCCCTTTAGCACACCTAATGCACCAATAAAAAGATTACAATAGATCCATCTCACCCAGCGTGTGAAAGAAGTCTGAAATCACTAACAGCTTAAACATCCTGAGCAAAGAACATTTCTCTTTTAACAGCTTGACGTGTATGGACGTGTTCAATAAACATCTATATTTTAATATCTAATTTGTATGTAGGTTGTACATTCAGTTGTTTAATGTATATTGCACTATACATCTTACCAGTAGTGATTACTTGCATATTAGCATGCAACGATTCGTGGAATTTATACTATTCTGTTATTCAGTGTTCTTCTTCATGCCATACTATTATATGCCATTCTATAAATAACTATCAAAATAAATAAATAAATATAAAACGACTTCAGATGATCAGTTTCCCCAGCTCATTGTGGTTTACGTTGTCCAAACACCTCAACAAGAAAATTCCAGAATGGAATCTTCATAGTGGAAGAGAGGGCAAAGGCGCGTGCCTGATGACGCAGTCACTCTTTTTGCCGAGTATCATGGGAAAATAACATAGCAGGCTAGCACGCGCAGGAAGAGAGGAGAAGAGCCGACACCTCCGTGTAACGAAAGTCTTCCTGTGCGGTTTATTTCTCCTTTACCTGCTCAAACAAGTGTAAACCGGCGACCAGAAAGCGTCTTTGACCGCCCAACGTGTCGCGCGGTGTTCACGGTTGTTGTTGTTTGTTTGATTAGTCGGCTTGTTGGATATTTAGCGCGTGTCGCTGTCGAGCGAGTTCGCGGAAGAAGAGGTGGGTAGTTAATTTTACCTTTCATAAACCACTACACGCATCCTCCACTCTCTACTAGACTAAATATATTTCATGCATGTATATATAAAACGACTCCTTGTTTTGCCCTAGCAGAAAATGAAGAAAAAGTCAGTAAATTCCAGGTGATTTAAATAGACAAGACACGGTTTGAAGCCGGTTAAGTTTAGAGGGGACCGTCTTTTCTGTCCGCTAGCCTTTATCATTCCTCTCACCTCTTTATAACTACTCTTTGTGTTTACATAAGGTCAACGTCGTTCCTGCTTCAGACACTAAAGCCCATCGAGATTACATTCAGAAGATAAGCAGAAAGTTTTCATCAAGCGAGGTTACAGTCGACGGCGGTGTAAATATGAGTTACAAGCCGATCGCCCCCGCACCCACCGGCTCCAACCACACTCCACCAGGTGAGTTTCATTGTGCTCTCTGTTCATTCATTTCTTTATACATTCGTAGTGTTTCCACTTGAGGTGTTTTTGTCCACCATCTTTTCAAGCGCAACGTTTTAATCCCGGAGAAAAGGGGTCAGTGAACCTACTGTAAAAGAGGTCAGAGACACGGATAAAGGGGGAGGAGTTAAAGGAGCCATAGCCATCTGTCCCGCTCATTATATAAATGTGCTGCGAACCGCGCCCCATGGCGTTTATGTTTAAAAGCTAACAGTTTTCGTACTCATTTGTGAGTGTGCCATGCCATCACATCAGTGCATCTAATATTGGTTGGAATGTACTTTTACTTCCTTTCATACAAACACTGGGTGGCGAGATATCATTGGTCGAGTGTGGCCTTTTGACATTTCCTTGATTTGTGATTGGTCTTCCTCTTGCTTTCTTGTTTTAGGATCATGTGGCTCATCTCCATCACTGGCCTCTTCTAACTTTAGACCAGCTTTTAGTGACTTCGGTCCACCATCAATGGGCTTTGTACAAGTAAGTTAATTTTCTGATAAAAGTGGGCTTCTAGATAAATTTGCAGGCTTGAAATTACAAGAATAAATTCCCTAAGGTTTTATTTTGAATAAATACACTACTATATAAAAGTTAGTCGTTTTTCTTTTGGTGTTATATATGCTCCACAATCAAATGCAGTAACATAAAATAGTTATAGCATTGAATTGATAAAACAAATTACAGAAAGCATTAATTAATATTAATTGATATCCAATAATTGATAAACATTTAGCACCAAATCAGCATATTACAATGATTTCTAAAGGATCAGTGGTAATGACAGCTAAAACAAAATCAAGCTATGCCATCACAGGGAATATGTCGGATTTTAAAATATATAAAATAGTAAACTGTTCTTTTAAATTATACTATTTAAAATGTTTTACATCTATATTCACTGTGTTTTGATTAAAATAAATGCAGCCTTGGTAAGCACTTGTTATAAAAGCATGTTAAAAAAAGAAAATAATGTTTTGACCCGTAGGATGTGTAAGTATCTTCCATTATACATATCCACCTTATTCTTCCCATAAAAATTTGTACATTTTATGGGTCTTGCTTCCATCTATTTAGCTGTAATATTATATTAATTATGAATGCACTGGTTTTAGTACAAACATTTTTACTGTTGACCGTATGTTGTAATTTTTCTAATTTTCTATATTGGGGAATGAACTGGAAGTCTTGCCTATTAGGCTCACTTCCCTGTTGAAGAATAAGGTGGATACACCTCATATCAATAAGACATGTCTTGTTTTCTTGTTAGCCTGTTAAAGTGTCCCAAGGATCTACCTATAGTGAGCTGCTCTCCGTCATTGAGGAGATGAGCCGTGAAATTCGTCCTACCTATGCTGGCAGCAAAAGTGCCATGGAGAGGCTGAAGAGAGGTACTCCAAACCCTTTGGAATAAAGTGCACGCAGCACATTTATCATAGACTCTGGCGTTTAGCCCCCTGGAGTAATATGAGCCTAAGGGTAGTTGTGATTGATGTGATTTGTTTTCAGATCTGTGTGAGATCAGACTTGCAATGTTTCTTTTGTATTAATACAAAGACGTTCTTACTAAGCTACCTTTAATAGGCTTGTCACTGATGCAGAATTAATGTAGAAAAAGTGAAGTTTTCAGTGCTCATTCATCAAAACTACTTGCAGTAGTCAATATGCACGTTTAAACTTTAGCACTTGTTATTTGGATAATTGTTTACTTGTTTGAAATGGCTGATCTGTGTTTCTGTCTTTCATCAGGTATCATCCACGCACGTGCTCTTGTCAGGGAGTGTCTAGCGGAGACAGAGCGAAGTGCTCGCACATAACACACACACACACACACCCTCCCTCTGGTACTTGTCTCCCCATTGTTCAGTTTCTCATAAACATGCTCCTTCTCTTTGCCAAGCTATTTCCAACACCACGTCTTTCTATCTTTCTTATTGACCTTTGTCCATCATGCATAGCTATCTTCCCAATGTACATCTCATGTAGTGTTAATGCAATTAGCATAGACATTTTTTAAGCCCAATTTTTGCAATTCTGTATTTAAATAAAAAAAAATATAAACAATTTGTCAGATATTCAATTCCAACAAATGCAAGATGCAAATACTGCTTTCGTAAAATGAGGGATAAATGATTTTCAAATAACTTTATTTGCTTTCAGTTACAACATATGCAGAATAGTTGCAACAACACCTATTTAAAAAGTATTTTGAAAATAGCAATTTATTTGTAGTGACATATAACTGACGATTCCATTAAGTAACAACCCATGTGATTTGTGATTATGCTTTGTTTCAATAATGGGAAAGTGAATACTTTTACATGTGCCATCACGGTGTTATCATTGTGTCTCTCATAGACCTTCTAATTTTCTTAATCGTTCAATATTAAAAATGTAGCATACATGTAAATACAATGAGTAATAGCAATAAAAATTAATAAACATAAATACAAAAGATTAACATAAAACTGAGAGTAAGCGGGAGAAATAGTCAAAGAAATCGTATTTAAGCCAACTAGCATTTTATCTTCAGATTGTCTTTCAAGTTTGGCCCGTTCAGACTGCCCTTGTTTAAAAGTACTGACCTTACAGAACAGGGTTCAATCCGTGTCCATTTCTAACAGCTATATCCAAGGACTGAATATACAAGCTAACAAGGCAGTAAGCTGGTATTTACTCATTTCTGGTTCACAGGAGATGCAGATCCCAACTTGATCAACCAGATCTTAACTTAGTACTTTTCATAAATGAGGGCTTACTCCAGGGATAAATGGATGAATTTAAGTGCATTTAAAGCTATGCACTCCTTGATGGTGTATCAATTTACTAATAAGACATGAGGAAGTGATCATCAATATGAACCTGTGAGGGATGAATTTATCAGAGTGCGTGTGCTCCAACTTGACAGTGGCCTAAATGCGTCCTTATAAATGTAAAACTGGAGGTTCATCTTTGTTTCAGCCCTAAAAGGAGAGGAATATGGCAAAGTACATTAATTAACTGAGCAGCATTTTTGTTTATCTAATCAATATTCACTAATTTTGAGACGGAAGACAAACTCACCATGGAAGCTGCAGCAGAGGCTTTGCTGTTGTAGTTGAAAAGGTTTTTGTAGCGTCCCTTCTCCTCTTTCTGTTTTTCCCGAATGCGATCCTCCATTGCCCTCAACTCCTTTGCAACTGAGGTTTCAAGTGATGGGTCTAGTTTGATCACTTTGGCAAAGTCAGCTCTTGCCTCTGCTTCATTCCACACCGCTGCATGAGCCTTCCCTCGTTTGAAAAATGCCTTCACGTTATCTGTAAGAAAGACAAATACGAGCATTGGCAATGCAAATGATGAATATTACTCATGGTCAGAGCACGCTCATGCTTAGTCTACTTTAAAATAACAGTGCAGTATTATTTTTAGTTAACCTAAACTTGTAAGGAACACGATACTACTGCAGCTTTTTAATTAATCTAAACATACTGTAGAAGTAAAAATAAGCTTCTTTGAGATGCCTAGCTGTTGTTACTGCTAGACTTGTAATCGATGATCAAAGTGTGTTGTTTCGGCTTAGGGATATATGAGTGTTGTAATCGTTTTGATATTTACCTTCATACTTGTTGATGATAGAAGAGCAGTGGTCCAAAACCTCATAGTACTGGCCCAAAAGATGCTTGCACTGGCAATAGTTAAGTAGGAGAGGAGTGATCATCAGATCTAGTTTGATCCAATGCTCATCACCTGGACGCTCCTGTAAACACAGAATACGTTTATAGTAATATTTCCAACCTTGATGAATATAATAAAACGCTGAGGCTAGGGCTGCACAATAATAGTTAAACTGTTTAGGATTTTCAGCAAATTATAATCATAATTATTCATTATGAATTGTTTTTAACATGCACAAATCAAGAGAATGTCAGCTCATATGCAGTATTTATTTTACACCATCTATAGTTGTCAGATCATTCAGGCCAGTGAGAGCATGTGCACATGGTTACCACTTTAGAAGATTAGATAAAACACTGTAAAATGATCTATTTATTAAAAAAGATCTGACTGGGGGATCTGAACTCTTATCTGGCAACCCCAAACATGAACTTTGCATTGATTTGTAACTGGACTTTAAAGTGGACTCAAAACTATTTTTTTAGTAAATAATATTATTTTGATATGAGGTAACAAAAACAATGACAATCCTATATTAAGAGAGGAATATACTATTACTGTAATACAACTGCAATGTAAAAATTAAGTAATTGATATACTTATGAAATATTAACTGTTGTAAAATCACGGTCCTTGAGTCTTATTTTCTCACTTGCCAGCATTGAAAGCGGAACCATGCTTATTTTGGCTTAAAACCCCAGGGGAGACCTCCAAGTTTCTGTGACAGCAGGTTTACAAGTCTAGTGAACTGCTGTAAACAGCTGTCTACAAACATTAGAATTTATGCAACTGTAAAAATAACGTGAACCTGGCACACAATGTGCTCCTAATCTCTCAGCATATGCAGAGACTTTTACTGCATTTACTGAGAATCGAGCCACTCTGAGAAACTGAAGGAGGATCAGGCAAAATAATGCAATGGCATGCTTCACTTGAACACACAGCGTATCAGACCGCAAGTGTAGAAAAAATGTTGGTTAATTTTGAAACTGTGGCAGGACAGATTCACGGTGTAGCTAATTAATGAGAATCAGTAATTGCTCAGCAGCTGTTAAGGCTAACCTTCATCTGTAGATTGTTCAGACAAGCTATGGCATTGTAGTACTTCTCAGAAGCTCCTGCGATATCTCCACTCTTGAAGAGTGCATTTCCCTCCTCATGCATCTGTGGTATGACCTTCAGTTTCTCCTCATCTGTCATTGCCCATATTTCCATTTGGAAGGATCCAGGGGGCAAGATCTAAAAAAAAAAGATTATAATCATTAATTAGCATCCTAAAAAGATCAAGTGTGAATTAACTTCAAAATGTCTTGAGCAGAAAAAAAAAGTACAGGGTGAGTAAACGATGACAGAATTTTCATTTTTGGTTGAACTATCCCTTTAACACATAGAACAGATGGGACTTTTTAACATATGATGCTGTTCATGTGGTCATCAGAGCTCTGTCCATTCTCGTGTAAAACTGCACCTTGAGATCAATCAACTGTTTCTCACCTGTAGCATTTCCAGAGTAAAAACTAGAGGCTGAGGATTGGCCTGCAACTTATCCAGATCAGGGTGACCTATAGAATGATGCGAGTGAACCTGAGCTATTCCACAGCAGTGTCTCTGTCCCTCCAGTGGGTCTTTTCCATGACGGATGTTGCGTAGTGACAGAGAAACCAGAGGGTAGAGAGCTGTGTGCTATTACAGTAGGAAAAAAAAATCAGTACTGAGCCAAAACAATATCTGGAAAAATTAAACATAATAATTAGTTGATATTTACATATGTGACCCTGAACCACAAAACATATGTAGCATGGGTATATTTGTAGAAATAGCCAATAATACATTGTATGGGTCAAAATGATTTTTCATTTATGCCCAAATTCATGAAAAAATTTAAGAAAAATTCTTTTTCTATTTTTTATTTTTTTTAATTTTTTACTTTAATTATTGATTAGTAATATGCATTGCTAAGAACTTTATTCAGACATCTATAAAGGTGATTTTCTCCAGATTTTTAATTTTTTTTTTTTGCAGATTTTTAAACTGTTGACTCACGGTCAAATATACCACACATCAGTGAAAAGCTTATTTATTGAGCTTTCAGATGCTGTACATCTAAAAAAAAATGACCCTAATGACTAGGTTTTGTGGTCCAGTGTCACAAATATGTAATTACAATATATGTAGATATGCAGATATTAGAAGGCAGAAACCTTGACATCACAGGTGAACTCAGCAATTTCCCCCTCTCTCATGGTGGTAACCACTCGCTCCCACACAGGAAGCTTGAACTTCTTCCCCAGTATGAGCTCCATAGGTTTACTGTGACCTCCCATTGTCCTAGAGTCATCCAACAGAGTGCCATCACAAAGGCTAGTGCGGTAATGAAACCTCACCTTTCAAGAGAGGAATATGCAAAGCAATTCATTTGGTTATTTATTACAATTTATTTATTACAATTAATGTAACCTCTGGTATTTGTTGCATTATGAAATTTAGTTTGATTCAAATCCTCTAACATTACACTTTGAGCCCAAAAGGTTTAAAGTGCAAAAAGATTGGTATACATTTAATATTGTCCAGCTATTCTAACTCATTACTCGGTTCACATTTTGTCTAAATTTTTTAAAATGTATTTATAGTGCTTTTAAAGGCATATTCGCCCTTGCCTTCACCTCAAGATAGATAGTTTATTTCAGGCTTTACAGGTTCAATATGATTAATGTTTCTTATAATGTATCCAGTGGCTATATTTATATGTATATGTGTGTGTGTGTGTGTGTGTGTGTGTGATAATGTTAAGGGGCACGTAGCTTTCAGCTGTCACTCAAAAGACATGAACCTTTTCTATACCCTCTCTGTGCCAAGAATGCAAACAAACAGACATCCTGTTTGTAAGACCGCCTTCATAAACTGTAGCATCAGGTATCCGATGCTTAGCTAACGGCTAATTCTGAATAACTAGCATCTCCGTGCAAAACAACACACCAGTTAAAATATGTATCTTTTAATATTGCGATATATACATAAAACACATTAAACTGAAAGACGTGTGGGCTATTTTCAGTCAGAATAAAGCCCATGTTATTCGTCAAAAATGGCGTCTCCAGCTACCTCTGATTTCGACACGGTGAACGATAACACATTTGTTGGTCGTCTTTAAATTTCATTACTAACTTACCTTTGTGTCGTTGATAAACGCTGAAAGTTCTCCTTTTCCGGGCGAGATTACTTTTTTCTGAATGCCATCAGCTCTGAGCTTGATGTCAATTTCCTCCATTCTTCTGGAAGATGTATCTTCGAGGAGTGCCGCTCTGTTGAGTCTAGATGGCGCTGCAGCAGGGGCTCGGAGTGACGGGGCTTACAGTAAACAGACTCCACTTCACTCGCCTACTGTCGCTGCTTCTTCTTCTTTACTTTCTGTGGGGGTTTGGCACACAATTGGATGAAGCATTACCCCCGCTTGCTGTTTTGGAGTGTGGATCAAGCTCGTAACTTATAACCAGTTTCGCGTTGTCTCCTGAAAAAAAAAGCGTCTTTTCAGATATTGCATTAAATTAAAACATTTGCCATTAGGAAACCTTAATTGTTAGGATTTTTAGAGGTTCGAGCGCGTAGCGACGCACCGTTTTTCTGTGTCCGAAACCTACTTTTGCGAACAAGTCCTAGGTTTTTCGCCCGATCGGAACCGAACCAATGCAGAAATATTCGGACATTGAATATTAATAATTATCAAAACAAAGTTGAAATTTCCACTCACTTTCGCAATGGCGCCCAAAAACGTTCAAAAATCGAGGATCTATTTTACGACATAGGCTATAAATCGTGGACAAAATGAGATTTTGTCACCAAACTCGGAACTTAAGTGTATTAGCATGAATTTTGGTCAAATCAAAACAAATTGCGCTGATTTGACACTGGGTGGCGCTGTAAGAATGAAAAAAAAAATGGTTTTGGGAAACCGCTAGTCCGATCGACGGCCACTTCCGCGTTTTGTCTCAGTTACTTTGCTTCTGTTTAAATTGTAAATTTTTACTTACATCGACAACTTTGAGAGTATTCTCAAGCCAACAAGCTAGCTAGCTTCAATTCTGAATGTTCATACTTTTATAGTCAGAGGTTTGGTTTTTTTTTTTTTTTCCCTTATTTTTCTTCTGTTTTTATCATGCTATCTGGGAAAAACACATGGTGAAATTTTCCATTTCTTTAAGTTTTGATATCATATAAAAGATGGGTTCAAGCCCATTTCAAAACGGTTTGCCCGTAACTACATTTTCAGGAACGGAATTTGGAGAAAAAATGGGGTTTACGAGTTTGAGGGGAGCTTTTGCGCTGCATAATTAACGTTACTCAAAAAAGACGAACTTTGCCCTATAAATGACAGTTTTATGTTGTTTATCATGGGCATAGTCTCTGAACTTTTGATCACCGCTTGTTTACTGTAGATATCATGAATAGTGTACATCAGAAAAGCAAGGGAGGGTGCATATAACAGACTGTCATCAGACTCCGCCTCGTTAATAACTCATCATCCCATCCTTCTTCTCTGGATGTGAAAAAGTCCATTATAACATTGTTATTGCTGCTGAGCGTAGATTATGAGTTAAGTGAATTCTGGAAGGTGAATATGGATCTATATGAGATTAGACAAAAATGTTGAATTTCATATGTATATATTAATGTTGGGCAACGATTAATCACATCCAAAATAAGTTTTTGCTTACATAATATATGTATGTGTGCTGTGCTGTGTATATTTATTATGCATATATAAATACAATATGTTGATTTATTATCAGTCCTGGAAGCTGTTGTGCTACTTTTTTATTTGTTTTGGAACCTGTGATACCTTTTTTAGAGTGTTGAAGACATTTAAGAAGAGCATTTATTTAAAAATAGAAACTATACTGTTCAAAACTTTGAAGTGATAAAGATTTATGTTGTTAGAAAATATTTTGAATAAATGCTGTTAGTCATTTCTTATATATTTTTATTTAATGACAAGCCATTGGAGAAAAGCCATTTTGTTCTTATCTTATTTTGTTAAATACCTTAACCAGGCGCCGTTGTCTTGTAACTGCTGTCACATCATCCAAGTGGAAGCTGCTCACTAGTGGTGGTTGAGGAGAGACCCCTCACGTGGTTGTAAAGCTATACACAATAAAGTACTATATAAATGCTTTATTTATTCATATTCATACATGTAAAAATGCACCAAACTATCAATATCTTAAAGCACAGATGCAAGAAACACCAAGTCAATCAATAATTCAAAAGTTATAAAGCCTTGATCTTTTATCCATTTTAGAGGCTTTTGAGCATTTGTTTATTAGTGATGTTGATTAGACTTAAATATAAGTCTTTGAATTACTGTTTTTTATTTAAAAATGTGTGATCTATTTTGTAACTATTCTCTACTTTTTGCTGTCACTAATGAAGCATGAAATCAAAAACATCAGTAACATGCCATATTTTGTCAATAATCTAAATAGTCATAGTTTCCAGCATTTAATGTAAGAATTTAAAGTCTGTTTACACATCAGATAAGTTGGAGACATTAGAATGACACCTTTGAAAAGCCAGTTTATTCACTTTAAGGGTTCTTTAGTGTTGTAGACACAATAAGAACCAGGCATTTTACGCAAATTACTCTACAATCACATTTTCAAAACATATCAGTTATTCGTCTGATTAATGCTTAATTCAAATTTTATTTATACATGCTAATTGTGTGGGTTTGCCAGTCCAATAACACAGCATGCCAATCGTCCACCAGCATTGCCATTCAGTAAACTTTCCACGTTCCCACCTCTGCCTAAATCATCCTCTCCCTCATGAATCACAACAGACCGGCCAAGGATTGAGAGTCTTCCAAAGAGTGTTGCACTAGAGTCCAGTGATTGACGAATCTTCCCATTAACAGGAAAAAAGTTCCCAAAGTCTCCTGGATGTTGTGGATGGTTCACACTGAGAGGATTGTAATGCCCACCTGTAGATCCGCAGCCTTTGCTTAAGTCTCCGTACTCATGAATGTGCATTGCTCTGGGCTGCTGGCTGTCGACACGGAGACCATACAGTCTGAAAGTCACGTTCAGTTTTTCCTTTGGGCCAGACTGTTTGAAAAAAACATGGCCGTACACACGCGGCTTTCCTGGTGATATTTGAGTGTTAGGCCGCATTCTACATAAAGCCTGCAGGGAATTACTGTTAACTGGTGGGGAATCTGGATTTGAAGCATTTGCCAAACCTGAGCGTGACCCACAGAAGTGCACATGGCAACTGAGCAAGAATACTAGAAGTGGTAAAATGTAGAAGGATTTCATTTCTCCTTGTTCCTGTGGCAACACCTTTAAAAAAAATCATAAAGTCACATCAAATCTCAATATGCATTCAACTTCAACACCCCAATCTTATTAAACTGCAATATTGAAAATAGAACCTCTGTGGGTTTATTAAGACATTAGCCTATATCCACAAAAGTGTTAATAAAAACACACAAATATTCGAAGCACATGCCATAAGCATCGATGTTGACAATCAAAAAACAAAACTAAAAAAAATCCAATTGGGATAGTTAGCTAACATTTTTGGATTATACAGGCGAATTTTAGCCTTACCTCCCGTGTTGCGTCACCGTTTTTTAAAAGCACTTTTTATGACAAACGTGTAGTCGGTCTCTGTTACTTCGTGTGAGGAGCAGTTAGCCTGTTTTTTGCACTTGCATAACTGAGGGGCGTAAACATTTCATATTTAGTCAATTATAGTGCTTGCAAGTTGTAAAGATCACATTTAATTCCTGTCCACAATACGGCATAGAGATCATGTTTTATGAAATGAATCCTATAAAGTTAACCTATAAAGAATAATATAAGGTAGTTATTCTAATATTTTTTGCCCTTCATATAACTTATGTTTTAGCGGGGTATTTACTATCTTTAACCAACATTTAAGTTATAAGACCCTTTTTTTGAAAAATACCCTTTTTTTTTTTTTTTAATGGGAGCAAATGAGTAACTGGGGTGTTTAATATATTGTGATCGAGTTTTGTTGTTGCTCATTTTGTTTTTCTGTTAGTTCGCTTGGCGTGTCATCGTGACGTATGTGGCTCATTTGCATGACTCCTTCAGTTTTCACTTCAGGACTAACGTTAAGTCTTTCAATATAGATCCTTTGCAATATACTGTACTGTTCATAATGATATTCCATACTCTTCCGTAAAATAATTAAGATAAATGTAAACACTGAGACAAAAGTAAAGCTGTAAAGCCGTAAAATCAAATCATCACCGTCGTACAAACAAACCGCTGCATTCAGTTGTATATATTTCCTGTGAAAATCGTTATTGAAGTGCGCATGGCTGAAAACTTGTCACCCAAGCTACTCTCAGGGAACCTCGTTTCGCCTTCATTGCTTGGGGGAAAGTCCCCGGACATTGGGCAGAGATGTCCTGCATACAACGCAGAACGGGTGGGTCGCGAAGCGTGTCAATGCTAAGACGTCCTGAGGGACAGAGCACATCGCCTGCGATCCAGGTTTGTCAAACAAATAGGTATGCAAGTTAAGCATAAGCGTGCTTCTACAGAACGGGGCTCATTCTCAGCTTGCGCATTGTTTTATATTTGTCAATCTTACATCTTAAACAGTGGAAATGTTGGAAACTGGATGGATAAATGGACTTGTATGGATATGTAGGCTATAGAAGTTGTCAATTATGCCAACCTGTGTCAAAGACTGTGTTCAATTCAAGGCATTTTAAGTTAATTAATAAAAATAATTTATAAGGAGGCTGTTACCTACAATATTACATAAGCATCATTGATAATTGCTAATAAGTTATATTTTTAGTCCTATAATAAATGTTATATAAAATCAAATATATCTTCTGTGTTGTTTAGTTAAACGCTGGTAGCTCGCATATTTACATTTATATTAATGTGCCTACCAGTGTTTATATTGTGTTTCAATACTGTTGCTCTACGTCCGCTTTTCAGAACCCAAGTAAAGCGTTCTAAGAATCTTAAATCTTGATCGAACTTTCAGTTTTTAGGGACATTTTTTTTGTCAGTTTCGCCCCTCTATTAATTCATAATCCTCTATTGCACTGCTAATTTTTTACATCTCATTATTAACAATATTTTGCTAACGCTACGGTCTTACTACCGTTCGATCTCGCTTTTAATGAATCGAAGCTCCGGTTCCATATGAAATCCGGACGCGCCCAGCTGATCCCGCGGTCCGCCCACATCCTAGCAACGCCGCCCCCCATTTGCTAAACCGTCTGAAAATGCAAAACGCGGCATTTTATGGGTTGATCCTACGCATGCGCACATCTGATAGTTTTGTTTGAAGGAGTTCTCGTAGCTAGAGAAGACTGGACTGAATTTGTCCGGAAAGAGTGGCTCTCCACAAGGCTGCCAACTAAAATCATATTTTAAAGCGACCTATGAGTGAAAAGCGCCTCTTTTTAAGCCGTGGTTCTTTTCGAAAAGGCGCATAGCTGCTTGATGCATTACTACCATCATGTTGGGGCATTATCCAAATGTGGAAAAATCGCAGCTTGTCAACTACGTGGAGGATTATTTGGAATGTGTCGAGTCGCTGCCTTTGGACATACAGAGGAATGTTTCATTGTTACGAGAGATCGACACCAAGTATCAAGGTAAGCGAAACATCAGTGAAAGGTGCCAGCTCGATACGTTGAGTATTTACGTTCATTTACATCGAGTGCACTTCATCCTGTAGACCGGCTTCGTTTCGTTTCCTCACAATAACACCGAACACATTTTTATTAAACATTTATCAGAGCTGCCCACGCCCGCTGTGTTTTACTTGTATTTGGTCTTAAGCGTATTCGGCTGTGTTTGTTCCAGCAACACTATCCTACAACCAGCGATCAGCCATTTTGACTAACGTTAGTGCATACTCTGTACTGTTGTTTGGCTGGGCTCTTTTAACGCATCGCTTTAGTTGCCATAGTATCGACGTAATGGTGCTTTCAGTCGGCGTGTGTTTTGTTCGCATGCAGCCTAAACATCCTCCGCTCGATGTCGACGCCTTCGAGTTTGACTTAACCGCTCACAAACGAAGGTTACCGTACAAAAAGATTTATATGCAACGGAAACGATTCGTTAGCGGCTTAGTTCCTCATATTCGTTGTAATACCCACCGTGGAGCGGCAGCATGTATGCTTGAGGAGGTATGTTTTTGTTACACAGCGGCAGGGGTAGCACTAGAGCAACCCAAGCATGCATCGCGAACAGCCGCCTGTACAGTATGTTAAAGAGTGGCTTTGTAAAATGCACTGGGCGTGCACAAGCTGCCCCGCTTCGTTTTCTGATATTCTAATGTTGAAGGTGTTTGTCACCACCTCACTTTCTCTGCTTTCTGTGCCGCTCAGAGGTCCTCAAGGAGGTGGATGACATCTATGAAAAGTACAAAAAGGAGACTGACACCGGGCAGCGCAAGCGACTGCAGATGCAGTTGCAGCGGGCGCTCATCAGCAGTCAGGAGCTAGGAGATGAGAAGATCCATGTGGTCACACAGATGATGGAGGTGGTGGAAAACCGCTCGCGTCAGATCGAGGCCCACTCGCCTTGTTTCCTGGAGCCGGCGGAAGCAGAACGACCGGCAGAGAAGGTAAGGCATGACCCTGCCAGCACCTCTGCAAACGTCATGCCCGAGCGCTCTTCGGCGAGACGACCCAGACGCCAGCGCAACAGCGAGAGCCGTGACACTTGTGCCAACGGAGACCTGGAAGACCTGGGGGAACAGCCTCCGCAGCAGCCCCGTGAGAAAAAGTCCAAGTCGGCCAAGAAGAAGAAGCGCTCCAAGGCCAAGCAAGAGCGAGAAGCATCGCCGGTGGAGTTCACCATCGACCCCAACGAGCCCACCTACTGCCTCTGTGAACAGGTGTCCTATGGGGAGATGATCGGCTGCGACAATGAGCAATGTCCTATTGAGTGGTTCCATTTTTCTTGTGTTGGACTGACCTACAAGCCCAAGGGGAAATGGTATTGCCCCAAATGCAGGGGTGACAGTGAAAAGACTATGGAAAAAAGTGCAGATAGGGCCAAGAAGGATAGGCGGTCCAGGTAGTGCCTTACAGAAGATGTGCTAGATTGTTCAAGTGAAAATATGCCTGTGTGGGGATCGGTGATTTTGTTTAACTTATGTTAAAAGGTTCTCCTCATGCACTTAGCTGAAAAGTTTCCAAACAGGTGCTGTTGTTGCTTTTGCGTTAGGACGACCAACAGACGTAATTAACCCTGGAAACACAGATGTTTAAGATACTGCCACTAATGTCTATAAGACAATGAAGAGTTCTTTTCTAAGCCTTTTTTCCCTCTTAACTGTTGATTTCAGTAAGCCTCGAGAGTTTATATATGTTGGAGGTCACCCGGTCCAGGGTAGTGAGTGTTATAAAAAAAAAAAAAAGAGGAAAGTGATCAAAATGCACAGGGTTTGATGAACACTGTCAACACCTTTTATTTGCATTTCTTGTTCTTTCGTTCCACATTTTAGAAAATATATATATAAAAACACACCTCTGAAATGTCTTCCAGTGAGAGAACAAAATTTTTGTTACTGTTTTGGAGTGATGTTTTTTTTTTTTTGTTAAAAATTCTTTTTTTAAGTTCCATCTATTTAAATAAATCAGTGCTTGTTATGTCTCTAAACTGCTTGTTGTTGTGTCATGAGCATAATATAAAAACAGATATATAGACAATGTTTTCTGCTTAAAAAAAAAAGAAGCAGCACTACACTCTAACACGTGCGGTTAAATGGCACTGAAATTGGTTGAATGGCTCATAATCATAGAACATCAGTTTAGTCAAATGGTGCTATGTACAGTAGTATCATAAGAATCCAGTTCTCCTCCTTTTAGATGTTCCCCTGCTTTAAAATATGGTAATTTTACTATGAAAGCTGTTTTGCTTTTAAAGATCAAAGGCTTGTTCTTAATGTATAAATCGTGCATTTGTACAGTGTATTAATTTCTTAACAGAACCAGAGGTTCATTTGTTATTTATTTAGTTAGTAAAGCAAAAGCAGCCTCCATGTGCTGCACGTAAGCTCCTTCAATATGATACGAAAGTGTCTCAGTAACTCAAGTTGGTTGAATGCCCAGAATTTGCAGAATCCAGGCAAAAAGTGACAACTTTGAAGCTAACATTTTATTAGCATTATTTCGTTTTGTTTTTACTATTCTTCTTAACTGTGGAACGTAATACAAATAAACAATGTGTTATCCAAGCTTTTGTGTATAAGATGAAATAGTATTAATTATTATAATTATTTATTAACCTATAAAAACGTATTATTTATTATGCTTGAATAAAATAGAATTTACAGTTGAATTTTAATTCTCTCTCACACACGAGCGTATAAGGTATTTACAAAGACACAGTATGTATTTGGAAAATAGATGTATGTGTTTAGATTCATATAATTTATAAATATATTTGACATATAAACAACATAACACATAATTTATATATGCATAATAAATATATACAGTAAACACATTGTGTACACAAAAGCATTCAAATAGTCCCCAATAATTGTTACCTCGCACTAACACACACACACACACACATATATATATATATAAAGTGTTCAGATGCAAAAGCCTCTTAAGTACGTCTGATGTTTTTCTTTAAAATGAGCATTTCTTTCTGACTACTTTATATAGCTTTCTATGTAAGTACTGGATGTCTTGAGGCTGGCATTTAGCACATTTGAAGTGAAAGTACTTGATGAACATATACTATGTGTGAAGGGCATTCACTTACCAGAATTATATCATCAAAAACAATACCTATTCTTGTCTTAGGTCAACTTTGATGAAAGGTTTTGATCCACTTCGAATGCTGACTAATGTATATATTTATATAAGCTTTAAGCTTAACTGTGATTTTTTTGCAGCTTTAAGATAAGGTTTTGGTAAAAAGTATTTCTTGGACCGGATTCAGTATGAAACTATGAAAAATTGCAAAAAGACAACGAAATACATACCTTTAGCAGTCAGACATATACAGAATAATCTGATTTTTAGAAGCACATCCCTGTGTAATGAAACACATAGCATTCACCGCATCAAACCATACAATTCTGTTTTCTGACCGTTTATATAAAAGTCTTGCTCGCCAGCAGATGTCACCATAAAGGCATAAGTGCTTCTCAACTGCTTTGACTTCAGAACTCATGTTTAACTTTTTTAAAGTTCAAAAAACCTTTAATTACAACTCATTTTACAGTAATGTCTGCTGGAAGAAATTACATTTTGTTAAAAAACAAACTGAAAGAGCATTTAAAGTGGAGCCTCCATAGAGTAATACTACAAAACAGTCTAGGATTTTAGGTCAGCAGCTCATTGAAGCATAGCAAAGTGTTGATCATTAATTGTTAATATATATTTATTCTGGGTTACACAGTAATCAAGATTACTCTACAACCCAGGATTTGTAAAGTAAGCATTTCAAATGATCTATGAATTTAGCTGCCAGTTAATAAGTAACATAGTGTGAAATGCAATGCACATAATTCATTGTCATCTGAACTGCGGTTACCCGGGCTTGTGCGAGAAGAAATACCTTTTTATCCAAACAATTGCAACCCTGGGTCAGTATTTAGAAAAATGCAGTCTTGTTCTTTCTAGCGATACTCGGATCACTAAACAAGAGGAAACACCCTGGGAACATGGGAACCGAAAGCGGACACCAAAGCTTGCTCTCTGTATAGAAGTTATTTGATCAAGGCCTTAGAGAAGAGAACCTCACTCAAATGCAAACAAGGCCAAATTCTTTTCAGATAACAATCCACAATCTCTCACTGCCAACCTCAAAAGGAAGAAGAAGAAATACACTTCCACAGTTTTTGATTGTTTGTTTTCAGTTTACTAATTTAAGTACCAGTTTCAATTATATATTAAAAAATGTCTATGTTTTAATTGATTAAAATCTCCACTACAACAGTCGTGGTTGGGGGCATTTATTCAATTCAGTGTCTTCAGTGTCTTGTGATGTTTAATCATAAAAAATATTCCAAATCATACATTTCAAACTTATTTAAACGACTTTTGACACAAAATATCTACACTGTTGTGGACAAATATATACATTTAAACTGAAAATCTGAACATTTCTTTATTATTTGATATATGGGCTACTTCTGATAACCTTTAACACACAAACAAAAACCAAATCAAATTCACAAAACGTGTATATTTCTCTTGATTTCTTTTTATATTTCTCTGTTACTGTTAAGATGCATGTGCTAGATGGATTTCTTGAAGGATATAGGCATTCAACAATATATTATTAAACTTTGATTAATAACTTCAATAGGATGGACACAGCCATAAAAGTAGACAAAAACACAAAATAATTAAAGGTACAATAGTCTAATATTGTTTTGGAATAGTTCTAATATTGTTTTGGAATAGTCTGATATTAAAAACACGTATTTGCTGATTTTAATCCAGATATTATAGTCATACTCGGTTGAAATGCAATGTTATTCTTGAGTTAAGAACTAAAACAAAAAAACGAATGAAGGAATAGGCCGGTTAAATTAGATAAAAACAGCATCCAAACACAGTCTGAGCTTTCATCGCCTCTATGAAGTCTACCTTATCATTTTTCCTGTCGTGAAAAGTGTTCGAATGCATTGCGCTAATCTGCGAGCCCAGCTCTCGTTCTGCTTCCCCCCTGTTCACCTGTTGCGAGGCTCGCACTGTACTCGCGATGTTTTGAAGGCCGCCTGTAGGTGGAGTCAGGAAAACATCTGGTGATCTGCGCGCTCTCCGTCGACGCGTCTAATCTAATCCGCCGCCGCACCGGACACCAGGCGCAACGCGCAAGGCGTCAGGGACAAGAGCCCGACGGCTCCGAGACGAGTTAACGGTTGCGAGTGTGACACTAGAAAGCGTGCGGTCCGTATGAACGCCCCATAGTGCACGAGACCGACTGGGAGGCAACCACGGAGTGCACCAAATGAAGACATGAATAAGAAGGGATGAAGTCATCTCCTGCGCTTTATGGCCAGCAAACATCACCGATGAATGCGGTGATCGATCAAGCCACCGCTCAAGAGGCCTCCTCGGTGCTGGAGGAGTCAGTCTCGCTTATGCGCAGAATGTCGCGGGAGAGGTGTGGAACGAGGCAGGTTGAGCTCTATTAATACGGACAGACCCATTGATCATTCAGCTCAGCCGCTTTGCCCAGCAGTGCAGCGTCTGGTTCACACTGCCCACCAGACCGCTGGCATCGGGCTATGGGCGCACCGCGCGGAACGCGGCGTTGTAAGCGTTTGTTTGATGAATAAATGACATTGGCGTCTCTCTCGCGTATCATGCTGGTGGACCCTCCGCTGTCAGGCGCAGCGCTTCGGCTCCTGGACATAAACTGAAATACGGTGCAATGTGTTCGTTTTGGAAATTCAATAAGGTGCGCAATAAAACACCGTGTGAGTGCCGCGGAGCATCGGACAGGGTCGCAATCCACGCCGTGGCCTGTGTGTGAAACGCGCCGGAGAATGGAGAAGTTCCTGCAGATAGCGCCCCATTCCCTGGCCATAGTGCTGTCGCGGGTCAGCACCGAGGAGGCGGCCGCGGTCACGGAGAAGCTTCAGCACCATCACACCGGCTACGAGATATTCGCCGACTTCAAAGCGGAGAACATGCAGCACTTCTGGAATAAGAAAGTCACGGACGCCATATCGGAGACCTTCTTCTTGGGCTGGATAGATGAACATGTTCTGCTCATTCAAGGCAAGGAGGATCATTTGGAGGTCCTGAGGGAAGGATGGACGCGGAGAGCCCTCAAACCACCGCGGGGCTTCGAGATCAAGTGCATAGGTAAGCCTGAGCAAATGGCTTTGGAACACGGAGACCCTTGCTGGAAAGAAGCAGCCAAGTTGTTTTTCGAGGAATTATGTGCTTGGGAGATATATGTGTGGGTGAAAAGGTTTGAGAGAAATTTGGCAACCTTCTCTGTATTGAAGATGCCAGTTTGAAAATGCTGAAAATTCAGCAAAAGGTTGTGAGGTGAGGTTCTCTACTCTGAGAATGCAAGCAGTTAAACTAAACGAGTTAAGGTGCCTTGCCACTTGAGAAACTGCGTTTTATTGTAAAAGTATTTTAGAAGTGAAAAAGTAAAAAGAAGTAGTCCGTTGGAGTTTGAGACATAAAAAAGAGAGAGATTTAGCATAGAATACTTTCTACTTTTTATTTAAACTTTGAGGTGTTAGTGTTTTTTTTGTTTTTTGTTTTTTTTTGAGAGAGAGAGTTTTGCAGTTTATTTATTCATATTATTTTAGTGGTCAGCTATTTGGTCTTCATATGAGTTACTGTTCTGTGTTTGTGCTGTTATTGGGTACAATTGCTAATAAGGCCACTTTTGAGGGAACTCTTTTGATTGTACAATGTGACATTCCAACAGATTTTAATAGCTGTAATAGTTACAGTTAGGAATTCTAAAATATTTAAGCTGCATTTTGTCGAGGCCAGGTACCAGTTTGCTTGAGTTAGTTGATTTATGTATTCTAAAATCATGTCTTTGGACAAATGAATATGACAACAGGAATTTGCAGTGAGATTTATTGTACAACAATAATCCAACTCTGTCCCAGTATCATGCAGAAACACATTTTATTAGTATCTTCTTGTAAAAACAACACAGTCAAGGCCACTCTTGCCATTACATTTAAACCATCCATTCTGATGGGTTCAGCCCTCCTTTGCTCTAACACTAACATAAATCTTGGCTTCTGCTTGAAGGAGGAACCGGCCGAAAGATAAAACATTCCACTGGATTATACATCATACAGAAAGGTGAGCTTTAGCTCTGTGGAAAGTTCCTATTCTTCAGCTGTCCCAAAACACTGATTTAATCGATTGTAATGTGTTTTAATAAACTGTATAATGTAATAACTTTTAACACCATACCCCAAAAGGTCTTAAATATCCATAAATATCAAGAAAGTGAAAATATTTTTTTGGTATCAGTTTGTGAAACATTTTATAATCCACCTATGGTCGTTTTGACACTTCGTACGTGTTCAAGGCTGTGGAAACAAAGGGTGAGACTGGGAAGAAACGGGCCTTCAATCACACATAATGCAAACATAAATCATACTGTACATATTACCGCTCTATCGGCTCACAAAGGGAAATTCTTCTCATTCCTCTACCTGGTACTGAATGATTTGTTTTGGAATGTGGTGATATGTGTAGTATTTGCAGATTTGAGTTTAGGCTTTTTGCCTTACATGGACTGATCTACAATCCCCCTGGTACAATAGCTTAATATTACATACAAATAATAGAAGAGAAAGGTATCTTCTTTCTTTGAGTTACAGATTGCATGAGAGAAGTTTATTTTCAATGTTGGAGGGTATTATTTATTTATTTATTTATTTTTCTGTCACACCATAAGACATACTGTGTGTTGTTTTATTGTATTGCTTTTATTGTTTTATTCATAAATTAAAATTTATAACAATTAAGATTGTTATTTATATATATATATATATATATATATATATATTAATAGCTCCTTTAGCATCAGTTCATATATAGAAACACATGCTTTTATTACAGCAAATAAATAATCACAGATTTATTAATTTTGCGATGTAGCGTTTTCAATTGATGTAAACATTCTAAGCATTTATTTAATTTAGGCACTTTAGAAAAGACAAGGACATGTCTGGGAAAAATAGGATGTATGGTCACCCTATGCTTGTGTATCATAAACATTTATGTACCTATATTTTTATGTGCCCATATTATATAAACTAGAATGCAAGATTAAAATGAGATTTTAGAATCTGTTTGCGTTTGCTCAATTATGGTTCTGGACCATTAAGTTCTAATTTTTTCCCTCCCTTTTATTTTTTACACAGCAGCAAACTCCTTCATAACTTACTATACTATACATTCTGCATCTCAGGAAAACGTTGGCAGGGTTATAGATCTTCTGTCCTTGGGTTTTTCTTCCTTCTGTGCTGTAAAACAAAATTGAAGACTCAAAAGTTTAGACCGTGTTTCTTTAGATGCATAACCCAGACTTCACCCCTGCCAACAGACTCTGCCATCTAGACAGCTAAAAAAGTTTCCATTAGTGCTAAAAATGTCTTGACATGGCAAAGGCCCCTAAGGTGTGTGATTATCATAAGCATGACAAACAAGTAGTGTCAAGCAGAGTTCATACCTGTTTGTGTGAGCGGTGGGGAGGTTGTTTGTGCTCAGTGATTCATCTGCTAAGGGTGACATTAACTCAACCTTAAATAAGAAACCTTTTCTCAAATCTTTGAAGACTGTCTGGTAAAACTTAATTGCAGACATGGTGTTTGACTCAAGCTTATATCAAAGCGTTTGAAGTAAACTGCCTGGGTGTTTTCACACTCAAAGTTGAAACATATTTCGATGTATTTTATGCACTCAAATAGCTAAGAGACATAGTGTAGGAGAATAGCAGCTATGCAAATAAAATGCTGTTGTTTTGCTTTGCCTTACAAATATTGTTTTTTTATATGTAGCAAACAAAACTATTTTGGAGAATTTTCCAGGATCAACTAAACATGCATAGCTTCTACAAAGTGTGAAAAACACAACCTCCAGTTTAAAAAAAAAAAAAAAAAAAATCTAAATTATTAGAAATTCAAGATGTGTAACTCAAACCCCATATTTTCCTCCGGATGTCAGGATGAATCGAACTGAAGATTTATACTCTGGGTAGATTGGGATGGCTACCTCTCGTCTCTTTGTGTTACTTGGAGGTCGCCCAGAGACCGTGAAGTTTTAGATTTCACAAAACACGAACCACTTCGAGCCTGATTGGTAACCACACTCTTAAGGAGATTCCTCAAGGCGTCTGCAGAACAGTAATCATTTTGCTGAAAAGTGAGAATCCCTCTTTAAACATGTTCTGTGTTCAGTGTCAGCCAGGACTGTGTTAGTGGAATGTGGATGGCTGTCCATAGAGCAGCTTGTCACAGGGCGGAAATGTACAAGGACCGTGATAGTCCCTGGAAGTTGTGTATACGCATGCATTGTGGTGGCAGGTCTGCTTTGGCGCAGATGGGAAGGAAGGCTGGGTGACAGGAAAGGGAACTCTGCTCTGTGGCAAGCCCTAGAAGCCTTGTCTTCAATAGGAGGAAAGGGAGGAGTCCGGAAGAGAATGAAGGGAAATAGCCAATGGATCAGCAAATCAGCATCATGTAGGGATGTGTGGACAGCCTGGCTTAGTCGTAGTCAACTTTCCTTTTCAGACAAAATGATCATAAGAAATTAATTCCTTATTACAATATGTGTTGTAATGTTTAAGAACTTAAAACCAAGCTGCAAAATTGCTTGTTCTGAAACCAAAAACGCAATGAGGTTATACAGGTCAATGCGATATCATGTGTATTTGTGTATACGCAAAACATGAAATATATACATTTGCACAGGAAAAACATATATACTGACAGCATCTAAAACATATGTCAACAACCTTAGATGTTTACAAATCCCTTGTAATATCTATATTTGCATTATTAAACGCAGTTAGCTTGTTTCCATTATAACTTTTGATTTTGCTTTGTGTTACTTTTGGTGCCAGCTTACTTCAAAGGATTACATAATTTTAAACAATACTAAATATTTTGGTTACACGTTATTTTAAGGTGTCCTTGTTACAGTGTGATACGATTTTCAGCAGTTAACAACGTAACTACCTAACTATTGTATACTGCCTGTGTACTTAGTACTTAGAATACAGCATGTCATTGTTTTGGACTATTTTGGTAGTGCGTTTTTCCATTTTTGGAATGAATTATAGTGATTACGCTTGTCAATTGGTTAAACACCTCTTTAGAGTAACAATTTGAGTGTATAAGACAGACCCCAGACAGTTAAAGGTTCTGCACATTCTTCACAAGGGTCCCAAAACGAGCAGCTGAAGTTTATTTATTTTTTAACTAGGCCTGTGAGTATTTTACTGTGGTTTTAACTGTTTATTTGATGCTTTTGAAAAACGAATGGAATTTGATGAGTGATGTCTTAAATAAGTGCTGTATAATTAAATTGTGTCTTTTTGACCTTCTCTGTGCCTCTACTTGCTCCTTGTTCTCCAGTTTTGCTTTAGGGGTTAAAGTTTGTGAGATATGTCATCAGGTGTGTTGGTAACACCTGATCATCCACAGAGAGTAAATCATTTTGTGCATGTCCCCTCCCCCTCCCCGTTTTGCCTGGTCTTTAAAACACCCACAAAATTTAGCAAGTGCATATGTGATCCTGCGTATTATTGACTATTGCTGTCACATTCATTTTTAAATGAAAGTTGCACTCAGTCAGTTGATGTTGTGCTGTCCATTGTCTTGGTCTTACCTTGACCGTAGTGCAGTTGCTGCTACGTCATACAAAAGCAAAAGCTATGATTAATTCATTCCGTGAGTAAAAGTGTCTGGAAGCAGGAGGTAAGCAGAATAAAGTTGATCTCCTTGAGAAAACTGCTCCATGTAAAATAAAAAATAGTTTCATTAAGCTACTGTAATAATGCATGCTTTTGTTTTCTTAAACGTACTTTTAATGTCCATGATAGTTTTAATTTTAGGAATAGTTGAAACAACAGTCAGAAAGATTAACCAAATATTTTATTTATTTATTTTTGTAGAAAATAGTTTTTTTGGTTGTTTGTTTGTTTTTGCAATCCCTTTCTGGGGAATTAAAAAATGATTAACAGTCATTTATTGTTATGAACACAAAAATGATTTATGTATTAATTACATTTTACAAATTAGGCTGTAAATATCCATGTTTATCCACATATAATATATCACTTGAGATTACCATACCTCCACCTCAGAACATTTATTTGACTTTGATTTAATTTGGGCATAAATCTCACATCGCGTTAGGATTTTTTTCTGTGGTTGACTATATACTTAAACGAAATGTTTTATATATATTATACAGTGTATATATATATATATATATATAATTTTAGTTTATTCAAGTTATATAGCTCACACTGTAAATAAAATAGCCAAACAAACAGTATTTAGTTTTAAAATTTGAAGTTCTGACTTCACTCATTAACTATATATTTTAGCCTGACAGTCCATATCTGAGCCTCCGT
>JAUMHP010000040.1:8121394-8131622 GCA_032361065.1 Enteromius trimaculatus | reverse complement strand
GCTCGACCACACTGAGTAAATACTTGAACCCCTCGTTATCGACAACCGAAAATGGTCATATATCTATGGCGGTGAATCTATGGCAATAATACGCGAGCGCACAACTGATGCTGGGGCGCACGGTAAATCACATACGGGAGAGGAAAACAGATCTACACGCAAAGAAACGGGAGCCGCGAGCTCATTTCAAAAGATGAAATTTCATCTGCGTGCAATTCAAGGTAGTCTCAAGGTATGCTCCCATATCACACCGCGACACAGGATCGTGGATCTGAGTGTCGTGATTTCGGTTTCATTGTTACAGCCCTAATGAGAATTCTTTTAAATAAAAGAAAAGCTTAATTTAAGAGGGTAAGCAAATTTTTTAAGTTACTGAAATGCAATCTCTGAGCTCTTAACTGGCATGTGTGACTCTAAGTGTGACTAAGAACGTACATGTGCTCTTAAACTGTTCATATTGATTGGTTCACACATACGACTGCTGCCTGCTACTTATACACCAAGTATAGTCAAGAGATCCATTAAATAATTTGTTTATGGTTCATTGTTACATCTAACGTTTGTACTACTAATGATTTAGTGACACCAATAATTCATGTAATGCTTGAAAGCAAGCACTTTCTTTTCCGAACAGGTTTAATAGTTATAGTATTTTCTGAGAAAGCACAAGATGAAACATGGTACAGACCCAAGTGTCAAATCCTTTTATTTTTTTGGCAACGCTTGCACCTCAATGAGTTTGCATAGCAAGGGGTATGCGTTTATTCAGTTCCGTCTCTGTACTTCACACACATCAGAATCAGCGTTTCTGCTCAGATATTTGAGCCTTTGTGTTAGTGCTGATGTGGCTGCAGATGAAATGACGGATGAGACTGGAGGAAACAGAGGTTCTCTATGGTCACCCTTCCATACTGCGAAACCTGCAGCGGCCGTCTCTTTGAGCTGCCGTTGTCTTTGTGAGCCTTCTTGGCTGGTTAGAGACAGCCTACATGGTGACAGGTTGTCTTCCTCTTATTTTTCCTTCTCCAGACCCTGCTCTGCTGTTATTTTCAATCTCTTTTTATCTGTTGAACTCTCTTAACACCCCCATCCCCAGCCTCTCTCCTCCCCTCCAAGTCTTTTTGTCCTCATCTTCTCTCTCTCTTTCTTTTGGTTTGCTTTTGCTGATCCCCCTCCATGTACTCTTGTGGCAAAGCCTACTGAAGCTGTGTGCTGAAGATAGCACGACACACGCTCCGATGCCGTCTGATCTTCAGGATGCTTGGCCTTGCCCTGGCCCATCTCTCAGTGGGGTGTCAGCTTCCTCTCAATGTTCCGGCATCATTAAGGAACACACACAGCACTTTCTCTCCCTTTCGTCTCCTCGCGCTCTATAGGATGCAGCAAAACGGAGCTAAAAATGAACGTCCGACCTCATTAAAAACGCCCTCTGATGATGCCAATCAGATGGAGCTGAACAAAGCGGATGTTTAATGTTTGAATGCGGAGTTTAAAAGAATTGAGTCAGGGGTCTCGTCGCTGTTTGTTCATTTTGAAGGTGTTATGACCATGTTTGTTTACGAGAAGTTGTAAAGCCCCATGATATGAGGAAACACAAAAGCCTCTGCTTGGAAAAAACATGAGGATAAAGGAGAATATTAGTAGACTTTGAATGCGAATCCACCCTGATTGTCTTATAAAGGCAACCAGGCTGCATCTCGTTTATTTGTGTACGGTAAACCTTTTGATATTGCCAGCCTGTGCTTCTTTAATGGAAAAACTGTAACGTAATTTAATTATAACCAGAGGGATTTACTAAAATGAAGCTTTTTCCAGTATTTTGGTGCCATCGGTACGCATTTTTTGTGCCAGTGACACTGCTTTCATTTGCCTTAATCCTATTCCCATTAAATGTGTGCTGTGTCGGTCATTTAACAACTTGAACTAAAACGAGAGCTCTTCCACAGCACTTTCTCCATTTCCTTTTTTCTTTGTCTAATTTTTTTCACTATAAATGACATGGGGGCAGCAAGAAAGTGAAAACCCCAGATATTAAGCCCCCCTCCGCCCTTCTGTATCTAATTCTGCAGCTATTCCTCCAGCGAAAAAGTGTTACTGCTCTTTTCAAATACCCTTCAAATGTGTCCGTCCCTCAATCTCACGGAATGAAATGACACCAAATCATTTTCATTTTCTCTGGCTCCCATGTTGATGTCCCCCCCTGCACTTTGGCTCCTCGGTGCCGGCGACGGCAGTTTCTGAAGCATTGCTTTAGAGCCTCTCCTCTCTCTGAGGAATTAAAGTGTTCCGTTCCCCAGCAGCTGCCATCTTGTCACTTCCTGTGACTGTTTTTGGAGGGACTGAGGGACTGTACTGTCACCTCATCTCCAGAGAGCATTCTGGAAACGTAGCATCTCCAGAGTTCTGCTCCACCTTCCATCAGAGCCTTCCCTTCTGTCGGACAGCTTGTCGTCTTGGAAGTATTTTTGAGCGATTCTTTTTCTCATGTTCTTTTTATGTTTACACTACTGCAATTTCTTTGGACTATTTCTTAATGTATCACGTCAGACTTTACTTTAGAACATTAAGTGTTTGCTTTTTTTTTATTTTAAATAGCCCATCGAGACATGGATATACAAACTCTCCCCCCGCTGCACCATAAAATGTCACCGCCAAAATGGTTTTAAGATGGCATAGCCAGGCTGTTCCATGGTAATTTCATCTGTTTCCTCTCAAAAATTGTTCAAGTAATACCGTGGAGAGGCCCCACGCTTGTAATGGCAGCCTTTAATGACAGGTGGAATTCACTCTGTGCGAGTCATTTTGCCTTCGATCAAAGCACTTCTTTCCTCCTGTGCAGATAAAAGTACATGATAAGGACGCTGTGTATTTTGGGGGGTGGGTGTGTTTCTCTCCGGTTCATTGACGATTGCAGCAACCATTGGCAATGTTGGACTTCTCTTTTCACCTCCTGAAAGCGTTAAGGGCAAGAGGGAGTCTAAGTGGTTTCACCAGATCCCTCACATTTTTCTGTAAAGCTTGGCTATCGGGGCCCTTTATAGAGCCGCCTCATGTGGGCCGCTTGTGAGTAGTCAGCAGGATGCGTGGGGGTGCTGCCAAATGCACCACGTGTTTTAAAGATGCCAGCAGGGCAGATTTTGTCTCAATTGGGATTGGTTGATATTGGCTTGAGCCTGTAGCGACAAGTTATCGACTTCTCTTCCTTCTCCCCGAGCACAAGCTCTTGTTCTTTCCTTACTATTAGGCTATTTTGGGTCCCTGTTCTCTTTGGGCCTGTTTGTTTAAATTTCACTCTGTTGGTTTTGTGTGTGCGCGTACAAGTGTGCTTTTTGCCTGACCCACACTTTCTTTTGTTGTTTTTGCCTTACAGGTATTAAGGATGTGATCTATTTGTCAGACAAATACCACGACTCTCCAGAAATGACTGCCTCCAGACGGCTTCTTAACTTGGCGGGCATCACGTACAAGTGAGTCTCTCGAGTCTGACCTTAGTAAGGGGTTGGTGTGTGGCTTGGAAATTTAAGAAGCTTCATTTGCATTCCCGTCTGTTCTGACTGGCCCAAACGATTGTACAATCACGCTGTAACTGAGCCCGACCCTCAGATGTGTGGGTGTATGTGTGACCTGAAGCCTCAAAAATCTTCTGTGAGCCTTCGAAAATAGACGCTTGGGGAAGAATGAGTAAGCACTGTGCCTTGTAGTCCACAGGAAATCAAATCATAACACAGCACAACACAAAAGACGACATTTCGAAGAATGAGGGTAACCGAACAGTTGATAGCACCCACTGACATCCATACATTTTTTTTTTCCTCTTAAAAATCTTCTTAACTTCTTTTATGTTCAACAGGAGAAAGAAAGGTCCCACTTCATATTAGGTGACCTTAATTATGATGCACTTACATTTTATCATTGGATGCAATGAACTATATACTGTTTACATTGTTCTTGTATATATATAAAAAAAAAAAACCTAGCCTTAGCACCAAACCTGTCCCCAATCTTACCCATATCCCACCTCAATAGCAGTAAAAGTGTTTTGCAAAATAGTGTGAACACAAAAAACACATTGTACTTATTTTTTATGTGGGTACATAGTTAAAGCTACCTAATACAAAGTAGCACAGAAAGACATTTTCAATGGTTTTGAACAAAGGTGAGTGTTTATATCTTTTTAAAGTGTTAGCTGCATAATAAACCTACTGCTGCTGTTGTTAAAACCACAACAGTTTCTGTGAAACTACATTGTTTGGCGTCAGAATAATGTTTTTATTGTTATCATTACGTTTTATTTGCTTTTTTAACCTGTGAAACCTTGATACATATATGAAATAATCATTTTATAAAAGCTTATTGCTTTATTTGGTCGGACTTAGCTGTCAGGACAAAGGCCAAGGGCACTGGGACTAAAAAAGCAAAATGTAATCGCAAACATTTAACACTCTGAGACACAGATAATGTGAGTGAAGAAGTCCTTCACTATTTTTTTTAATGAGATACAGGGTTAACTGAAAACTTAACTGAACTCTCCGTGGGGTTTGCAGTCCAAACACGGTCCTCTTTATGTTAGAGAGAGCCAGCGGGAACCACAGCAAGAGCGGACAGGACGGAAATCTCATCTCCCCAGTTGTATGTACACACTATATATAGATGCACGGTAAATATACTCTGAAGCCTTTCATCAGAGTCAGATCAAATAGGACTAGGGGGACATGAGCCTGAGGAGACAAAAGGAGTAGATCCGCCTGAAGATGAAAATCAGGAAATCCTTGAAGATACTTTCATGCCTCTTGCCTATCTTTGAGGGTAGCAAGGTTAATTCCCCTGCTGCCGCTTTTTGAAGGCTGTTCTCCAATACTTCCAGCATTACTATGAATTTGTCCTGCTGGATCTCTGCATTTTTATGGGTTCAGCTCCTTGAATGCAGAGCCATAGGATATTTAATGAAGCTCGTATTAAAATCCGTTTGACCATCATTCATCATGATTTCAGAATTTTCATTACACAACAGTGACGGCATCTGTACATGTAAGAAATCTTACCACTGTGGTGTTACATTTTCACATGTACAATATTTTCACTTTATTTCTACCAGGTCTCATGGCTTAAATGTACCTGGGTGCACTTTTTTTAGTGAGAAGCAAAAAAATATGTACCAATAAGCACATATTACTGCTATTTCCAAAAGTAATACACACTAGAGGCAGTAAAACTCTTTTATTCATTTTCACAAAAATTTACAGAGAAAGCCTAATTTTCGCAGAATTACTTGATCATGTGACTTCAAAACAGTATTAATATGCTGTGAGACTTCTGATGCTTTTGAAAGTTAGCTTTTTATATCAGTTTTGCGTTTGTTAACACTATCGGGTAGGTTTAGATTTGGTGTAGGGCATATTTCCGAAACAATAGAGCATTAACTTTTAGTGATATTTAACTTAGTAAAAACACAGCAATATGTACCTATATCAAAATAATAAAAACATACCAGGGTGAACTTGTGTTTTAGTGTGGGCATTTCTCTTTGAAACTGCGGCGAAAATGTGCATGCATCTGTATGTCAGTCTACGTCCATCCATTTTGTTTGTTTAGCTGCGTAGTCTTGCATTATCATTATCTTTCCATTTTCTTATTTCATGTGCAGTTTATACCTGTGGAAAAAAGGCTTCAGTACCCATGTGTTGCATGTGTGCAATTCCAATGACAGATTTAGACTCTAACTAGTGTTGTCAAAAGACCCGGTACTTCAGTACCAAGACGGTACTAAAAAATGTGAAATGTTGTGGTACCAGGTTTTCTGAAGTACCGGTAGTACCAAGCAGCGGGTCAATCCGGTTAATCGAATACAAATACATCGAACCTTATAAAACACCTCAAACATTGCAATTTGCTAAGTTAAACGTTACTGTGCGTTCACACCGCCGCCGACGAGAGTGTCAAAGTTCGAGACGCTGTACAGAGATTTTTGGACACTCTGACATAGATTGAATGCTTGTCATGTATTTAAAGGGGCTGCTAATAAAACAAGCTTGTGCAGACTGACCACACGGAGGGTATACTGTAAGTTAACCTTGTGAAATATATTGATTGTGAAAGTAAGAAATTAATTGATGGAAAGAACTTTTTTGTACTACATGTTTTCTTTCAATTAAAAGCCATCTGCTGCAGCTCTCTAAAACACATATTTTCCATTTAATCCAATATGTTTTGATATGTCAGAATATTCTGCGGCAGTAACAGCTTTGCATGCTCTGGCCCTAAATTCAACTTGAAATTCCCGCTTATTTTTAGAAAATACATACACTGTAAAGTTAATGCACATTATCAGAATAAAGTTTCTTTATTAACTATTTAATGCTCCTATAAGCGTTTAAAACAGGACATAATAGTTACTATTTTTACACACCAGAGGCTTTTAAATCACCTGTGTAGCCAAAATATGTGTGTTAGAGAACAAATGTATGGTTAATGTTTGTATCTTTAAAATCGGTCCATCAGAAAAGCAGTTCTAGGCTATGAAATATAGTTTGCACTGTTTGATTAAATAAAAGTCCTCTTATATAAAAGTGTTTTTGTGTTTTGCTTTGGTACCGAAATTGGTACCGGGAACCATGGATTTTCACTAGTATTTTGGTACCGTGTCAAAACAAAGTTTAACATTGAACTGCCCATTGCTCCATTGCTGTTCAGAATTCTGCATTCTGAATGAGATGAATCGATTTGCTCAGGCATCAGCTGAAGCTGGCTTTGCATTAAGGAACATGGGCAGTGAGAGACAAAGCTTTGTGGTTGTTCATGGAGAAAGACTTTGAATACTTTTGCTGTCAGTAGAAATTTCATTTGTAGTAACCTCTGTTGTTATAGAGGTTCGATGATGAGGAATAGATTTTCGCTACATGCAGCTCATCTCACACTGAGAGGGTGGGGTTAATAAAAGAATAAGGAGTAAAAGGAGTGGGGGAGAAAGTGAATTAAAATAGGGGAAAAAATAAAAGGAAAAGCAGAAAGCAGTCGCAGAGGACAAGGCTATAAGTGGGAAAATAGGGAGTTTACCACCTGCTGGTTTGGTTCTTCTTGGCAGTGTATTTTCTCATGAGATGTTAGGGCGCTTGGTCCCTGCTGGGATTGCCTTATGGAGGGGTTACTGCTTGTGTTCTCTCATGAGGTCTAGTATGTAATTGGTTTCTTCAACTCCAGTGTGGTGAGGTGAATTACTGGTGTGACAGTTTGGACAATGAGAGTGAATTCTCTCGTTTTTAGCAAGGTAATTTAAAAGGAGGGCCTAGATTCGACTAGAGTGACTACTTATGTTTTATTTGGTTGGGCTTCAGTAATATTTTCTGTTCTTATTTCTGTCCTACAGGCAATTCCAGCCAAAGCAAGGAAGGATTGTCATTGATTTTAATGCAATCAACCACCCCGGATTGAAAACTTCCATTGGTTTGGGAGACGTACAATCCCCATAGACTGAGGAGTTAGGAACATGACACTAAGTATTCATAAAACAGACTCGTTGCTTTTCTCACATATGTACTGGTGAAGGTCATTATGGTTTGACAGTGATTACTAAATATATTGTATTGTATTGTATAATGTATCGTAGTTCACTGTTTGTTTGTTTGTTTGTTTTTTTCAAATCTTGAAACTTGCTGGATTTAACTATTGTTAATATTTCGAATGTTTTTCTTTTATTTGTTTTAATGCATAACATTAACATTTTATCAATTTACATGCAAAATAGCAGCTGGTTTCTGACCTTGGCTGATGCATTTTTTTTTTAATTGATTCTTTGTGAATGTCAGTATTTATGATGAGTGGGTTGACTATGAGGACGTTTAAAATCAAGCTGGATGCCAACATTAACCAAATCAATGTGTTAGTTACCTTTTTCTTTTAACCTTTTTGTATTCTCTATGACAAGGTTGATTCGATTTTTATGTTTATTTCCCAAATACTAAAACTGCCCTACCCTTCCCTTTTTGCTCGTATTATAATCTTTTGTAAGTACCGCAGCAGATGAACCTCTTCTGTCAAACCACAATTCACAGTGTTTTGTGCATATTGTGTCTCTTCAGGTTAGAACCCACAACTTCAGGTTTTATTTAAAAAAAAAAAACGAGACATGTTTGGAGAAAGCAGTTTTTAAATGTTACTTATTGTTACACCGGGAGCACGCTTCCAAAATAAACAAATTTTTAAAAAATCACCCAACGTTACGTTTTCAGTGACAAAATAAATCATAACTTTACACAGCTTTTGATCTGTTGAGTACATTTGTCATTTAACAGGTCAAAAGTTTGAGGATTTTCAATTTACTCATTGTATCCCCCCCCTCCCTCTCTTAGTATCGGTGTTTATTCATACTGCAGAGTTCCTGTCAACAAATCTCAATTTCTTAATCTTAGTTCAAGAATGATACATTGTTCATATTATGGTTGTTTGGCATTGCAATTGAATGTCATATCTATATCTGTGTTGCTTCTGAGTTATCAGGCTTAATGAGATGATAATTAACACTAAGCTCTTGAATACTAAAATCATGAGGCTCATGAAGTGTAATGAGGTAGAGCAGTGCACCCTCATAAACTGTGAAGTATCCATTGTGAATGCTTGCGGTGTTGCAATGATAACTTAGTGATAGTTTACACCACACAATAAATTCTGTGATCAATTAGTCATGTTGTTCTGTAAAACATGGAAGAAGTCATTCAGGTTTGTAATGACATGAGGGTGAGTGAATGATGAAGTATTTGGGGTGAACCATTTCTTTAAAAAAAGAAGTTTGAATAAACTTAATTTGTTGAATGCTTATTAAAGACATCAAGCTGATTAGATCACATTAGACTGCCTGGAGGAATTGCACATTCACGTATGGTTGTGTGGAACATTGCTGCCTATGCAGACATCACGGCTGCCGTTACTGAGAAAGTCATTCAGACTAGTGTCTTAAAGGCTCCATAAACCAAAGCTGTAAATGGTTTGACAAAATTAAGAAAATTACGCCAATTGTTCACAGGCAGTTGAGATTCAAAAACCTTTAAATGATTTTAATGTCAAGCATTAGAAGATTTAAAAAGCCATATCTTAATTTATTTTCTCAGTAACCATAAAGTCATTCTCTTCAAAGCTGCCTTTCAGCTTGTGAAGTGGTCCTTGTTTGGAGTGTCCTTACATATGCTGGTTATGCACGTTTTATGAAAAAAAGAATGAATGTCATTTCCAATATGTATTTGCAGAGGTCCTTCATTAATAGATGGACCTCACATTTAAATGTCTTGCATTAGGAGGAACCCAATGCCAACCCCACCGGCCTATGGGGTCACAAGGGGTCTGAGGATCTCATCTCGGTACCTAGTCAGGCTACCTCAGGCAAGCAAGTGGAGGGCTGTGCGGCCCTCCAAAGAAATGCCACCCCCCACATCATTATTGACCCACTGCCAAACTGGTCATGCTGGAGGATGTTGCATGGATGTTGCTTCCTAATGCCAAGTTCAGACTGCACGATTTTCAAATTAGTTGCGTCACAGATCTTTTCACACTGCATGACTATCTGGGGTATCATTCAGTCACTGATGTGTTCACACTGTATGATAGATCGGCGACAGGGGCTTTCACACTGCATGAGATTACAACAGGAAGAATCATCGACTACTTTGTCTCGCTACCAAACCCCAAGTGACACGAAAACATAGCAAGGTCACGTGTTCTCACGTGAGACTGGGATTATTATTAAAAATATTAGCAAGCAAAAGAAGCTTGCCATACACATTGCATGTGTGCTCATTTGCAACGAAAAGAAGATTATGGACGAGGATATTTACCTTCTACTTCGTAACTCCTCCCCCAACGTTTTGCTGCCTTGTATGTGGCTCTCTCATTGGCTGTCGGTAATCGCAATGTTATTCAGTCAGAACACATTTCACACGGCATGATTCTGAATCGCCGACAGGTGATATTTAGCATGCCTAATATCTCACGGGTGATTCTCTCAGATCGCGTCTTTGATTATTCACACTGTGTGACTGCACAAGCACCGATTTGCCTGTGATTTCGGGCATTTGTCGGCAATTTCTCAAAACCTGTCGGCGATTCAAAATCGGGGCTAAAATCGTGCAGTCTTAACTCGGCATAAAAGTTGGCAGTTTGATTTCACAGAAGTGTGATTGACTTGGATTTACATTGTGTTGTTTAAGTGTTCCCTTTATTTAGTATGTATGTGTGTGTATAT
>JAUMHP010000040.1:8102050-8121294 GCA_032361065.1 Enteromius trimaculatus | reverse complement strand
ACAACAGCCAGTGCTCCACACAGAGATCTGATCTGATCATCATCCAGTCTGTCTGGAATGAACTGAAATAACAGAACAAACTGATACAGGCTCAATCCAGAAGAACTGTGGCAACGTCTCCAAGATGTTAAAAAAAAAAAAAAGACACTTGTGTAAAAATAAGAATGCTTTCAAAAACAATGCCATAGATCATTTTTATTTGATCAGTTAACTTCTATTTACTAAATCAAATAAATATTTGGTAGTACAGCTTTTGGTAAAGCAGCTTCTGTTCCTTGGCCATAGTATTTCAGGTAGGTTTTTTTCTTCATCTTGGAGACGTTGCCACACTTCTGGATTGAGTCTGTCTCAGTTTGTTCTGTTACTTTATGTCATTCCAGACAGACTGGATGATGATCAGATCAAAAATATATATTTATATTTTTTTTGTGGCAGAAAAAAATTGTTTACATGTCTTCAATATCATCAACTCTTTAACCCCTTGCATTGAACATTCTAACTACACAAGAAGTAACTGTAGCATTGAAAATCAAAAGACCATTTGTTTGTTGCTATTCTGTAACTTTGCACATTTTTTTGATAGATGTTGTAGCTGCTTATATTTTTCTCTTTGCATTTTGATGATGTATTGCATCATTACACCCACCTGATGGGAGTGCTGTCATTGCTGGAACAGCAGAGGCCCACTGAGTTTATACTTCAAGAGAAAAGAAATACCCTTTTGTTCTTCCATTCTTTTATCTGAAATCCAGTATGTTTTTAATAAAGGTCACAAATAAAAAAAAAATGCGTTGGTAGATGTATGCAAATTGAAAATGGGTGGAGGTGATCAGAACCGTCATTCTGGGTATTTTTTTTTTCTAATGAGTTGTTTTGGGTAATGGCTCTGCAGGTACTGCTAAAAATAATTCCTGTAATGGTCTTTTGCAGGAAAGGAAAGTGTTTGGTGTGAGCAGCAAAGAGGGTTATAAAATGCCTCAAAAAAAAAGTTTACAGCAAGCAGATGAAAACCTGTTCATGTGTCAGATGGTGTAGCTGATGGAGTGCTGCAGCATAGTCTGTTCGAGAACCAAGTGCAATCATTCTCTGGAACACAGCGCACTGACAGCCAGCCAGCACTGTCTAAGAGAAGACAGACCAAAGCACAACGGCCCTCTTCACAGGTGAGATACTGACGCCTTAAGAAATGAAATGAAATGCACATCAAATTGGTCACGAGAGCTTAGTTTTACTGTTACAATGCAGATTATGTAAAGATGTAGCTCTTTAACTACATTTGGAAGGTCACAAACACCAGTGTGTTTTAGACTTTTATTGACATTGCCATTTTATTGGCAGTGACAGCCTGAGACCTGACAGAAAATGATGGAGAAGATACAGCATGTCTGCATATGAGCACCTTAAGGATGACAGACAATATGTAAAGCTCAAAAAATGACGAATAAGAATATTAAATATACATATATGCCACTAAAATATTTACAAAAAGCAAACCTTGCAACAACCAGATAAGAAAAAAAGATGAAATAGAATAACTTAATAGTTACCAAAAGCATCTGTATTTTTATTATTCTATCCGGTTTTATAGATATTTTAACCTAATTTTGCACACACTGAAAAGTCATTCCAGAAATATTGTATGGAATTCAGATGGGTGTCTGAGTAGTTCAAATGAATGCATCTTTCTGCGAATGTCGTTATTATTTTTTTCAGTGATGTTAATTTTAAACGTTCTGTCACTGTGAGAAAAGAGCTGGACAGCTTGATTTAGGAACAAATGGATGAAAAAAGCCAGTTTCTGTACCATGCTTCGCTTTACTTTTTCTTTTCCAGTGCTTGTGTTGTGTAGACATTTCAATTGATGCTTAGAGTGACAGGTCTTGCACTTTGAGTCTTACACAATGTCACTTAAGAGGAATATGTATAGAGAAAAGTGTGGTGGCAGATAGTCATGCTGACAGAAAGATGTATAAAATTACATCAATGTCATATACAAAGCACCCGAAGGACTAAGCACACTGAAACTGTCAGTTTATACCAACAGTTTATTTTCTGTTAACATGTTTTTCACCCACACTATGTCAGAAATCAAAGGGAAAACTCTTTACATTACAATTAATATTACTTTTTCAAAAAAGTAACGCCAGTTACTTTGTTTTCTTATTTATTGACTGACATGTCTCTTGACCCCATGTTGGGAGAAATCAGAAATACAGAGGCATGTGTGTGGCGTGTGAATACGGTGTAGCTCAAGACTAAATGTGAATGTGCATTATTTCCTCTCACTCTCAAAAAACAGATTTAGTATTCATCAAAATGAATTAAAATACACTCAAACCTGCAATAATTAAATTACACAAACGTATCTAATCTCATTTTATTAACCAATGTATTTGCTGCTGACCTTTGATGATCCAGTTCAACCATACTTACAAGCAAAAATGACTAACTAAAAAAAACTAACTATTGCGCCTCATTGTTTTTTTTAATTGCTGCAGACCATTGAACTTTCTTCTCCTGTATTCTTCTTTACAGATTTTTTTTTTAGCATGAGGTTTATTCGTGACACTTTTTGGTGTACTTTTACATTTCCTATAAATAGAACTTATATTAAAAACAAACACTCAAGCTCTGCCCATATTTAGAAAGTAATGCAAAAGTAACGTAACACATTACTTTCCATAAAAAAGTAACTAATGTAATTAGTTACTTTTTTAGGGAGTAACGCAATATTGTAATGCATTACTTTTAACAGGAACTTTCCCCAACACTGTTCACAACAACACATTTAAATATAATGGTTCTTTATTGAGGATTCCATGAAGAAGGTTGAACATTCACAGAATGTTTCAAATGCAAAAAAATTTTAAATTATTATAACAAACACCTTTTAAAAAGTGTAGACTGTGGTGGGTGTTTGTTCATTGCTTCTTCATGACCCTTGTATGCATGTGTGTGAGTGTATGTGTGTATATCTACACTGCTCAAAAAAATAGAGGGAATACTTAAACAACACAATGTAACTTCAATCACACTTCTGTGGAATCAAACTGCACACTTAGGAAGCAGCACTGATTGACAATCAATTTCACATGCTGCTGTGTGAATGGAATAGACAACAGGTGGAAATTATAGGCAATAAGCAGGACACCCCTAATACAGGAGTGGTTCTGCAGGTGGTGACCACAGACCACTTCTCAGTTCCTGTGCTTTCTGGCTGATGTATTGGTCACTTATGAACGCTGGTGGTGCTTTCACTCTAGTGGTAGCATGAGACGGATTAGGTACAGAGATGAGATCCTCAGACCCCTTGTGTGGTTCGGCTTGGGTTCCTCCTAATGCAAGACAATGCTAGACCTCACATGGCTGGAGTGTGTCAGCAGTTCCTGCAAGACAAGTTCCCGCCACCTCATCAGGAGCATGCCCAGGCGTTGTAGGGAGGTCATACAGACACGTTGAGGCCACACACACTCATGAGCCTCATTTTGACTTGTTTTAAGGACATTACATCATAGTTGGATCAGCCTGTAGTGTGTTTTTCTACTTCAATTCTGAGTGTAACTCCAAATCCAGACTTCCATGGGTTAATAAATTTGATTTCCATGGATAATTTTTATTTTTTTTCAGCACATTCACCTATGTAAAGAACAAAGTATCTAATAAGAATATTTCATTCATTCAGATCTAGGATGTTTTATTTTTTAGTGTTCCCTTTATTTTTTGAGCAGTGTATATATAAACATAAGCAGTCTGAAATGCACTGAAGATCAGTTCTTCTCCCTCTCAGTAAAGTGCATCTATCCTTACGTTACTGCTTGCTGACCTCAAAAGCCAGTTTCCTTTCAGCTTCATGTTCAAACCGGAAACAGTTTGACACTTCGACAAACATAAGTCCTCCATGCCAGTATAGAGGCTCTTCAGTGTGAAGGCAAAAGTTTTCAGACCAGAGAGATGCAATCTGTCCGATATGGTGGTTGGCAAATCATGCTCAGCAAGTGTAACAACAGTGACAGGTGATGTGGGCGTTGAATAAATTGAAAATAATTAAATGTGAGCAAAATCACATTCTAGCATTTATTACATTAGCTGCTTATTCCTGGCATACCATAAAGTGAGTGTTTGAAGGCAAATAATATACATGCAGACAAATATATGCAAAGATGAGTAATTAGGTTTGCCATTGATGCGTTTTCTGATTTAGCTCAGAAATCCTTACATGGGCCTGCAGTGAGCTCCTTCTCCATTTCAGCCTTGATAAAGCACTGGTCATTAGCCAAAAGCTTTGCAAGTGAAGATAAAAACAGTTAAAGGAAGGCGGCTGCATTAAAAACTCTTTTGGCTGCCAAGTAAAAAGACACTTTGATCAGAAATGTAAAAGATGCCCTCTTCGAGTAAAAAGTGGAACAAGCTTAAAAACATGTCTTGTTTCATTTGGCCCATTGTCTCTATTAAAAAACATAAAACCCTCCAATCTGATCTACTGCATGAATTGATGTGCAGCTAGCTAATGAAAAGACCTGAATAGTATGGCATTTCTAAATGAACCGCGGCAGACTTCACTTACCTTTGTGTTTACTTCAGCATATGGAAGGTGACACAGAGAGCTCCATTCAATATCCATCAAACTTGCTTCCCATATGCTTCCAGAGGAAAAAATAGCATAAAACCAGGCAACAGTAATACAGCTGAGCTGTGATTATGAATAAGTGTAAAACGCTCTTTATTTGTGTGAAACGTGTAATTGCTGAACCATACAGCCATTAATGTCTTCAGTTAAGTAACCAAACTGGTTTTAGACACACATTTGGAGCTTTAAGGAAAATAACTTTCATTATGGTTATGCAATTGTATGCAATACCACATATGTTGTGTTGTTGCATGTTTTGGCTAATTTTTTGTAGTTGTGCAGTACAACTCAAGTAAAGTAGATTATATACATTTAACCATATATATATATATATGTTAACTGTTCCCAAAATGTGACCATTTTTGCACTACATGTGGAATTAAATTACAGTATAAAGACTTCCAGAATAAATGTGCATGTGCTTTTTGGCCTAGTTATGGTTTTGACACTAAGTCACGTCACTCACGTAATAAAGTGCATTTAAGATTTATTTACGTCATAATGTGAAATAAAGAACATTTTATATTTGAATATTCAAGTAAAATAATTTAAGATTTCAACAAACCCTGTCTAACGTCACTTATTCAAAATGAAACGCATCGTTTTTAATGTAGGATGAGAGCCAGAGCTCAACCTCCGGTGATTGTTTGCTTTGACCAACAGAGGGCGCTGCTCGCCAGAAGCAGCTTCAGTTCGCCTTATCAAGCGTCTTCCTCTAATAAACATGATTTGCCGCCGTTGGAAATCGACAAGAAGCGTCTTCACTATCAACTTTAATGTAAAGCACATATGATCTTCCTAATTGTTAGGAAGCTGCTTTCATTGTTTTCCACCGAAACGAACAGAGAACACGTCCTGAGTGAGTTCACAAAGCAGTTTGCAATCACTGCACGGCTTATCTAATATTCACAGTATCGCAGTAACGTTACACACACGTTGTTCCAAACTATAAGATGGGCATCTAAGCACGTTTTGAAATTTTATAATGAAACTAATACACTCTAGACTTGGTAATCTATGGGAATATAGATTATTATTTCTGAGCTAAACCTTTATGATTTATACCTTTACAGAGAGGTAACGTTACAGATCCAGTGAGAAATGTGCAGTAGTTTGTGTGCTTTGTGAGGTAACGTTAACGCTTGAAAATATATTTAAATGTAGACTAATCCTCAACCAGTCATTAGATAAGGTGTATTCCATTATTTATTATAAACGTAATATAATTTAATACATATAGACCTAACGTTATTTATACATGAATGTACAACAACTGTTGAGCTGGCAATATTTCTTAATTACTCATTATAATAATGTATTTTGTTCATTGGCCCTCTTTTTTAATGCTGCCTGGCAGGTTATATCTTAAACAAGTTTATCATTTGAAGGCATTCTTTGTATTTTAGACTATCATATGTTTCTGAATTTCTGAGGTTTTTCATGTGATGCAATGTAACATTTTAAAAGTTATTTATATATATATATAATAAAAGTTTATAGCATTTGCTATGGCTTCACACAGCTCTGGAAAGGGTGTGTAACATGATTACATTTATTTACTTGGCAAAGCCCAAAGTGACTTACAAGTGAAAACATAAAAAAACATGTATTTTTGAACATGTCTTGAACATTATGCAAATTGTAGGTCCAGTTGTAGTCATTTTGCTAGTAATATTTCAATAATGAAATTATTTGCATGGCCAGTATGTCAAGAACACAAAATGTTTCACGCTTCCTCACACTCAGTTAGTAATGACATAAATCACATAAATATTAGATACTTACATATATATATATATATATATTAGAGACAAATCATACTAATTTTGTAAATTGTGTCTTTTTAAAATCCAGTAACATTTGAGAAACTAAGCCAAAATGCATAAAGTGTATGTTTTGTACACCATGGACGACTCCTGAGGTCTCATACTAAGTGTTAAGTTCTTACAGGAAATCTAATGTCCTATGTGCCCCCTTTGAGGAACAATATTAAGGTTGAATGTCTTTATATCATGAATACTTTATCTTAACCTAATCACTACCTGGCACCTAAAGCATATTATCTTATTAAAATTCCAAAAGTGTGAGGAGGTTGTCTGAAGGTACCTTAATGAATTACGCTCATGTGGCCCTCTTCATCTGCCTATAAATAAAACAGGCTATGCAGTTTTTGTATAGTGAGAATATATAGTTGTCTTTAGAAACTCAGTTTGAAGCTCTGGAAGTGAGAACTTGTTTATTCCTGGTTGGATATTTTTAACTCTCTTTGCATTTAATTGTATTCTCACTTTAGCTCTAGGTTTCGCTCAGATCACACTATAGATTAGTTCAAACAATAGCACCTTACAAAGCTTTCTGGAAACATGATTTTGCTATATAAATGATGAAAAAAGTTTGATGCTGTTATGACAAAAAGGGCATCTGTGTAAGGTGGGCCATATAGGTATTGGCAGTATTTCAGATGCATGCAGCTGCCATCTTTTATATTAATTATCCAGCCATCTGCAGGTTAGTGCAGCTTTTGAATGCCCAAACTGAGAAAGCCAGAATATTTATGTACTACTCTAAAAACAAGTCTGGTTGGAGACTTAGCGCAAAACCGTATTATATCCTGTCAGCTTGTGTTTTGTGAGGCACCATCTAAAAGTTTGGTCTGTGACTCAAAGTTGGATCAGTCTCATGAGAACAATGTAGGAATTCGATACTAAGTCATTGCTCAATCACAAAAGGGATGATGGCGGTTTGTGACTCTGCAAGCGCAGTACAGCTTAACCTGTCTGTGCTTTAAAAGAAACATTTTAATCCCTCTCACAAAAAGCCAAAGCTGTCACAAAAAAGGCTTGACATTGGCTTCCATCCAGATTCTAGAGGACTGACTGCAATGTCAACAAGGTCTGATTACTACGGCTAATTATGATAAATCTCTAAATCTATCTGTCTGCTCTTTATTGACTTATGAAGGGAGGGGGATAGACTATGTGCAAAAAGTGACAAAAACTAGTTGAGGCTATCGGAAATGTTTTGTTGTGCAGTGCAAGTCGTCTTTTTATTTAGGCTCAGTTAGTGATGTATTATAACTATCCTTCTTTGTGGAAGCAGATGAGCAACTTTCTCATCTTATACATTGGTTTAGTATCATGTTTAGTATTCTATAGAATAGAATAATTGGTTTCCACTGGAAGGTTTTGCCCTTTAATTGTTAAATTTAAATTGGCCTGTAAAAAGAACCCCTTGGTGAAAATGTGTGGAAGTGTTTGAGGGCCCTAACACCCCACGTCAAGTCAGAACAAAAGGACGATGGTTGTGGAGGAAATACATGTTTCGCCTACTGTTGTTTTTGCAATTGTTGCTACATTTATTTTTTAGTTAATTTTATTATAAAATGACTCGGACCCATTTCTCAATACTTCGGTCACTTTTTCAGAATGCTTCATACACTTCTGCTTATTACTTTAACTTTAAAAATGTCAACTAAATGGACTAAAAAATGAAAACACATCATTCAGACTGTAAGAATAGTACAAGCTGTCAGCACCAACACTTTGTTGCTCAAACTTTGAAAAATAAAATAATAATAACAGCAGGATGCATTACACAATATTTTCAACTGAAGTTTAACAGCTAAAACAGCTAGGGCTGGGTAAAAAATATATATGTCTCAATTTTAATTCTAATTTTTACAAAGAAATATTGATTCTGAAGTCCCAGGAACTGATTAGTCTAGCCTGTTTACAGTTAAATGAATGGAACTGTAGCTCACCTCCCACCCAGTAAATCGTACTAGGCTTTGTTACTTTTGAAATGTTACTTACAAACACCTCGGTATAAAAGTCTTGTATAAACAATGTCATGTAATGTCAATTTGACTTCAGAATAAAACATATTTGAAGAAAATAAACTTGTTAAATAGGTTCACCATATAACAGTATTTGTTATATTTGTCACTGATTCACTTTTTTTTTTACAGCATTAGTAAAATATATATATATATAATATATATATATATATATATATATATACAAAAGTAAAATTTTTAAAATGTTCATTTTGGTGGTGGCATTAAAGTGTTTGAGTGTGAAAAGAATTTATGTAATTGGAAGTGTGTCTTAGCAATTGTAAAACAAACAAACTATAAATGCCTATCATGCACTGTTTTTTCTTCTTGCAGTCGTATTTACTTTTGATTTCTAATATCAATAACCATCTTTTGCTGACCCTACACAACACCGAAAGTGAGCGCACTATGCATACAACTCAAGGCAAATGACCTAGCTTTATCCATTTGCTTGTGTCATAAAATAAATCAACTGTCATAAGCCTGTTGTACATAATTTGTCTGAAGGAATAGCCTGAGCTGGCTGTTGAGTTAGGACTGCTCTGAGGTTATAATAATGAGAGCACACAGACACATCGCACCTGTAAGCTACTCACCACGTGGCCTGGATCAGCACTTCAGACCTTCTCATAAATGGCAAACAAAAGAGATGTGCTTGGCCTCAGAGACATGCAGCAGAAGTGACTGGAAAACCCATTACAACCAGTCAGGGTTTTTCCTTTCCTTCCCATATCCCAAAAGTGTGCTTTGTGTCTTCTGTTCAGCAGCTGCAGCTGCTGGAAACTCGACCGCATTTGAGATGTGGGGCCTTTTGGACAGAGTCCCACTCTGATTGAGAGCACCATGCCACTGTGAGTCTCAAACACTGTTATGAAAGCACATCTGGCCTGGTGCTCTCAAAACAACAAAGGGGCAGCAAAGCTATTTCTCTGCAGTAAGGAATGGGCCATTGCCCATGAAATCAGAGGCCCAAACCCTTCAGGCTCGCTGCTTAATAAAAATGAAGTCTGACTGTAGGACGGTGTTTTACTGATACAGTAGAGGAATGATGCTCACAGAGTGCTGTGTGAGGTGGACAAGGCTTGTTAGAGCGTGGATTGGTGAAGTTGGGTTGTCAGGTGTACGTGATAGTACGTGATTCTCATTAATCTTTGGCCCTAGTTTCTAGGCTGCTTCCAGTAGCGCTATGTAAGATGAAACATGCATAGTTGGAATGTGCCATATCAAATCTGAGACACTTTTCTCTCCATCAGTTTTGAAACATATGGATAATTGATAAATTATACAGAACCACGAAACCGTGAAATTAGTGATTTCCTAACTATTTCATACACATGCTTTCTATGCAAGATATCATTTTTATATTTATTATCCTGTCAGGCTTTGTTTTTTGATGATATTTCTTTAATTTCTGTTTTATGGGTTGTAGTAGATATCAAACTGATAAATTACATTTATGCATTTCGTACATTGCGTTTTTAAGCCTACACTGTCGAACCTATGACATTGGCACTGCTAGCACCATACTATCATAAAATCCCTGCCCCTTTATTGGCACTTTGCAGATCTGTGAAAACTCCCAGCATCTAAAAAACACAAGCGCCACAATACTGACAAGACATTATATCTAATTATTGTTTAATAGTGTGCATTTCTTGGATCTCAGTTTGAGTTCCACTGCTCCATTGCTTTTCTCTGCTGATTTGCAATGAGTAGGATATGTGGTCACATTTGTGTAATGGATTAATAAATACACAACTTTTTTGAATATTACATTTTTATTTTTATGATTGATCTCTGTGGAGCATTAAACATGTTGAAGATAAAAGGTAATGAATCCAGCAGTGACCTAGTTTAGATTACATCAAAATTGCACTTTAATTGCACTCTAAACAGACGTGTCTATCAAATGGAAATCATGAGCTTTTTTTTTTTTTTTCTTGAGATGCCGCGTGGCTATAAAACAATCCAAAAGCAAAACTGAGCAAAAACAAATAACATAAGAACATCAGTAATACAACTTCCTCTGAATCCTCATTACAAATGAGAGATTGTAAGATAAGTTATTGAATTTACAGGTAAAACCACTTCAGTTTGTAGTAATTGTTTGGAACAAGTTTGTAAAACAGATAATACAAAATACACAAAATGTAGAGGCTGCTCAAAAACAAAGTAATTTAACAAAAAAAAACAAAACAATGGTTGATTTGTCGCAGTAGCAACAAAGCTAATCACACACTGCATTTTCAAATTTTCAGTACTCAGACAAATTCAGTCACACAATGCACACATTTTAGGTTGATCAAATCCCACATCAGATCTGATATGAGAAAAAGTTACTGTTAAGTGACTGTAAACTCTGCGATGAAAATGGCATTTTTTTTTTTTTCGAAAATATTAAATACTGATGATTTTCTGTACAGGCATCTTTCCTTTTAATTTAGGAAAAATAACCGGTTTTTACAATCTCCCTCAGATCAGACCAGAGACGTGATGACTGCAATAATGTATTATGTAGAGGCATCATCATCTTCAACATATACATCATAGTGCAAAGAAATATCAAAACAGACCACGTACATATTGGCACTAATATGCTGTAAGGAAAAAAGTGACCTTCCTTTGATTCATTGGGATTACACTGTATGCATGCAATCGATAGCAAACATATCAGATGTTCTCACTTCTCCCCTCACAGACATTTGTATCTTCACTGCTACTCTGTAACACGTTTCCCCCAAATCTACTTTTAGGTTGTAATAGGAATACTTTGACTATGTTGAAATTTGGGTTTTGTTCATACACACCAATTGAAGGGCTACGGAGTACAGTGACCACTCCTTCCACCGATAACCTGACTGTATCACAGAGCAACTCAGAAAATCTGTGTAGACCTTTAAGGGCAATTAATATTGCAGTGGTTCCAGGTTTGGTTATTACTAGTGTTTTAATGAAGTGCTAATTTTTTTTCCCTCTCTCTTTCCAGGGGGAAAAGTCCACCCTAACAACGAACTCGGACCAGTCCATAACTGAAGAGTCCCAAACAAAACCGCACAGGCCCACAGGTGGGTAACATCTCCTTCAGACCTTCATTCACTCACAAATAGAAAAATAGGCTCCACCATACAATTACATGATTGATTTAAAAATTGTTCATAGGAAAACAACAAACTTAAATGGAAACAATATTTTCTCATTCATTAGTCAGAACATTTTTATTTTATACAATCTTTAAAAAGCCTTTACAAAAACAGTATCTGAAGAAGGAGGCAGTCCATTTAGGCATACAAATTATTATTTTTTCCCCTTTTGGGGTGATCACTTTAATGCTTGCGGTGCTCTTAGATGAATACATTTGTTGACAAATATTTAAAAGTGAAATAAATCCTAAATCAATCTCCTTCATATGGATGATGGTGGAGTTCTCTTTTATTAAGGTAACTGTTCACTTCATAATTAGTGCTCAGTAAATTTATGCTTTAGCACTTATTTCAGTTACATAAATTCAGCCCCATGCAAAACATTTTTTGATTTCTGGCATAACATGATCATAGGGCGATGTCTGTGTTCAGTGGGAAAAGCCACACTATCTCTGCTGTCTAATGACCCTTTTGACTCAAGAGAGTTTGAGCGATTCTTCTAGTCAAAGGAGTTTTTAGTCATGGTGGAAATGCAGGAATATAAACTCCGTGCTAGTGGCAACACACATTAATGTTAGTGTGATAAATTCTTCATCTAAACACATTAAAAAGAGCGGAAACTTATCACTGGATAGAAAGCGAAGCTAAAGCTTGAACATGTATATCTGGACTGAAAGTCTTTAAAAAGCGTTAAGCTTGAAACTCATTCCAATTAAAGACTGAACAATACCATGACATTACTGTAAAGGAATAATTTCTGGCAAATTACTAAACCCTTGTTGGGTTTTTAGAATTTGAGTAGTATTTACTCATCTCACAACTGGAAAAGCTACTCTAAACCTAATGTTGATTACAGCGGCAGTAATGCCATGAAACCACTGAACGTATTTAGACAATCTGAAAAAGAGAGAAATAGAAATAAAAAGAAAAATGGCAACAATCAGTTTCCTAGAATGGAAAGAGAAGAGAAACAATGTTGAGGATTCAATGACACAGTACAGCTGATTTTATTTCAGTTAGCATTACCACAAATTTCGCTAAGATAAAATATTAAAATTCATGAGTATAAACAGTAATGCATGACAAGACGAAAAAGTCTCAATATTTGTAAGATTTTATTTTTATGTATAAACACTGTACATAAATTACTTTCTCTGCGACTAATATTGTTGTACGGATAAGTGGAATTTTTTACTTAAAAAAAAAATCCATAAAGATATTCTAACATCTGTTGTCAAAGTACCGGTCAGTTATGAGATATATATTTATATATTTTGTTCCGTCAGTTTCCACTCTATTCACCACCTGGGTTGTTTCAGGAATGAGATTGTACACTCAGATTTGATTATATGAACCACAACTGTGTTCCTTAAGAAATCAAGGCAGAAGAGAAACGATCAACTAGCTCACAGTCTGAAAGCTCAGTCCTTACTAGTTGACAAAACATGTTGCTGAGAACAAGGACGGTACGAACCACTGAATTACAGTCACTGCCCTGCGAAAAAGACATTATATTAGTTCATCTGGGTGCAGTGGTCTTCTCATGTAAACACATTCGCCTTTTTCTCTCTCACTTTTATCACTGACCAAGTCCCCTTTAAGGTTTTATATAAAAAGCCCCCCCCAAAAAAGAGAAAAAAACAAATCAAAACTGAGTTTTTTTTCTTGGGTTGCTCTCTTAGAGAGTCCGTTATCCATTCGATGCAATAATGTGAACAAATATGTAGGATTGGGGGTGTGTTCAATGAGAGGAAGTGCCTCAGGTTTTTTCGTATAACTGCAGTGTCTGTGGCACTTAGGCACAACTCTTCACTTCTCTAAAATGAACCCCTTCCCTTTAGTCTCTTGGATTGGAGCTCTGGGAGTGTGTACATAGGAGAAAGGAGCTTGTGGAGCAGAGGGGCAGTAGTCTGTTGAACAGTCTGTGCTGTGCAGACTGTTACCTCTTCCCAATCTCACTCTGCCTCAGGAACTGGATATTGTTGGCACTGTCGGCCAGTTCAGGGTACTGCTCCACTGATAGTACATAGTAGCCGTCGTAACCCAGCACCTTCCCAGAGCTGAGCAACTGCCTCTTCTCCCCCTCTGTCCAAAGACGCACTCCCTCCTCCCCGTCACGTACGCGCTGCTGCTCCCGTGCCCACGCACTTGACAGTGCTCTCTGGCGGGCCTGCTCTAAGACACGCGCCTTCTCCTCATCCAGTGTCATGCCATAGCGCACATGTAGAGCCAACGCGCCATACTGCAACTCTACATCTGCAAAGCGACGTGTCCGTCCATTGACCACGGTGGTAGACTGTGAGACTGTTACATTTACACCATTTTCTAGGCTCTTGCGACCGCTGGTGAGCCGCAGGGCTCCTAGGTCACTCTCGGGCAGACTGGTCTTTATAAAGTAGTGTGTGTCGCGACCTTCCACTGTGAAGTGCAGATCTTCTAGATAGAAGGCATTGTTGAGGACAGTGGCCACTTTAATGCAGTCCTCATTTGCTATGTTCAAGGCATTGGTGGCCACTTGGCCCTTGCTGGTAATGGCAAGCATCACACCTTTACCAATGAGAGATTTCACTGTGGCAAACCACAGCCAAGGTTTTTCACGGCTTGACCGTCGTCGGCTTAACTGGATCTCTGGCATCCTCTCAAAAGACAGGAAAGCCTTGGCCTGCCTCATAACCTCCTGCTGGACCCCTGAGATGGACTAAAGTAAGCCAAAAAAAGACAAAACGTTATAATTATTTATCTAAATAACCTGTAAACACTAAGGGCTTCATTAATAATGTTGAGCAGAAACCATCTGTTCAGGCCCTTACATCACGCTACACACTTTTCCACATCAAAGGAACTATGTTGGATCTTAGTGCACACACACACACACACACACACACACACACACACACACACACACACTCTCTAAGATCAAATCTGTACGTAAGCAAACTTTATAAATGAGGCCTAAAATATCAACCTGAATGAAAGCAATCAAGGTGTACTAAGGCAGAAATATGATTTAGAATTTAACTAAATGAATCACATGATATGCAGAGTGGTGTTAACAAATGGTGTTACTTTTCATAAAATTGCTGTGCTAGAGCAAAATATCCAGCAAAATAACTTATGCAGGACAAATAGATATTAGACTACATACTGGCAGGTCGTCCCATAGTTGACTCTTCCTCATTTCCAGTGAGGGTTGAGTAAGGTCAAATTTAGGGATGGGAAATCCTGGGATAACATTATGCAGGTGAAATCCAAATGTCACCAGCCAGATGTTGACATCTATGAATAAAAGAACAGACAAAAAAAAAGATCTTCACAGGTTGCCTAACAGTTTTTTGCCCAATCGTTATTATTAATTATATAACTATTTTAATTTTAAAATAATATAGTGTACTAGAAGGGCCTCTCCTCACCTGTGACATATTCCTTGACCTCATGCACCTTGCTGATGGGATTATTATTACGGAACATATACAGATTGAAGGGAGCTGGGTCCTTGCCAACCCTGGTCCATGTGCTTATATCTGGAGTGGTCCAACGGCCAGCTTGAATGTCATAGTCCCGCTCTCCAAAGTGCAGCAATCTTGTTAAAGGATCATATAGGCCACCATGGAATCCAATAACCAATTGAAAGTCAGGGTTAGAGTCAAAATAGATCTCTCCATAAGCAGTATATTGCACCTGCTTGAGGAGAAGCCCATTGCTGCTGAAGACTGCGAGCGGTGTTCCTGTGTTGTCACAAGCGATGTAAAACTCCTCGCCGCTGCTGATCTCCATGGCAAACAGATGGCCTTGTAGGTCATAGTAGAGCGAGGTGATTTCAGAGCTGGAGTGGTTGTAGACATGGGTGATTCGTGTCGGGTAGTTGAGGTCCGCATAGAAGAACTGAAGGTGCTGGCCCAGACTGTTGCGAGAGGCCAGGCGCCTTCCTAGCCCATCGTAGCGGTACTGGATGGTCCAGCCACTGGCTTTACTATGCACCCGAACCAAAAGGCCCTTGGAGTTGTACTCAAAGATCTCCGCACCCCTTTGGCGCAAAAAGCCATCTTCATCCATACGATACTGCACATCACCCAGCCGTGTGATGCGGTCTCGTAAGTCATAGCGGAGGGGAGTGAGTCGTGCACTGTTGCCAGGGTTCAGCAGGTGTAGGTTGCCGTTCAGGTCGTAATTATACCGCCACATCATTTTCTCATTCAGGTAGACTGTCTGCAGCTGCCCATCTACATCATACTCATAGCCGTATTTGGTAGTGTTGGCAAAAGGGCCGATCTTTATTTCTCTTTTGGTGACACGGCCCATGTTGTCATACTGGATAGTGATCCAATACATGAGGGAGCGGAAAATCTCATACTGAATCTCCTTGATGCGGCCATGGACATCAAAGTGCTTTGTATAGGTCATGACAGCTGTTGATATGATTTGGTTAATGTCATAATAGATGACGCCGAATTTCCCAAACTGCTCAACCTTGCCAGAAATGTCGTCAAACTGATAAAGATCTATAGGAAGCGGCGTCTCATTGATGACTCCTTGCATGCTGGTGACTCGGAAGCTATTGTCATAGGTGTAGTCAAAACGGGCATTGACCATGCCGTCCTCACTGAAGCGGAATATCTGCCGGTCCACCAGTGGACCGATTTGTCGATATCTGATAGAACAAATGAAACCCTCACTTTGTAGGTTGACAGTTTTCAGCACACCTGCTGTCTCATCGTAGGTGAAGCTGACCCGTGTGCTGTCATATAGAATCTCGGACAGCTTGTTCTGTCTCCGATACTTATAAAGGACACGCCGGCCAGTGCCCAAGTGTGCCACCCGCAAGAGCTGGCCATCCTCACTGTAGTCCACTGTAACTGAGGCATTACTTTCAGGCGGATTGTAGATGTTGCGGTAGTAGCCGACAGAGCGGATAGTTTGCATGGTGTGACGGGCCACACTTGGCATAGTGATGGCGGAGAGTCGATCCTGCAGATCGTAATCAAAGATGTACTGCCGCTGGCTGTGTAAAAGCAGCACCATGGACTGTAAATCAAAAGGTGGGAGAGAGGAGAAATTAACCTAAACAATTCATTACTCTCTCATGCATTTCCTACATGCTATTAAAATGCAAATGGTGTGTAAAAGCAGGTATTAACGCTCCATTTAGTGATTATTTCTTTGCCTAATTGAGTTCTTCTTGACCCTGAAGCTTCTAAATGCAGGTCTGCTGAATGTGCATGGCTGCATAAATATAACATTTTCTGCAATTACTGGCTTTAGCCTCATGATTTGCCCATACTTATTCCAATAAGGTGGGTTGAAACCATTTCTGTGCTCTGCGTACTGTGGAACCAGAGCATCAATAAAAAGAAGGGGTTTTAAAATCCATTTGTATGCTAAGCTTGAAGTTTGAGGTAAACAAAGTCAGCAAGTTGTCTTCGAGTTATGAATGACTGAGCCCTCATGTTTATTCTGTGTCTGTTTTGGGTCTTGTTGGACAATGTGAGAGGTGAGTTGAAGCAAAGGATGATAAATAAGTGTTTCTCGCTGTGGGCTTAAGTACTGACATCCCCAGAGCCTTTCGCTGAATAGATCTGAGACGATGACATTCAGAGCTGCCGCATCACTCCACGTATGTTCATGTCTTTTCTGGTAAAATACGCACACTGACTGACGTCTGCAGATTTGGAGGGCTATCCTTAGAGTCCTCTCCATCTTGGGGAATTGCTACAGTGAGTGTCTACCTTTGAGAAGCCTTCACCTTGTCATCCATACTTGGACAGACATTATTCTAGTTCCCTAGGCACTGCTGGTGGCATATGTTTGATATCCTCTCACTGGTCACGCTACCTGCGCATGTGGCAGGCGACAGAAAGACAGGCTAGCCATGCATATTTAATCTACACATTTACACACAGTGGTTTTTCTTTCCACAAAACTTTTGTGGTTCCAGCTGAGTGCTCTCTTGGAGGAAACTCACTTTTTCAACCAGCTGATATCTCAAACTCCTTATACCTTATTTAAAACCTTATACCTTATTTATTCTTCTACTAAAAAAAAAAAGTAATAATATATTAGTATTAACACAGGTAATGGCATATAGCAGCAAAAAGGTGTGATGTCATTAACTAGGTTTGGAGGTGTACGTTATTCTTTTCATATCACTCTTTGTCTCTTTCTTTAGGGTATTATTAGGCTGATCTCAAACCCAGAGTTTTCCCTATGGTCTCGTTTTGAGACTCTAACTTTGTCTATGAGACCTTACTAAGCCATTTCCCTCACAAGAAACATCCACAACATCCAGTTTCTCTCTCTCTCTCTCTCTCTCTCTCTCTCTCTCTCTCGGAACACACTAGATTCTAGAGTCTGTAAACTTATCCACATATTGTAGTTCCTCAGATATTTCTGACCCCTTGATAACTAGGGGTCTTTCTATAGCTATTTCTCAGCTTTCTGTGGACCAACAAACTTCATGTCTGTACTGCTGATACAGTTATAATGGTGTGCTTCTGGAGAAACAAATCAAAGGCTGTTAACCATCAGTAAATCAGTAGATGATTTCTAGGTAATCAAGGGTAAAAGCATTTACTCTTAGGAGCAATTCATTTGTGGTAGCACATTATGCTGTGTTTGATACAAGGAATTTAATAATGTTCAAATACTGTCAATTAATTTATCTGTAGAATATCGGAATTCAGGCTATTTGAACATTCTTGCGAAAATATCCTTTGGAAATTTCTGACAGTGATGCAACATATCACAAGATTTGCTAGAGTGTATTAAATATGACAGGACTACCTACTACTGGAAAAATTCACAATACTCACCTTGTCCAAATAGGTGTAACTCCAGGTTTTGGCATCAGCAAAGGTTCTGGAGACTATGCGTCCCTGGCTGTCGTATTCTACCCTCTCGACTGTAGGGCCTCTTTGAATGCTTGTGACCTGACCAGTGCTCGAATAGGTGAGGTTGACAGACATCAGCTTACTGCTGGGCACCCACAGTGTAGGGTGACCGGAGGCATCATACACAATCTTCAGAAGGAACTTTCGATGATCGTCATATATTTTCTCTGTGCGTAGTGAGCGGTCATAATCCACAGACAGCAGGTTTCTACCGTTGACCTTTAAGACAGGAAGACAGAATATTTATATTGATTATAACATTCATTGCTAAGAAGTGCAATATTTTTGGTAGGGCTGATTTCCCCAACTTCAGTTATATTTAAGGACTGAGTAGAAGTTGCATACAAACTGGTCACACTTTCAATCTGTCTCCTACTCTCATTTAAAATATATTTTATTTTTTGCAGCACAGAGGCTTTGAAATGCCAGAGCAGTTTCCTTATAAGAATCAGAGTTACTTTATTGATGCTCTGAGATGACCTGCTTCTTTTGTGGAACAAATGAAAGTGGAAAGAGAACAACAGAGGACTCTGTAACAATTCAGTAGCTCGTTGTAGCAAAAGAAAATAACATTCAGAAAAGATAACACATTTAAATTTTTTCACTCCCAGAAGAAGTTTTATGATAGAGCGTTATGAGGAGTATTCTGCAAATGTAATGTATTATTCTGACTACACTAGTAAACAATATATATATATATATATATATATATATATATTTTATTTTTACATACCCTGAGTTTCCTGCCAAAAGATCGG
>JAUMHP010000040.1:8065988-8101950 GCA_032361065.1 Enteromius trimaculatus | reverse complement strand
TATTGTTTGTACTCTGTTTTAAATAAACTGACTTAAGGAACTTTTCCCAATCCCATTGGTCTCTCTTGACCGCTTTGATTCCTGTATGTATACAGTATACTGTCCTATTATGTTGATCTATGAAGTTGTTCTTAATTCTAATAGGTCATATTATCATGACATACTTCCATTATTACATTTCCATATTTGAAATATATGTAATACCTGATTCAGATATTCAATCACTGAATTGTGCGGTCAAATACTTTCGTATAGTGTTTGCTAAATCGTATAATTGGCAAAGTTTTCTTACACAGCTGCGCTAGTCTCACGTTTCTGTTTCCTGTCAGGTCCTGCTCAACCTGTCTTGGTTTATTTAGTGATAATGACCAGCTGACTGTAGATTCACTTAGTTTCTTAAGAAAAAGGCTGTGAATGGGAACAGATGGAGGACGCTAAAATAGTGCAAGTGTGTGTTTTATTTTGTGGCTGGGCGTTGTCTGGATGTACTGTAAGCATGCATGTGTTTTCCCCGTGAGACAGCATGAAAAGTGTGGTGATGGGGTGAGGTCACCAGAGACGGGAAGCTAATGCAAACAAACACTCCTACACTTAACCAAACCCCAGATGATATTACTGTAGGCCTTATTACTCTGTTCCTTTCATTAAAACTAGACAAGAATATAGATGTACTGAAAGACCCTCAGGCCTAAAGCTTGGAGCTACACACATTTCAGATGGACACTTACAATTACATACATTGTAGCTCCCTCGCCACACACACTAAATGTTCAACATTTATGGACCTGGATAGCTACTATTAATTTCTATTAGGCCATTGCAGCCATTTTGGGACTGCTGACAGTAATAAGTGCTCTCAATTGACAGTGTGCTGCTCTGAAAGAGAGAAAAAGGTTTAGCTAAAATACTATATTGCCAGCCATATTATTGTATATTATAATTCATATTACAAAATTATAATTAGTATATTAATATTAAAATACATGAACAATTTTATTTAATTAATATTTTTTTAATAATTTTTTAAGTTTTAAAAGTTTTTAACTTAATTTGTTTTAATTTTTGCATTTTTGTTTACTTTTGTGATTTTTAAGTAAGATATTTTTTACTATTATACTGTTACTATGCTTTTACTAATTTAGCATTAGATGTATTTTGATTTGGCACCACAAATAAACAATTTTAATAGTTGTATTTAACAATAACCCCACATTATTATTATTATTATTATTATTATAAGAAATCTAACTCTCTTCCACCGACACACACACACACGCCCGGCACTGATGGCTTGAACTGTGGAACCAAGGATCCACAATCATGAATCAATGACATCCAGCAGAGTTTGAATGGCCTGCAGCAGTGTATTCTGGGACGCTCTAGGTGGGACAGGTGCCTTACTAACCAGACAGTTGAATATACAAGGGATCAGGAGGTATAGGGGCTGGTGGGTAGAGGGGGGTCAGGGACGAAGCAAGGGCAGCAGGCATGGAGAGGAGATGAAAGAGCGTTGGAATTTGTACGGACAGCTGGCTCTCAGCCAGTGAAGTAAAAGAGGGCTTAGTGTCACTCAAGATGCCAGCAACAACAAAAAGAGAGTCTGGACAACTAGTGGCTGATTTTTTCCCCCATGAATGCAATGGAAAGTGCAGTATTTACGTTACAAAGAGACAAAGCTGCATCAGAGTTAGAACCTTTAAATAAACTAAGTAAACCATTGAAAAACAGCATGCCTGTGCACTCATAAAATGGAGAAGCTATCCAAAACGTTGCACAAAAGGAAAATAAAAGTTAATTGTTTCTAATAGAATAAAGAGTGATCTTCCGCTTCCTACCAGTCTCTGCAAATTCCTTTGAGTCAGTGTAAGAAAATATTACTGGCATCTCATCATGCCATATTGCCTGTGGGATGTGTTCTCCCACACAGACAGACAGGTCAGATTATTCTGACATGTGATGAGTGCTTGATGACTGCTCAAATCATTATTTATTTTTGTTGATTATTTTGCCTCAGTTAGCTTCTCAACCTTTGTTTTTAAGTTTCATTTACTTTATTTTCAGTTTGCACTCTTCTTAATCTACTAGTCTTCATTTTTGTTTTAGGTTCTGATGACCCTGACAGAAGAAATGGAAGAGTACAAGGCTTTAAGTTGATTTATTAATGATTGCATCTATGTTAAACTCATACTATATCTATAATGTATATTACACTCATCCCGGATTTAGTTTAACTGACTAGTACAATTCCTCAACGCCCTATGTGTTTTGCTCCAGAGAGTTCATTTCCACAATCATTATGTTGGACTGGGCATGTTCATATACCTCCATCAGAGGCTCACTTCATTGGGTAATTTATGGCTTGCCTGCATGGATTCACCAGCTCCCAGCTGTCCATCACTGTCTGCTGCCGTCCCAGAGAGGAACAGATTTTTTGCTTCTCTTACTTTTTTATGAGTGACTAAAATCAGCTCTTTTTCCATGTCAGATTTCAAATACTGCTGTGAAAACACTCTCTTTTTATATAAAATTTTTTTAGGACATGTGAAAAAAATATCATACAAGACCATCACATTTTAGCTACTATTTATTAATAATCTTCCCCTCAACTAGAGCTCTAAAATAAACTAATGTTGCATGGATCAAACATGTGTCATATATTTAATTATGTGGAGGGGAGGATTTTTAGTCAATAACGAATATTGGTCTGTTCATCTTCATCCTATTATTTTTTGGAAGAAAGAAAACAGTACTTGGCTGAAACAACAGGAAGAGGAGAATTGCTCTTTTTTTTTTTGGTGAACAACTGCTTTGAAGAATGACAAGCTATTTCAAAATGGTAGCCTTGGTCGCAAAACGATGGACATTTCAGTAGGAGTCTACAACAAACATTTACCATCTGAAAGGTGAGGAGAACTATATTTTTGAAGGCTATAGAAACTGTGATCTAAGAACAGCTCATCATGTCCCCACGAAAGGGCTCAAGGATAAACAGGTTCAACCTTTAAGCAAGGTACATGGGGACAACCTCTGCTGATCACCCTTTTAAAGCCAAGATGAGAGATGAGAGTCTCCTTAAGAATTCATCAAGGCAGTCTCTCCCCAATGACACGTGGTCATAAATGTTTGCTGCAGAGAGCACTCCAGACTGCTTCGTCTGGGTGAAGGTCACTCACATGGAAATGTCAAATGTCTCTTCATTGGTATGCCTGAGACAATAAGAACGCCGTGCCGCTGTAGCTCCACTTCATCAACGTCATTTAACAGCAATGACACTAATGAGCACTCATTTACTCCTTATTAAAGGTTTTATACCCATGTCATGTTAATAACTTTTAACAGGCAGATAATGGGCCGCTTTCAGAGGGGAAGGAGCGGTAACGCAAGTGTATTTTAATTGATTTTTGTTGATATTTAGAAGTGCGTGGGTAAACACATGATTTCAAAAGATTGCAAAGATCAATGTGACTTATGGTGCTGTGCATATTAAAACTTAAGTGTAGGAGTGCATTATTTTTGTGTAATTCATTAGAGAGGTCAGAGTTCAGAGGTGGGCTTACCATTCTGAACATCTAAAATGTGGTGTTTGTCTAGGGTCCATCCTCCCATGTTTGAGGCGTCGAGTTCGTAACCTTGGAGGATGGCTGTTCTTTTCTCCCACAAGATCAGATCCAAACAGGACTCGTATTCGAATCCCACAGACACTGGTGAGAGACACATTGGTGTTATTCATGTATGCAAATACATCCCATAAACATCCTATCAAATTCAGACTTTCTGAGAACTGCTTGAGAAAGTAATCAATACAGACTAAGTCTCAACACCACATTAAGAGGCATGCAGATAAATCATCACATAAACATTGGGCTGATAAACCGCACTCGTTCACAGGGCCTAATCAGATGTCCTACACAATATCAATTCATCTTTACTGCAGCCTGCCTGAACACTGCAGTGTCTCTATCATAACTTCGGTAAATCTCATAACAGATCTGGGCTTCAGCAGGTGCAAATCGTTTTAAATTTATAACTGTTTTCAGCCGATCATATTAAGAAAGCGACCTTGTGTCCCCCAGAGAGAATCAATAAGCACACTGCTATTCGTTGGGCAAAAAAATTACCTGCTTAATGCAATTGGCAAAGCAAAGCCTGATGAGAAGGTGAAAGCCAATCAATACTCATGAGACCTAGCTAACCTGTTTACAATTTTACACAGTTCACTTTGTAAAGGCAGAATGCAATCCTGATTTTGTGGAGAAAAAAAAATGTCTTTTGTGGTTCAACATCTTGTGAGTTTGTTTATGTAAGGCGCTGAAAAGCATGTCTGGTTTAGTCTGGCCTACTGCCTGCCACATCATCAGCTGAAAATAAACTGAGGCACTGTCATCAGCAGCTGGCTGTCTTTCTCAATGCAAGTGAAAAACAAAGCCACAGATTCGCCTTGACCTTCCTCAGAACAGAACGAGGCATGTTGTTCTCTGTGGTTTTGCTGATGGGTAATCATACAAGCTACAGAATACAGTCAGCAGAAAAAATGCCACAGTGAAAAAAATCTTGCTTCCCGTGCTATTGTTGGCCTTAATCATAACTGCTTTGTTTTTCATTTACAGTTCCTATTTGCATAGGTATATTTAAGGAGACATCCCATAATGCAACTGTCATAGTGGCACGGGCCATTAAGCACATCTATATTCTTGCATGTAACAAATGCAGGCTTTCCACAGAGGGTAATTATATTATTCCTTGACTCTGTGCATCTAGAAAAACGTGATAGCGAAGCAGTTGTTTATAAACTCAACAACACCAGCTGATTTATTATTAAATATTAGTAACGACGTAAAAGAAATGCTGTTAATTGTGAGGCTTTTTTGGAAGGAGGCGTGTGATGCTGCATCAGTTAACACTCAATTAACAGAATCTTACGAAAAAATATAATTGGATGAAAGTGAAAAACTTTTCACATTTAATTGTGCTCAAAGTAAAAAAAAACAACAACAAAAAATCATTCTTCTGATCTCTGTGTTTTTACTCACCCACAGCCTCTGACAGGCCGTAGACTCTTTGGTTGTATGCATCTGTTTTGTCCCAGATGAAGGTGTAGGATAGGTTGGGTTCTGCGGGGAACCACTTCTGAAAGAGGCGTCCCACCACTGCCACCATCAAATGCACCTTCATGAGGTTAAAGGGGATGGTGGCTTGGGTCATGGTCACCTTGAGCACTGGCCGGTAGCCAGCCGCCCGCGAACTCAGATACATCAGGTTCAGGTCGCTACCCGGAATCGCCGTCTCCTCCTGAAGAACCTGCACATCAAAGCGAGAAAGAGGTGAAGATAAATGAAGATGGGGGAAAGGAGGAGTGACTCTGGAGCATCTGGAAGAGGCATTAGAGCTGAGGATGAAGCCTCCGATTTTTCTCTCCGCAGGATTAAAGCACATCTGTGCCTGTGTTTGCTCTGACCACCATTTACTTGACATCTCGGATCTAATGAGGGAGATTTTCACGGGCGGAACATGCTTATATTTGCATCACTGTCGGAGGCTATTACTGTTCCGCATTCCACATGCTCGACCACGAGAAATAGTCAACAGACAGAGCTGTGTGGACCACAACTTGCAGTAGAAGAGTTCAAACTGGATTGATTTCAGACTTTCAGACAGCTGGCCCGTCGTGCCGGATGATACACAGGCGTGCAGTTAGCGGCAATTAAAGGTGCCCCTGGTGAGGAGTCACCAAAGTTCAGAGCATTAGTGCTAATTTCTCTCCCTCTTTGAGATGAACAAAAGGAGCACAAGAGATGAGGAGCAGCTTGGATCAACAGAGAGATTCTGCATCACAGCTTTCTCCTCAAGTGCTTAATGAAAAGCCAGTCGAGCCACTGTGGAAAGACAGTAATCCCCCTGTCTTCCAGCTCATGGCATTGTCAAGTGTCCTACTGGGAGGGGACATTTGCTTTTCTCTAACACAGAGGACAAAGGCAGCCAGAGGGAATTTCTTTTCTTCTCCCATTTTTTTTTTTTTTTTTTGGTTTGGACGCTGCTGCACTTTCCCGGGGATCAGTAGAGGGGGCTAGATGGCTTTGGGAGAACCTTTGATATGCAGTCTGTGGCAGCAACAACAAAAAAAACCCAGTCAAACAAGAAACTAATAGTAAGTAGGGGATAAAATAAAAGGACATTGGTGGTTTTTACTGATTCTTACACTTGACTGCAGCATTATTCTCTCAATTTAAAGAACCAACACTGCCTCGCTAACACTAGCTGATGCCATCCACATGTGTTTGTGCATACCCTACACTCGTAGCTTTACTTAAGGGCGTCTATAAGCCACAATGCATTCATGCTATGCACCCGGCCTCCCCTCTGTGAACTTTGATTACAGAGTCTGAGCTAATAACATGCTTTACTCCGCCTGCTATAAGCTCTTAATAAATGGCACCGCATGTGCTGCCGTGTCTCTACGTGTGTAGCTGTGTTATTCTTAGCCACAGGGGCAAGGGCCGTAAGTGCATATGGCTGCATTAAAGCAAAATATTTTCTCATTTACCAAATGAAAGGAAAGATGAAAAAGGCTTTGAAAGTTCATTTGATACAGCCCATTAAATGCACAGTAATAAAGACCAGATTGAGTTTTATCATCAAGCATTTTTTCACGGTAAGAAAGGGAGCTAGTGTTTCTGCAAAAAAAGCCGAATCAATGCGCTCTCATTACATTTAGAGGTGTTATGCTTTAAAAGACATAGTAGTTATTGAAGCAAACACGCAAAGCAAGATGGGAAATCATATATCTTTCATTCACTGAATGTCTCATCTGATTTTCCACTGTCGCACGGAGGTTTTCTCTGGACGTGAAAACGTGCCGTTCTCCTCCAGCCAAATAACATTTTTTCCAGGCCTGCACGACGGCCAAGTGGAAGCAATATGCCTGCCCGTTCGGTGTCACGGCCGCTAAGCGTTACGAGCGCTGGATGAGGGGGGCTGAGGGATGTCTGTTTGCCATTTATGTGTGACGCTCTGGGTAAAAAAAGACCTTGGAGGCCATTACAGCTGAAGTCCAAAAGCCCCATATTAAATGCTAACTTGGTTGGGTCTGATTACCCCTGTTTAGAGTTCCTCTCAAAGCAGGCTGTAATTCAAATCAGGGCCCATCTACTTTGATGAGTGGGGTTCCACAGAGGGGACAGACGCCCCTGTTGGGACTGAGGAGAAACATGGGAAGAGGAGTGTGGCCTGTTACATATGCTGCCGACAATAAGGAAACAATTTTTCTCCTTCATGTCTTGGAGCAAACTCGTAAGACAGCATATGTGTTGGCCCTGAGTACTCGCATTACAGGGGATGTTCCCCCCGCCACATGCCACAGAAAGGTAAGAATGGAAAAGCTGGGTTATAGAGGAAAGGATCAAATACACATCTGGACACAAGGTAGGCTGGAAGAGAAAATACAGACAGGCCAGAGCCAAGTTTTGGAAACCTCTCAATCAACAATCAACAACTGCACTGATTTCACATGGCACAGACTGAATTTAATCTTGACTTTTGTTCTGTCTTTCTTTTTATCATAACAGTTAGCTTTAAAGGATCAGCTCACTCGAAAATTAGAATTCTATCATTTAAGAAAGCCATACGAAAGTCGTTACTGCTCATCTGTTAACTGCAAGTGAATCATTCATTCAATTCATTAAAAAAGTAAGATTGACTCATTTACAAATTAAACATTCCTAATTCTCATTTATTTTCATTATACCTAAAAGAGTTGGCAAGATCTTTTTAATATACCTCTTTTGATTCACCAATAATGAAAGTCACATGGGTGAGAATAATAGAGGAATTTTCATTTTTGAGTGAACTATTCCTTTAAGACCTTAAAATTGTTTTGTGCAAGACCCAAACTAAACATGATTTCACATTTATCTCCCCAAAGACCCAGTGATTTATTTGCTCTGATGTGGGTCCAGTTTTTATTTTTACAGACAGGCAGCAAGAGTCATTTTTTTTACAGATTACGCAGGGGATAGCGCGAGAGGATTTGCACTATAAAAGGAACAAAAGGAGGGTGTGCATAAGGATATAAAATGCTGACCAATATCTCTGTAATATGTGGGGTTGTGCTGAAGGCTGTAGTGATTTCTAGCTCTTGCCAGCGCCACAATAAGATTCAAAACTCTTTTCCCTCCGAGTACTGCATGCTGGGTGCAGGTTGAGGGCAAAGAACAGACTGTTTCCTCAAGTTTTCTTAGCACCATCCCTGTTCTCAAAGCCTTTTTCTTTTGTGACTTACTAGACTCATTCCACATTCATACTGGCTGCTGCCATAGGATATCCTCTTCTGTGCAAGCTAATAAATGGCCAGTCAGAATCCAATTGTTCCATTTACAATAGTGAATTAGGACTTTGCTGGGAAGGAGAAATGTGCATTGTTTTAGTTTTATGGATCTGCATCACCCACATTGTGGCTTGTTATTTTGAAATAACGTATGCACCTTGGTTTAAAGAGCCCAACTGAGCCTTACCTGAGTCTCTGGAATGATGGGGCCGTTCTCGGGTGAGGATCGGAAAAAGGTGGAAAGTGGTGTGGCCACGATGAGAGGGCTGGGTCGGATAAATCCACTCAGGTCACAGCTGGGGATGTCGTTTTCCTCTTTCTTCATAACCAGTGTGTCCATTACATAGAAGACATTCCACGGGATCCATACTGTACGGAATTGCGTAAGAAATGGCGCCCGCTCGAAGCTCAGCGTCAGTGATGCGCCGCCATTGGCCAGAATATCAAACCTGCAAAGATGAAACCGGAGTGTAATTATAAATTCCGATATTTATTTTGTACAGAAATGAACATGCATATATATCTAAAATTAAACCTGTCACATTTTCCTCATTACGTATGCATAATATGCAGGTAATGTACTGTGGAGGTGATAGAGTGAGTGAGTAACTGAAATGAATTAGACATGAGAGCTGATGGCTAGACCTGGTTTAATTGTCTCCTGCTTTAACCTTCCTGATCCCAGTGCAGGTCTCATCTGAGCCAAGTGTTTCTAAGAAGGCCCTTTCCTTCCTGACACAGGGCCTTGCCACGGTGAAAAATGCATGATAACGTGGCTGAGCCTTTTTATCATTGCATTTGTGTAAAAGCCAAAACTCTCCCTCCACTCTCTCTCTCGCTCTGTTGCCATGAGAGACTTATTAGAAAGGAAATGAGTCGGGAACCGAGCATACTGTCCCATATTCCGATATTTTGCAAAGGCTGCAGGGGGGAAAGCAAGATAGGGCAGAAAATATGCATGTAGAAGCGTAAGAATTCACTTACGTGTGTGCACACATACACACACACGAAAGCTGCTCTGAAGGAGAGGATGCTGGTGATTGGTCTCTAACAGCTGCGTAGCTGGTACTCTGATTCCCTGTCGGAGTAAGTGCATGTGGAAGAGGTGTGGGCATGATTATCCACTGCCATTTTACGCTCTGCCCTGCTGTGGTGTTCAAGTGCTGCAACAGCTGGCTGAGTGGGCTAATCTCGGACACACTCCTCCTATCTATAGCCTCCCCCCCTGCACTCTCTCTCTCGTTCAGTCTGGGTCTCCTCCTTCCAGTCCAAGCTCTTCTATCATCACATTTTCTATTAAACATATCTCTCTGGCAGCCTTTTTCTAACGCTTTCTCCATCTATCTCTGTGATGCACTGTCAGGGTCAAACTTCTCTCTTCTTGGTCCTACGTGTGCTCATGTGCTCTCTTTATCACTCAAAAGAAAACTCCAAAATTATGGAATTATGTCATCTCAAGCCATGTTTGTTGTTCATAAACATAACATTTTGAAGAATATCCTGTCTGAGAACGGCTGCTGTCAGGTTTCAAAGACCTTGTTTACACCCGGTAATTATATGTGTTTTGGTCTATCTGACAACAAGTGGACAATGCATACAGGTGGGGTATAAGTATTTGTGACCCTTTACAAATATATTTCTTTCTTTTCAGTGGTTTAGTTTTATATGCGCATAGAGAACAGAAGAAAACAGAATAATGACAAATGATAAAAATAAAATGAATAGGTCTAGGAATAAAATAAATGTGCTTCAGAGAAATAATTAACAAGATAATAAAACTAAAGGATTTAATTTTTATGGCAGTGCCAGAAGGAGACGGTTGAAAGCATATCCTCTTTGTTTTTTTTGATTTAACAAAGGCACAGTTTTGTTCTTATTCTGAGTATACATAAATAAAGATAAAAACCCTTAGTTTCAAATTGTCTTTATGACCAAACCACACTCACACACCATATTTACAGCATTGATGGATGTTAATAGGCTTATGTTGATTAAAACAAATGTCATTATAATTTATGTTTTATTTTATAAATGTATATATAATAATGTATTATGATTTTAAAGCTACGTATATTTTCAGATTGATTTCTTATTCTGTTCTGAATACTGTTAAAATTTTAAGGCCCACAGACCCTCCCCTCAAAAGAAATCAAGACAGAATTGATCGAAAGTGAACAGAAGAGAATTATTGGAAGAAACTGTATTATCTTAATACATGGAAAACAGCGCTGTTTAATAATTTAAACTATTAAAACATTTTCTTCATAAAAAGATAAATATTTAAATAATTTGTATATATAGCTAAAAAAACTAACTATAATGTAACATTAAAATAACACTGCTTTCAAAATGACAAAGAAATACTCTAAAATCATCTTGTGAGCTGCATTTCAAATCCTCTGAAGCAATCATTGTGAGAAACAGAATCGAAATTTAAGTCTGGACTAAAAATGTAATGCTCAAATCAAATATGGCACTTTAAATGTCATGTCTGTCATCAATGACACCTTTTGTGTGCCACAAAAGAAGAAAGTTAGTCATACCAGTTAGGACTGACATACTGGTGGGTTAATAACGACAGAATTTTCATTTTTCATTTAACCATTTCTTTAAAGATACACCTTTTTCAGTCATTCTATCTTTAATTACTCTGAATTCAATTCAATGGCAAACCTTATTTCATTTGATTGCTGCCTTCCCGCCATTCAGCACTGACACATGACAGTACATGATGGCAGGCCCTAACAGTCCAGTCTCCTTGTGTCTGCTTGAAGATCTTGCTGGTTACAGTTGTGAGGCCTTCATGATTGCGGTGCTGCTGCTTCTTAATGACACTGGGATTGGTTTAACAGTATGGGAGAGTGCGGCCCATTGGCTGATTGATTCCACCCTTATAAATCCAATGCATTTTAAACAGACCGTTTGCTAAAGCACTGCTTCCTGAAGCAATGCCTGACATTTTCATGAGATGATCTTGGTAGATAAGACAGCACACTATAAAACACATGCATGCACACACAGAGTAAAGCCGTAGGAGGGCGCGCATTCAATCAAAGTTTTCACACATTTATGTATGTTTTATGCATAAGTACTAAACATAACTAAACAGATGGTGACATCTGTACTCTGTGCTGTATTATGACATTTAGTCATTTAAGGACAGAAACACTATGGAAGTGTGTATAGGATGTGTCCCCGCTCGTGTTTTCAACCTACATGCCATCCTGCCGTGTGATGGTGAATCCGTGGTCTGGGTAGTGCACAAAGGACACGTTGACTCAAATCAGGGTCGTAACATCTGCAGTGAGCACCTGCCCTCTGATAATCGACACCAGGCTGCAAAACAAACACACGGTTGGTAAGAAACCCACACCCACACACACACACACACACTATTAATATGATTTACAGCATGACTGAACATGGATTCCCTAAGCTTTGAAATGTCTAATCCACTGTAAATAACTAGAAAGCACACAAAGTCTGTCTCTCTCACACAAGCGCACACACACTCACTCTATGCTTATTTATGTGACTCTTGTGCCCTCGTCTCTATAGACAGTCATAATTCAGTCCCCTAAAGGCTCCAGTGGGATTCTTATGTCCTCAATTCCCAAGGCAGATTCTTTTCCCGAGGAGCTTCATAAGGATCGATGTGGGCAAAGCTTTTCTTTGAAGAACTGTAACTTTCCCACAGGGGAATAAATAGCTAAAATACTTTGAAATCCTGCACTGTCAATTACTGTTTTGAATATTTGAATAAGTGCATCTTTTTCAAATCACACACACAAAAAAGCACCGAACTAAACAAAGGGGTCACATGATATACAACAGTTTAAGTAAATATATGTGTGTGGAACTGTAGAATAGTTCAACTGAAATAAAATAATGAGACAAACAGTGACAAATATTATTTTCGATATATGAATCAGCAAATATTCATATATTAAATCAGTTGCAATTAATTAATTATTAATATTAATAGGCATAGCCAATTTTTTTTTTTTTAATAAACTGACAGTCCTAACAAAATAACAAAGCCACCAAGAGTTTTCTGTTTTGGACAAAAAGTAACTTCACTGCAGTTTTAAGGACACCTCGCTCTAATTATTGGCTGTTTTTTTTTCAGGTCATTACTGTGTTTTTTTTTCTTTCTGGGGGCAGAAGCAGCAGTGCAGCAGTGAATCAAAGTGTGGCGTCACCCCTCACTTGGAGCTGGGATAAAGGAAGTGTGGAAATGACCCCAGGGTCACACGCACAGGTAAACATTCCATAAATAAGCTGCCGTTTCTCATGATGTGACCGTAACTCAGAAATCCCATTTGCTTTGTGTGAGATAATAAAACAATAGTGTCCAGTGTTAGCTGCCACAGCCTGAGCGTCCTAAAAGCATGCTGTAATTCACCCTCCTCAGTGCTGTATTTCTGTCTCGTTTGCCCTGAACCCCACACATCACACTCGATATTTGCTCTGCATGTCTTCTACTTTCTCTGAAGGCACCCTGATCACAAAACCAAGGTTAATATTACTTAATAAACAAGCAAGTAAAAAAAAAAAAATCTGTTCACTACAAATGAAAACACACACACACACACATAAAAAACAATATATACAACAAAAATATGTCTATATATGTGTGTGTGTGTGTATTCATTATTTTTAAAAAAAAAAAAATACACAACCAATTTTACAACCTATTTTTAAGATCACACACAGCCTCTGACCGCTTTACCTTTCTGCCCTATCCTCTCTCTAAGAATAACCTTCACAATGTTGCCATCATAAGGATTATGATCCAGGTGGACATCTACCAAGGTGCCCAAGGTTATTCACTTCATTCTTAAAGAGATCTCACAGATGCGCTCTTCTCTGGACCGGACCGCTGACCCTCTTTCAATGCTGCAGTTGTTTTCCATCCAAACCTCGCTGCTTAAAACACCTTCCATTTTGCAAACATGCACCACGCAGAAGCTTAATCTGCTTAAAAGGCCCCTCAGTGCTGGGACACATGTAGCAAAATGAAAACAAGACATTTTCATGTACACTGGCAGGGGCTTGCTGAGCCAGGCGTTCAAGTGAACGGACGGCTGAAGACATAGAAGAAACATCTGGAGAGAGGCTGCTGGGATATACAGGGTACGTGACAGATACTTAATTCTGGAAAATTGAGGAGCTGGCACTTTTGCTCCAGTGGCGCGTTGTTTTACAATGTTTATGCTGCGAATCAATGGGTAGTTACCCTGAGGAAACACACAAGCAGGAACTGTTTCTTAGCGGGGTTTTCTTTGAAACCTGTTTGACCCAGAAGGCAGAATATGGGGATATACATACATATATTTAACCGGATTCACAATGTCTGCATTTCTTCACTGAGCCAAAATATATATCTGTGCAGTGTTCTTTAATCACCATTTGTCGTATTTAGTCCAGGATAAAAACCTACAAATCAAACCGAACTTTACAATGAATACAAAAACCAGAGCCTGTGATGTTTACTTAAACATTTCTATTATTTAGCGAGTGATTATTCTATTTTATCATGAGCTGGGAGGATGAGGGAGTCTAGTACACATGGTTTGCGTTACATTCGATGACTGCCAAACAAACTCTCCAGCCAAAATGGCTGATATTCAGTGCAGATGTGCCCTGCACAGGTTTGTGCATTTATTTTTAAATCACATTAGTCTACACCTCCCTTTATCAGATGAGTCTTTATCTCACCACAGAGGTACTTAAAGGTTTAATGTCCTCATGTATGGGGCACCGGCATTGGGCCTATTAAACTCTTTGTTGTAGCTAATCGTGTTATCTGTCATGACCGAATCACAGTTGCCAAGCAATTTTTGAGAGCAATCAAGCTAACTTCAATGTTATTTCCGTCTTAACAGAACATGTGCATTGAATTACACATAGAAGGCAGGGGAAGAGATAAAGAAACCTAACGTTATTGCATTATTATTACGTATCAGTCAAATTGAAACGTGACTGTTAGCATTTGTGGTGTGATCAGTCAACCTCCTTTGTGTTTTTAATTCCAGGTTTCCATTGATATTAGTTTACTCACTCACTGAATAATCGTCAGACATAATTAAAAGGAAATTAAGTTGTAAGCACAAAAAAGCAAAGAGGGATTGAAATAGCAACAGGTGCTTAATTGCTGGAGTAAAAAGTAGGAGTGAGGTAAAACGGAGCCATGAAGGCAGCTGACCATGACAACTAAGAAATTATATTCAATCAAGCAAACAGAGAGAAGATGCTTCGGACAAACCCACACTCTGGATGTGACAACATAATTAATAGCACTGCTTATTCAAACAGGTTATTATCAGATCTAACATCTCTTTCCAATAACTGTTATGGGGCTCTCACATACACAATGCAAATCGAGGCGCATAATTTGTAAATTACACTTTAATGCAACTTCAGAAAATCTTTCTCTCTGTAACTCCGGGTCACACGGTTCTTATGAGGTTTTGTCAGCACATCTGTTTCCATAGCAACTGTATGAAGTCTTTAAGAGGGCTGTTAGGAGCAATTGCGGGGAGACTTTTTTATGGTGCTAATATGGTCTCAGGAAAGCAGAAACTGAAGGATTATAACAAAACGAGACTTTTCCATATGCTTATCATCTGACATCAGGTCAGCCAATCAGTTCTAGTTAATGAAATAATTAGACATGTGCAATCCATTAAATTTACATCTCAAGCTTTCATGAACAAGTGCTGCTCTTGTTTGTGTTAAATATATTTATTGTAATAAGGGTTATATTAAGTTTCAACTAGGTCAGTCAGGTCAGTAGATCAAATTTTAGTTTTCTTTGCTAACGTTTCCACTGGCCTTACCACAAATATGTTTTTTTTTTTAAATTAGCTGTATCTAACACACACACATACATTAGTACTGTCAGATTATGCTTAGATTATGTTTATATATTTATATATAATATTAAGTATAGGAATATAAATAGGTTTATATATATATATATATATATTTGGGGTTTTATAACAGCTATATTAACCTCGTGCTGGAAATGAAATAGCATATGGTGTGAGCCATGACTGATTTGTTTATAATCTTCTTCTATTCCAACTGATCTAAGACGAATCATAATGATTCTCGTATCCTGTCATCCAGACAGACTACTTCATTGACTTTTTGAACTTTTGAACTCTGCACAATAACACTCAATACATCACAAATACATGTACTGGTATTAAACATGATTAACATAAGATGAAGTTCATCACTTGGCTGATAAAACCTGGGCCTGACTGATAAACACCTTTCTACTTGAGGTTTAATTTGCTCATTGCAGCAGACACAGCACACAGTCCTACCTTCTGTTAAAGGGGTTGTCTCCGTTAATGACATGCGTGCTCTCTGGGCCAGTGAGGAAGCTGATTTGCTGATAAAACGACTGGGCGGCTTGCTGTGGGCTTGCAGGTTGGTTCTGGCTGATGATGTCGATGGGGTCAGGAGAGCCGCGGCAGAAGGGTTGATTCTGACACGAGCTCTGCAGGCAGCAGTCTGGATCCATACAGTCCACCAGGCCATCTGCACACAATGCACATCAGAAATATGAGGTGCTATGTGTTAAAAGGGTCTTATAGTATATCCTGTGTCCTTTCTCAGCACTTATTTTTGTGTCCATGCTTCATACACCATCCACCACCATTTGTTCTCTCACCTTTAGGGTCAAAGACATGACTGCAATATCCTCTTGCTTCTTTCACATTGTCAAGACTCTCTCTCTCGCCTCTATCAGTAAACACCTGGTTAATGCTTTGTGTGGAAATGCGATCTGATCTCCCGCAGGTAAGTGCCATAAACCCCTGCCATCCATCTCAGCTAGTTTATAAAAAGCCCCGTGTACATCTGGCACACCGTCACAGGGGAGTTGTAAAAGAACACATGCACACACATACACACACACACACACACATGCAAACACGCGCTTTTGTTGCGCTAATCAGTATGAGACCAATTCTTTTTTACTGCACCCTGAGCTGACACGGCTCTGGTGAGATCGAGACAGAGTGTCTAACTGTTTGTTTTGCCTTACGAGTGTCCCGGCACCCCCTGCCAAAAGCACCATGCAACTTCATGTGAGATCTGGACCTCTCGTAACTCTCACACTGCTTTAAATCCGGTCCACTACGGCCAAAGTCAACATGCACATGAAAAAATATCTCCGGAGAGCGCAGAATCTGTTAACATAGCTTGCTCAGGTCACACAAAACAGAGGTCACGTAATGGGATCTGGACATGTATATGCATTTAAGGAGAAATGTATTCCTTTTTAATGTTTGTTTATAGAAAGACCTTTATGTTCTCATCTTTTTACAGTACGTCTAGTCAAAGAAAGCCAAATTCAAAGAAATCTGCAATATCTGGCACGATTACTGTATGACTGAGAACCTTACTGTATATTTTTCTTTCCGCTTTGGAAAAACTTCAAAGCTTCTTGTCAGGTTTCCAGAAGACTGGAAATCCTTCAGATTTACGATGTTACAGACCGCATTATCTCCAACTAGAAAAATAATCTCCTCAAATACTTTGGAATTGCGTTGTCTGTAAAGGTTCATGCATTCACCTCAGTGGAGGAGATTTCTAGATTTTTGTCTGGACCAAACCTCATAGCGGACTTGAAGCGTGCACGGAACCACACGTGTACCAAAAAGTTCTGTATCCAAATACACACACGCCCTGAATGCAGGATCTGTGGAGAAGGATTTACAGCTGCTCGCCCCTTGAGCAGGTCTGTCATTTTTGTTAAATGTAAGCAAAGACAGATGCTCTGTAATTCATAGAGCCGGTCTCCCCTGATGTCTGTAAAGACAAGAAGTGTAACCTCCAGACTCGAAGCTAACCTCTAGTTTTGAGATTTACTTGTCTTTGGTCTTAGGGTCGTGTCTTAGTGATGGGCTGAAGGCTATGGGATACCACAGTGAAAAACTGTGACTACAAATCAAGATATGCTTAACCTTTATGTACAAGTGGACTGTAAAAAAAAAAGTTAAGAGAGAATATTGTATCATGTTTTACAAAAAAAAATTGGTTTAATTCCTTTTTCTACTTAAAAAATTTAATCGTAATAGTTTGTAAAATGTGCAGTTTTGCATTAAAATAGTGTTTGCGCACCACTCTGCTTTTTTAATTATAATTCAGAATGGCCAAACTGGTTTGAGTTTGGTGTTAAAAACCTGTCTGAAAACTTTAGCATGACTTTTATCGAGGAAGAAAAATTACAATGTCAGCTGTTTCATAAAAATTTAAATATGCACATTTTACCGTTTCCACCAGGGTTATATCCTCGACCTGATTATCATTGACAAATACTTATCTGATATTTACATAAACCTTTCCATATGCATAAATGTGTGATGCATCCCATTTAAATTGTATAACGCTCATCCGTCCAGTCACCGGTGACCTCACCTCCTTCATTGTCCTTGCCGTCTGCGCAGAGAGTCTCCATGGCAACGTCACAGCCAGCCCCTCTCCAGCCTGGTTGGCAGACACAATGCCAGCCGTTCTGATCCAGCGTGCAGCGTCCATTACTGTTGCACAGACCTGGGCATCCCTCTGCAGAGACAGACAAAGCCGTCATACACTAGTACAAACGTGTGTGTGTTCAAATATGTTTGAGACTAAATCAAGTATGTGTGGTTTTATATATATGTGACCGTATTCTCTCTTTACGTTATACTGTTGTTAAAAATCATCAAAATTGGCCACAGTGTGTCTTCGACTTGTGAAACACAAATGGTAACCCAAACAGAGATACACTGAGATCGTTGTGAATGAAAGTAAAGGTTTAAAGGTGAACACAGACTGACGCTGGACTTCAAACAGGCCTAGTGAGATGCACAGAGGCTGTAGATTCACATGGATGTAACAGATGCTCTCTCTACACAACCATTCAATTCAAAGGGGATGGCAGAAATTTGTGAGGAAATCAAAGTGAGACCCGAAAGGAAAAATAACCGATTAAGGAATCCAAATGAGAAAATTTATTTAAAGAAAATGAATTAAAAGAAAGAAATTCGAATTTAGAAGGAGAGATCAAAGAAAGAGGGTGAAGGAATAATAAATCAGCAGCGGCATCCATGTGAAGCTACGGCACACAGAGAATCCCAGTGGCATAAAGTATAGGGTGGACGTCTGAGCTGGCGAGAGAGTGTGTGCTTCCAGCGCTATACTTTCTGCCCAGGTCACATTCCGCCGGACGGAATCAGAGGAAAGCGAGAGAGGCCAGGGGGGAGGGAAGGGGAGGATTGTGGGAGAAGCTAGGCTAACAAACACCGGGGGTCAGGCTGCGGGATGCATGGAGACAGGACCCACAGGATTCCCAAACAGGACCACAGGTGTGTTTTTGTGTGTGAGTGCATGTCAGTAATTGTATGTGTGGCTTGTTCAAGACAAACAATGATGAATTTGGCAGATATAAAGGACAACAATAAATACAGCAAGGAGACTAGAACATAGACACGCTGACATCGTGCTTCAAGACAAAAAAATTTAAGGAGGGGAAAGAAAGAAAGAAAGACACAGAGAGACAGCGGAGTGATTGCTTGTGACAGTCTCCCTGGGGCTTTGGTATGCATTACCTTTAAATCCTATCCTCTCTCCTATTATGGGGCCGGGAGGGAGGAAAATTCGGGAAAGAAAATGAACAAAAAAAATCTGAGCACTTCAGTCCAAGTGAAGGACGATTCAGAACACAAAAACACAGAAGGGAAAGAGAGCAAGGAAGCAAATGACCATAAAGAGGAGAAAAGGAAAGAGGGGCTTTGAGGAGGAGGAAGGCGAGATGTTGAAAGAAGAGTGGGAGCTGTTTCGACTTTGGCCGACTCCGTCTGGAGGATTGCCACGGCGTGTAGATTGTGTTACTCAGCGCATGAATAAATACCATACCGAGAAATGCTACATGCCGGGTCTGTTTAGTATTGTGCGAGTGAGAAAATAATAAAAGAAAAAGCAACGTGGAATGTGATAATACACGATAAAAACAAGCGAGAAACATGTTTCGAGCTAACATATTGAGGTTTGGACTAAAAGTATCAAAGTAAGCCCGTAAGACTTTAAGAAACATCTTAATGTAAAAAAAAAAAAAAAAAAAAAAAAGCCTTGTGAGAGTTCTTGGCGGTCTGATGCACCATATGCCAATTTGTGAGTCTGGAATCACACTTGGCTTAGCACTGATTTAGCCCTGTGAAATCATTTCCAAAAACACCTCAGTAACAGTAAACAAGAATCTGCTAGTATATCTCTTTTCTTGATCTCCATTTACACCGCCAGCTCGTAGTTCATTATAAAATAAACATGGCTGATCGTCATTTGCTTTGCAGGTTCCTATTGTTTTAGAAATGAACACGAGTGCGACTCTGGGACACGGAGGAGATGCTAAACTGCAGATGTGCAGCTGTGGTGATTTAGTTGGGGCGGGGGGGGATGGTTCTGCTGAAGTTGGAACATTAGCCAAGGAGAGCGCTGAGGACATTGGATTGGATTTCTGACAGTCCAAAAAAAGAAGCCAATGAAGAATCACAATAATAGCAGACACGCAGAGGAGAGAGAGAGAGAAGAGGTTATTAATGCGCCATAAAAATGTCATAAAGACCTCAATCCGGGACACAAGAGCTCAAGGGAGAGAGAATGAGAGAGAGAAGAAGAAGAAAAGACACAGTACCTTGGACATACGTCTCCGGGTGAGCTTTACAGGGAGCAAGAAGAAGAAGAAGAAAAAAGGAGGAGAAAAAGGATGTTAAAAAGGTGTGAAAAGACAGTCAACCTGAAACACGCATAAAGAAAGAGCTACAGAAAAAAAGCATCTTCCTTCACTGCATAGACATTACAAATAAGCAGAAATGCTGATTGACTTCTGCTTTCCCAAAGAAGAAAAATATAGTTCGAAGTTGTAAATAAAACAAAAGATTATTGGAGCTCAAAAACAAAGAAACAAACACAAACTTTTTCATGTCATGTTTAATTCAATGTGCCGCTTCTGTGAAATCATTTGTGAAGTTTACTGGAAATTCCTGTGTGAAAAGAGTTTCAAAGTACATCTAACACCAAACGCACAAACACTGGAGTAAATAAAGCAAAAACACATCCACTGAGCAGTCTTGGCATGGACTTGCATGGCTCTCAAAGCCCACCGGTACCCTGCACAAACCTCTGCGACACCATTTATAGAATAAAATGAAAAACAACACCAGTAGAAAATGCCTCACTCTTCTTGTTTAGTATTCACAGAGCGCGCCCCTAAATCGCTTCTCAAATGTGTGACACAATCACTCATAATGTATAAAGTAAATAACATGGGCATCATGGGATTTACAGTACTGTTAGAAAAAGGGGCCTCTAGTGCTAATTGGAAATTGCATCCTGATAATTGACATGTGGTCCAGGAATCCCGCTGTATGTTTGCTATTTCACGTTTCACATTGTCATCACATCAGGTCTATTATCCTTGAGCCCCTCAGTATGTGAGCGAAATATTATATGGCCTAGAGTGAGGGGGAAAAAAGTGTGTGTGTGTTGGTGAATACTGTATGGATAAGCGATCTCAATCATCTGCATGTGTGTACACGAGCAATCATCTCCTTCCTCTGGCTAAATGCAATGATTTCTGACAAGGCTTTGGGAGAAACCCTGTGTGGCGTGTCATAACATTACATATGCTAAGTCAGATCAAATCATCCTAAATAAAAGGTCACCTTTTAATACAAGCATAACAAAATTGTTATGCCGAGGCTTCATTAGATGGATTATGTTCTTAAGGAAGATACTCTTACGTGTGAACGTGTGTGGTTGTGACGGATTGAGAGGTTTTGTGTGTGTGTGAGGGAGAGAGTGTGCTGATTAAATTCCTCGGTGTCTTGTTTCCACACACTCGCTGTTATGTCTGGGAGATTCAGAACTTAGACAGTTGTAGAAGACTGAGCTACTCCAGAATACACAGCGGGTTATGAAAACACAAACTAACGCATGCTCCGAACTGGAAACTTGCCAGTAAGGGCAGCCAATTACTTGTTAATTACAACAAACTTTTGTTCATTTACATTGATGGTCCTGAGGGGAGATATAGAGAGAGAGTAAGTGAAGGAGGGGGGGAAAAAAAAGGCAATCTTCTATTTATGGACATCAATGCTTTATTATTTACGTGCACATTCAAAGAGCTCTGATTAAAGTGACATTAATCTGGAAACAATTATACATCACGTCCAGCGTGGTTCAATCACTGTTCCTCCAAAGAGAAAAAGAGAGAGAGCCTATATTAATTTCCATTATCCTAATTGCGTTGCACAGCCACATGGCAGTATACATGCCCTCACAGCTGTGGGTATAGCTAGTTTGACATAGGGGCCAAACATGTGTTTTAATCACGTTCATGGACACCTCAAGCCATCCCCCCAGAACCAATCAAACATTGGCAATGTGTCCGCCTTCTACCTGCCCGCCACCGTATAATGACAGCATATCGCTCGCCACCAGCACCATTCGGCTGACTGTGTGTCTAATTCCCGTTCCCTTTTCAGAGCCTGGCTGGATTAATGTGCTGTGAAAGGGCGTTTCATTAATTAGTGATTGAGATGATAAAGCGTGGAGAATGATTTGTAGATGTACAGTGCGTGCTGTGTTTTTGCTTTAACCCTCCATCTATCTGACATGGTCTGAAGCGAGGGGAGAATTGAGGGCATTGGAGATCAGGATGATGTAGTTGTGTGTTGGCGTGCTTGCGCGGCTGTAGTGTGCGCTATTGATTTCTTTGTCTGTACGCACGTGTGCGTGTGTGATGATAAATGGGAGGTTTTGAAGGACAGGCGCTTCAATAATGCGAAAAAATTTTTTCGACTGCATGTGAGGTACTCTATCGGTCAAAGTTTGGATTCATTTGTTTTTGAAAGAACTCTCTTATGATTAACAAGGCTGCATTTTATTGGTCAGGAATAGGGTAAAAACGGTAATATAGTAAATTATTAAAATTAAAATAACTTTTTTTTTTAATGTGAGTTCATTTAAATATTGAATTAGTAAAATCTTCAGTGTCAGGTTCTTCAGAATCATTCTACTAAGCTACTCATTTCCTATTTCTGTAATTATTAATAATGGTTAATTAATGTTAAAAACGTTTTTTTCTGCTTAATATTTTTGTGGAAATTATACTTCATTTTTTCCAGGTTCTTTAAAGAATAGAAGGTCTACAAAAACAGCATAAATTGTAATAGAAATAATTTGTTTAATTTAACACGTTTGCTAAATAAACATATGATTTAAATTTTTTTAGGGAGGGGGGATTTAAATAAAATGTTTTAACTAAAATGCTAAGCGGCAAAAAAAGTTTTTTGCACAGATAAGTTTTTTTTTGAGAGCCAAATCACCATATGAGAATGATTTCTGATGGATCTTGTAACACAGTTCCTGAAATAAATATCATAATACTCTCAATATAGCAAAAAATATTTATTTTAAACAGCCAATAACCAAGAGTTCTTTGACGTGCATGTCTATCAGCTGGACAAATCTAAAAACTATAGTTTTGTTGTCAGACTTTAGCTATGAAAGTAAATTTGTGATACTATGGTTGTCAGATTTCATTTGTGATTTGGCGTGAAACCCAACCTTGGCAAGCAGTTCGGAGATTTCGGTCTCTCCTCATTCAGCTCGCACGACTACAAAATAGCTGCCTGGGGGCTTTACCAAAATGGCTGCAGAGTAAACGATCTGCTCCAATAAGGATTTTGGAGTCTTCACACAATAGTTCAATTTGTGCACTTTTACAGTATATAAGTTTGACAAAATTATTTTGGATGCATTATTGTGCGTGGGTACACACACATACACCAGCGCACACACACACACATAAAAGGGGCTCCTGCAGGGTTGATTGATGTGTGTGCACAGCTTGATATAATCCATGGCTTTCTCACAGTAAGAGTTGTGCTTCTGATGAATGATCTGGAAGGGCCCAAGGCCTAATGAAGCATACAAGTCTTAATAACAAATCTCAAATGTCTGGCATTGGAAGCTTCTGACAAGCCACACGTCACAAAAAATCTCTTTTCTTTAGTCATAAAGAGTTTTAAAGAGAGCTATTACCAAGAAAATCTAAGAAAATGGGCTCACATGAGTGCCTTCTTGTTCCAGAATATGCACCATTTATTCACATTATACATTCCAGCATTGTTATTCATCATATTCCTAAACTTGTTTACTAAAGCGAATGCATGGGCTCAAAGGATGTAGAGAGAGAAATATACATCTTAGTAACAGGTTTTCATTTAGTGAGTGCAGCAGACTAACTTAAACTACTATCAGTCAGTAGTTCTTTTCAGAGACGGAACTAAAAAGGGTCTGTAATTAAAATTTAAATGTCTCTATATCTAAAAGATGGATTCACATTCCTATTATTGGCATCATGTGATTATTGCCTGAACTACTTACTAGTGCACTCTTTGGTTAGTGTCTCACAAAATTAAGTTACAAATAGCTTGTGATAAGATACACAAAAAAACTAAATGTAGTTCAACACACCACATGGATCACGCTCTGAGAAGTCCTGTTAACAACTTTCAACAAGTCCTGAAATAACCAGTAGTCTAAAAAGAGCATCTCAGCCTCTGACAAGAGAAAGTGCAGTTGGCAGAAAGTGTGTTTTGGGTGTCTGTGTCGTGAGAAATATTTCACGCTTCTGCTCTCCTTCTCCCTCTCTCATGAAGCTCCCCAATCATTTCCAAATGAATAAACAGATCTGTGTCACACTAAGCTAAATCAAACAGCCGTCTTTTAAAAATCTGCTGTACTGTCTGGATAGGTTCACATTACAGACTCTAATATTCAGTTAGAATTAGGGCTGGGTGATATATTGAATATTCTAGATTTTGCTGAAGATATAAAATTAAGGAACATTGCGAGTATAAATGAGCTTTTTATATGGGCATTAAGTTTCCTAAAGAGCATGTCATTAGGCTAGTTTTACGATCGTTCCTTGTCTTGCAGCTGGCGTGGATGAGAGATGTTTTAAAAGATTTATACTGTAGTGAAAAAACAGTGTAAGAGCATTTGCTGTATATTTCAATGAATCACATCGAAAAAGGTCTCCTTTCGTTTATATGATCTTTCTGCTTCGATTGTTAACATTCATGGTTTTAAGTGTAGTTGAATGATAACGACATAAATAAGCGGCTCTGATTTGAGCTGGAGGTTGGTCCCAATCTTTATTGATTGATTGATTGATTGATTTTTTTTAAAAAGTCGCCATACAGCTCAGAACAAATTGTCATATTTTGGCAAAAATGAACGGAGGCTACTATCACCATGTAGTGTGTAACTTATGATTTTAAACAACCCTTAAATCTGAAATGTTTAAGAAAGAGAGAATGTCTAGATGCTGCTGGTCAGTGTGAGAGCTGTCTTCCAGTACCCGTGTCTGGTGTCTTTGTGTGAAAGAATGATGATGCAAGTGTGTTGTAATGCAGGGGTGTTTGTGTGTGGACTCACTGTGAAGAGGTCTAATGAGAGTGAGTGGGTGTAGAGGGACAGGGAAGGTCACACACACAAACACACAACACACACACACCCCTATGTGGAACCAAGAGGCCCCTTATCTCAGTCTGACACATATGATGTATGAGGTACCATAATTCTTTTAGCTCCCCCTTGTGCTCTCTCTCAAACACATACACACACACACACCTCCACATCCTGCAATGCATGCACTCAGCAAAGAGGTACAAAGTATCAACCTTGGCCTAAAGAGATATATTCAGTCATTCAATTTCTAGAAGGCCACACACAAAGTAAACAAACCTGGAAAGTGTTTTGCACAAAAAAGCACTATACGACACAAACACTTCAAAATTAAAACACATATCACATTTCGACATACAGGGATAAGTATGTAGGATAAGTTCTCAACATACTTGAGCACCGATAGTGGCTCGATAGTGGAGTTCAGGGCAGGACAATTTGTTTGGCTGACCAATGACAAGGGTTCAGCAAACGTGTTTGATAACAGTCATTATGTTTGCAATTCCATTTGGTGATGCTAGCCACGCAGAAATTACATACACTTTAGCCTTAATGAAAGTGTCAAATTGACCAATCAATTTAAACCATTGACGTGTAATTTAAAATATGGTCTTCTAAAGCCTTAAAATGTTTAAACTTAGAGCAACAAGGTCATTAAGTGATCAAACTCGGCTAGCATTTCTGCTCGGTAAAGTTTGGAGTCAGGGTGAGAGTGTGGTGTGTGGGTGGCTGGCTTGAACAGAAGAGCATGACAGAATTACGTGCTAACCATGCTAATTTGGAAGACGAATAGCAAAATGCTGGCCAGATTCTCATAAAGCTGCCCGGCGAAACAGGCATGCTTGCTAACGAGGCCGCGTACCTCGATCGCTTGTGTTGAGTAATGGAGCAGCTGACGTACCCTGCTGAGAGTTGAGCTGGTGGAGGATGTAGCCAACACGCTAACAACACGAACAGATTTAGTGACTGCTCAGCAACATGTAGATTTTGAGTTTAAGATACAAGAAGAACAGCGAACTTTGTTTTATATTCAACTTTTTTATAAATTTACCAATATAGCATGACTTTTTTTTGCTGCTTTGAGATTTATACAAATACAGTTAAGTGCTTGTGAGGAGACATTGCTGTCGTTTAGAATAGTTGTTACCCTGTGGATGTCTGCATCAACGGCAGTGAAAATGTCACTGCTTTGATAGCAAGCAAAGGTCAGGGGGAAAGTACAAAACAGTACAAACACTGTTAGTCCACTTCCTGTCGAGGTGGAAGAGCCAAAGCAGGTGGAGGAGAGGCAGAAAGACAAAGGGAATATGCAATCAAAACAAGTTCAAAGATGTGAAGTAAACCTTCATAACAAATACCAAATAGCTTCAATACAAAAGCACCAAAAACCAGCTGGAAATAATCGGCGCCAATCCAGAGTACAAATTATGCAAGTACACTATACGGCAAAAAAGTATGTGGAAACACTAAACACTATCCATGGGCATAAACTTCTATTTCTTCAATTCATCTGAGAAGCCTTTCCACTAGATGTTGCAATATGGCTGTGGGATTTGCTCCCATTCAGACACAAGAGAAATCAGCGAGGTCAGATGCTGATGTTAGGCAATGGACTCTTCCAAATTCATCCCCAAGGTCTAGAGTTCAGATGTGGGCTTTGTGCAGGGTAGCTCAATTCTTCCACACCAGTTTCAATTATCTTTATACCCACGCCTGTGAAATTCACTTGAATTAAAAATGGGGTATCCACATTCTCTTGGCCATGTAGCGGTTAGTACTGATGATTATGCGTCTTACCAACGGTGCAGTGTTCTCCGGTCCAGCCCTGGTGACATTCGCATTTGCCATCCTTGCAGGTACCATGTTCAGTGCAGCGTGGGTGACAAGCTTTCAGATCGCATACCGAACCGGTCCAGCCTTCTTCACAGCGACAGCTTCCTCCTACGCACACACCGTGAGAGCCACAGTCCACTGCACACACCTCTGCAAACACAAACAAAGGCGAAAAAAATTTTTTAAATCACTTTTTGGTCTGGGCTCCAGCATAGTCAAGGACTATGAAAGGTCGTGTGTTCTACAATGCGGTATCGCAAATCTCCTCTACTCAAAACAACAAGAGCAGAGGTTACATTCCTGAGAACAGTCATGTCTAAGTTATTGACTTTAAGTGTGAAAAACTTATGACAGGAAATAGATAACTGCGGACCCCTGCTGTGTCAAGCGGCCTGTGTGGCGGAGGGGAGACTGTCTGCCCACCTCAACCGACACCCCTTAACAGTGACATATCCTGCCCTTGTCTGACCCGCTGCCTCATGGAGACTTTAGCAGAGGGGGGGGCTGCTGGTTAAAGGTGTGTGATTGGGGAAAGGGACAGAGACATCAGAGCGTGCAGATGCGGATGTGAATTGACATGCTGAACTTTCCACCCAGACCCAGAAGACAGGCCTCCCACATAGATTGAAGAAAACACATCAAGCCAAAATAAATCAATTTATACACACTCCACGGTCTGCCAAACATCAGGAGTGTGTTTGAATGGCTTTTGGGATCGAAGCTATCATGGAAGTGCTTTATTAGCATTTCTCTTCGCAGGTTTGTACTTTTTTTTTGTTGGCATGTTTACAGAAAAAGATTCTCTATTGACAAAAGCTTCCATAGAGAAATTGCATGTTTTTGTCAATAGAAATGAGTTTTGTGTTTGTCATACCTGGCCGTGAATGCAACTGGCAACAAAAGCCGATGAGGGAAAATTGGGTGCATTTTGAACGATATCCTGTGAAAAGTGTCTGATAGCGATTTGGAACCGGTTTATGAGTTTGTGTACGTGCGCGATGCAGACGTGTGTGGGTTTGGCAGAATAGTAGATGAAGACAGACTGGCGCAAAGCAAGCTGTAGTTTAACAGCCCACACACCATTCCACCAGAGCCTCGCAGCCTGACACACCCTGTCATAGAAGAAACAAAGCACTAGAAAGACATTTCTTGATAAAGACAAATCACGAGATGGGGCATTGTTAAACCTCCTCTCTGACTCTTTCTGCGGCGCTTCCTGACAAGGTGTGAAACCATGACATGACACTCAGCCAGAGCTGCTGAAAGTGTATTGAGACAAGGAAACAGAAGAGAAGAAATGAAAAGAGAATTTCCCAGCAGCCTTTGGGTCAGGTGAGTGCCAGTTTGTGGTTGGCTTCCCCGCTGCGTGCTGTTATTATGCCTCCTGCAGGTGGGCCGGAGTGACGCACCCCTTCGGTGTGTGTGGATATGTGTGTGGGCGCCTGTGTGTTTTATCCTTCATCAGACAAAACTCTGCAGAAGTTCACCTAAGTTTCCTCAGAGCGGGAGCGTGATTGAAAGAGAGAGAGAGACTGCGTACAAGGAAAAACTTCACACAGACAGATGGAGAGCAGCTGCTGGGAAGTGCTTCTGGAAAACTGACGACTCGAGCCGTAAGCCGGCTGCAACTGCACTATATCAATCTGGATTACTGTCTTTGCAGGAGTTGCTGCCAGAGTGTGTGGACCGAGTCCCTAAATGTGTCCCTGTTGCATGCGGTGTCATGCACCTAATTGTCTGAGAGGCCAGTCCCGGCTTATTTGCTGTTCTAGGCGAGACGTGACGTGGCGCTTTTTAACAAACTTAATTCTTTATAGAATTATAAGAAAGGTTTGTTTAGTACATTGATTCTCAGTGCTCTTGGTTAAATTTATAAATAATTAATATTATGATGTGGTAACACTTTTATATTCAGTTTTTTAAAAGAAGGCATCAATAATTTTTTTTTACAGCATGTATTAATAGTCTGTAACTGTATAAATACCCTAGAGTTCATTGGTTATTTATGTTTGTTAATAATACATTAAATGCTTTTAATTTAAACCTTAAGTTTATTATATCTAAAACTATAACTGGAAATTGTAGTTTGTTTATAATACATGAACCAAATGATAAATTCTGTTTATTTATTAATACATTCATTTATGAAGTGAAACTGTTAAAAGATGTATCAAAAAATGCAAGAAATGATCAAAACTAACAAATGCCGTAAAGCAACGTTCTTCTAGATTTTATTGTCTCTATTGTATTAACAAGTCCTTCACAGTAAAATGTTACCCATGAATTGAATCCAGAAAAAAAAAAAATAATAATTTGTTATTATTAATGTGTTAATATATACAGTATGTTTTTTTATTTTTAGTTTCAGTATTTTTTTAAATCATAAAAAAATAAATAAATAAATAAATCTGAGAGGGCCCATGCATGAATAGCCATGCCACTTCTGTTGACACATGCCCTCCTCTCGCCCTTTGTGTTTAATTTCTCTAACCCTATCATTATCTAAGACAAAAGGGCCATTACTAATTTTATCAGCACTTTTGGGAGCATTGTCGTTGATTCGATCAAAACCCGTCCCCACGCAATAGGCGTTTATCAGCATTTACCACAGCACAGCACAGCAGCCGACAACCTGACAGAGGGGGGCATGCAGGCCTCATTCATTAACGCAGCACTAATTGAAGATGTAAGGCTAATTAATGAAAGGGAGGGACGTGATGGTTTACAAAGACATCAGGTAGTTCTTCCTCAATCTAAATGGAACGAGAAAGAAAAAGACTGAGAGAAAAAGCAAGAGTGAGAGAGAGATTGCCGTGTGGGGCTCTTGGGTGAAATAGTATTTTCATTAGACACAGATTGCTGCTGGGAAAATAGCATTGTATAACTAAAAGGCCGACCATGGGTGAGTCCTAAAACAGCAGGAGTCCAATACTGCTCTTATTACAGAGATCAGTATCGTCACTCACACAAACACAAGACATGCACACGCATCCCACACTAGCTGCGGCTGAGCTTTTGATGGACTGAGAGATATTTCATAATGATAGTGTATTTAAGGTTGACTCAAATGTGCCTTTGAGAAGGTCTGCTGACAGATTAAACAGAGAGGAGGACAGAAATAACAGGCTGTTAATGCCCTTAACAACAATAAGCAGCTATTCAGTGTATAAAACAAAGCGTGATTAAAATAATAAAGTGAAAAGAGCGGCGTATTAAAGAAGCGAGTGCGGAAGTATATAAAGGTACCGATGGAGCAGTCGGGTCCAGTCCAGTTGGCGTCACAGGTACAGATGCCGCTTTCTGTCTGGTAGGTTCCGTGTCCTGAGCACTGGTCTGGACACATAGTCTTCAGGATCTCGCAATTGTTGCCGCCCCAGCCCGGATTGCAGTGGCACTCTCCGTGAATACACACTCCGTGAGATGAACAGGAAGGGTCCAGGCAGTCCACTGTGTGTGTTGGGGGAAAAAATGCAAAATCTCTTAGTCTGCAGGTTAGCAAAACCATTAATAATAAATCGTAACCTTTAAATGTGCAATGCTAACCCTACACTGTATGCATCACATTTTAATTAATTTTCTTGCATAAAGCCTTAATTGTTAAAACATCAATAGACTTTGAAATAATATTTAGAGGTGTCTCTTCAACTCATTTAGCATGAAGGGCGACACTTTGCAGTAATGGATTTCTGCTACATTAAAGTCTAAAAAGTGACTAACAAATTAATTTGAATTAAAAATGTTAGAACATGATTATAAAATGTCAATAGTTTTACTAAAGGTCAAGTAAAAGTAATAGTAAATTTGAACATTTTGGTCAAATAAATATCAAAATACTTTAATACTAAATAATTTAATAATAAAAGACAAAAACAGCATTAAATAAACATAATGTTATTGCAATATTTTTATTTGTATCCATATCTGTTCTACTATTGCACAACATTTAAGCATCTACTCACAACAAATAAATAATTCAGATCATTTTAAATGTTTTTTTCAACATGTGAATTAAAAAAATTAAATAAAATGATACGATGTGCTGTGTGTTCATATTTCTCTTCATTATCCATTTTATTGCCTTCTGCATACTGTATATGCATTCGTGAGTTTGCAAAGAAAATTAAACAGGTTTGTTAACCTGAGGGAACGTTGCGCAATCGAGGGTTAATGTGAAAAATATGTGGTGTTTTTACAGTAAAACATTCTCTTTGAAATTCTCTCATCTCAATGGAATCCATCATTTGCTAAATGACAAAGTGTGCATAGCATAAGCTTCACATTATATGGCTCTCAAAACCCCCTTGTTCCACTGCACACACATTATGAGCAGATTCAGACAGTACATGTAGCAAAGCATGATCCATGTGCAGCTCAATGTGCTCTCAAAGAATGTGCTCGAGATCTTTTATTCCCCTTGGGAGAAGTCCACTGCTACAGATGGGAAAGCAGCTTTTAGAGGACCGGGGATCAAGCGGGGCAGAATTTGCGAAGTGGGACAGCGCTATGCATTCCTTTTTAAAAGCCATGAGGGGCTACTGTGCAGGTGGTGTTTGTGTGTGTGTTTATGTTTAATAGCCCTTGGGAGAATGCTGAAGTTCAGTAACCCTTAATTCCTCTGATTGTGCGGTAGTTGATGGGGCTTAATCATGCCATTGATTGACAAAAGGCCAGTTCATGACCAGAAAATAAAGTTCACTCCATAAATTGCATTAGCCCGTCTCTCTCCGGGTATAGAGATGTATGTGTTTTGTTGCTCGTGCCAAATCATTACAATAGAGCTGCAGGAATGGAATCTTTCTGGCTTACAGGGAAAAAATTAAACAAAGCACACCACATGCTCTACAGTACATGCTGTGTGCCGAGTCATGGTAACATAAACACTATGCACAAAGCTAATTTTCTTAATTAAGAAAAATCAATTGTAATCTAGCATTTTTCCCACTCACGAGGCTGATGGGTAAGGGACCTACACATCAGCGGGGACATCAATGTAATTATTTGCTCTGTGAAGTGGAGAATGGCAATTGTTTCTGGAATATTGAACTATTAACTCATGGGTAATGATTATTGCAGGGACAGTAAATTATCAAAGAAGGTCACAGGCAGAAGAGTCCCTTTGATGGCTACAGACAAGGCGTTGGGCTCCTCATTAAGCAAAGTGATGTTGAAAGGCGATATGAACTGGACAGATTTTTCTCTCTCTCAAACACTCAAACAAACCCTTCTCTCTTGCGCTTGCTCTCTTTCTCTCTTTTTATCAGGTCTGGTGAAAAGCCTGTCCGTGTCTGCAGAGACAGAGCTTTCAAACACTTCTAGAAAAAAAAAAGAAAAAAATCAATCCCCCTCAAACCAATGGGTAATCAGTGATCGCGTTGATAACACATTATCTTGCACATCTTTGATGGTGTAATGCAGTGGGGTTTAATGGCAAGAAGGCTGGAAATAGCAGTGTTAGATAAATGCTTCCATTAGGGCTTCTGATGGGTCTCTTATGAACTGAGACTTGAGATGCTGGAGATGTCTGTTAGGAGGGAAACAGCTTCGAACCCTGCATGACAAATAAACTGTTTTCTAACATCAGACCACTGAATGAATGGTTTGCTGTAAAATCGTGGTTTCTTGAGAGACATAAGAAGCAACAATCCATTTCTGACTGAACTAAGCAGATTAGTTAGCTAGATTTGTAGCTCTGACCTTCTTCACAGTTGTCTCCTTTGTAGCCTGTGTTGCAGGCGCAGGTGCCCATAATGCAGATTCCGTGTCCGCTGCAGTGAATATCGATGCACTGGTTGCTAGGAACGTCACACTCTGTCCCCTTCCAGCCGCTGTAACAAAGACAGCGCCCCCTGGAGTACTGCCCATTGCCACTGCACAGCACTGGACAAGCGGCTTTGAATAGAGAAACAAAAGGCAATTGGTCAAATAAGATAACAGCTGAAAGTAGTCTTCAATAGGGGAAGCTTTCTTTACGAATCTTCTACTGTGTTATCTCTAAACCAGATGTATTCCCATTACCCTTCAAATTGCGCAAACTGAAATTGCGAATTAAAAATACGTACGAAATGCGACAATTTTACAAAAGCCCTATGTATCTCAAAAACATTTTTACGCTCACACGAGGCAGCTTCAGGCAATTCAAGAAACGAATGTATCGCAAAACTGCAATGTTTTTTCGCATTTAAAGGTCACCTACAGGACAGGTCATCTTTAATGTACTATAACCTCTAAGAAAGACCTCACACATGGCAGCTCTGAAGCATAAAGGGCTTTATTTGCGAGTGGAAACGCCGTCATTTTTTACAACAGGTTTTTTTCCGACATTTCGACCTATTGTACAGGTATGCGCAAATCTGTAGTGAAAACCCGGCTACTGACAAAGAAAGCAAACATAACAAGAAAAAAAGAAAAGAAAAACGCCACCACCAAATATACAAACAAAATAAATACAATAGAAAAACACCATGGAAATAAAACTAATTGTTGCTTCCTCCTGGTAATAAGAAGCCATTCAGGCTTGGGAATTGAGCCCCACCAAAAGCCTACTAGCCGGCCGTACTTGCTCAAATGACAATCTGAAACCAATTATGAATAGCGACATTGGTTGTTTATTTCTCCTGAGAGTCGTGTGACCGTGTGTGCGTGCACGGGAGTAAGAGAGCATACCTCGTGAGCAATCAGGCCCAAGGAACCCTGGGAAACAATGGCATGTTCCCGAGCGACAGTCTCCGTTACCATGGCAATTGTGTGGACACTCTGTGAGGGTATCTGGGGGAAAGAATGAAAGCGTGTGAGAGGGAGCCACAGAAAAAAAGGAGGCGAGAGAGGAAAGGAGAGTGAGAAAAGCACTAATTGAGGAGACAGTCTGTGGAAATTAGCAGACATTCAGACCCCCCCATCTTTAATTAAAGGAGTGCCAGATGCGTGATTAACAAAAACCTGCATCTATGCTTACTCTGCCTTAATGAACCAATCACAGCATTATTACCACCAATTAGCAACCAGACGCTCTGCTTGGAGCTTTCTTTACACTGCTGGATGGCCATTAAAACACACATACACACACAATTTTTTTTGTAATAGTGGGGACTTTCCATTTAATTTAGTTTTTATACTAAAATATTGACTGAACCCTTGTCATTGAACCCTATATCTAAAACTCACAGAAACCTGTTAAATAACAGCTGTAAATAAAACTTGACACATTTACATACCAAAAACACAGAGTTAACACATAAAAATGTTTAACATTAACATCCTATTTCTTACAAACAGCAATAAAAGTTACTTTGACAGAAGCACATTAAGATGATATTTTTAATATTCAGTAATCAACTCAATCTTCAACAAGCTCTAAACAAAGCTCTGAGCAACGAGAAGTTGTCTTTGTCTGTTTGATTATGTCAAATTGATCTTATCTCACATCTGTACATGTACAAACTACTACTACATTTACTGTAAACATTACTCTGTTGTAAAGCTGCTTTGCAATGATATGTATCATGAAAAGCGCTATACAAATAAATTTGAATTGAATTGAATTGAATTGTTGACTCATTACTGAAGTGATTCAATGGCTCACTTTTAAAGAGAGTCACTTATCACAGCCTATTGGCGAAAGGATGCAACCTGCAGGAAAAGTCCTCACTACTGCCTTTCAAGAATAAAAAAAAAAAAAAATTAATCTTTCATTTTTTAAACCCAGTTTACGGCACAGCGCAAGTTTGCAAGTGCCGTTTAAACTAATAAATACAATATTACACCCTCCTCCATGCTTTGTAAACTATAAACTACCACAAAGACACATACACACATAATTGGCCTGTATGAGAAGAGTTTCTTTGACAGGTGAAGGCTGTGATCTCACTAAAGGTGAATGATGCAACATAAGACAAAGAGTCACTCAAAATTCATGACATGAATATTAAACAGTTAATTTACCTGAACTACATAACACACAGAACAGTACATAGAACATGAGTATGATATATTGATTATGGTGTTATATTCATGACAAACAGAAACACTGGGTGAATAAAATACAGCTGTTGACCAATCAGAATCAAGGACGGGAACAAATGGTTTTAAAAATACTATATAATAAAGGTTTGTGTAAACTATTATTTGCTATTATCTATGTATAATTTAATTAATAGTAATACTGTGAAACTTATTAAATATTAACATGATTACTTTTATTATAAACTATTTTCCCTTAAATGTTCTTTTGTTGCCCCTTTGGACCACAGAAACCATTCTGTCTGGAACACAGGTATGCAGACCAGTGATACAAACTGCAAAAGTCCCAAAGACATTGGACGATTATACCAGCACTAGGAACGCTGCTTAACCATTTGAGAAAAGGATGTAGCTGTTATAATGATATCATTAATGCATATTACCAAATGCACAACTGTTATATGGTCAGTCACAGATTTAATCCACACCGCTACCACACTCTTTTTGAGTGTTGCCAAGGTGACATCAATGATTGTGACATCACCTGTCGATACTTTCATTAAAAGAAGCAGCTCATTGGTGTCTAAGTCAATTCTGACAAGGTAATGAACTGCACTGGTTTCTTGTCGCCAGCCCGCTGTTATGACACCACTGAAGCGTTTAGCAGAGCTCTCAGACATCGCCAGTGCAGGACCATATTATCTCGCTACAGAGATATAATCAATTTTCATTTTCAAAAGGTTAACTTTTTACTCATTGAAGCATTATCAACCAGTTTTTAAAAGAGGGCGCTGGCTGCAGTCCTACTGATCATTTTTCATGTTCTAGTCTTTGTGATCCAATTTGACAGGAAATTATTCTTGAGGCCTGTTTCTATGAGTTCATGATGAAGGTGAGAAAAGAGGGGAAAGGGAAGGTGAGAAAAGGTGGAAAAGAGAGAGAGAGAGAGAGTTGGAGGGGGAAGGTCCTGCAGGTCACAATGCAACACTCTGAATCAGCTGCCGCCCACTAGCCACTTAAAACATAGATCGATACAACTCTGGTCATCATTACACACACTCATCTGAGAACAGATAGGCTCACACTCTTCTTTGTTTCTCTCTCGCGTTAATACAAGCATTTACACAGAGACTAAAAATGTCTAATATGCATTATCATTCACAAGTTTGGAAAAAGTACGATTTATTTGTGTGAACAGTATGTGAAAGAGGTTCTTTATTTTCAAGGCTGCATCTGTTTGATTCAAAAAGCAAAAACAGTAACACTATGAAATGCTGTTACTGTTAAAATAACTGTTCTATTTGAATATATATTCCT
>JAUMHP010000040.1:8045931-8065888 GCA_032361065.1 Enteromius trimaculatus | reverse complement strand
TTTATTGGAATATAAAATATATAAAATCTTTTTCTATATTTGAATAGAAATATAGAAAAAAGTTAAAGAAAAAATGTTTTTGAAATAGAAATCTTGTTTAATTATACATGTACATTATTGTCAGCTTTGATAAATGTAATTTGTCTTTGCTGAATAAAATTTTTTATAAAAAATCTTTGAAGTATATTGAAGTATATTGAACACAACCAATTCGATGAATTCAACTGCATTCAAGTGGCATGAGATCTTATTTTGATGTTTATGTAAAACCTATTGATCATGTGATCCATAATCATTTGAGAATGTTCCAAGAGCATCTTGAGCTTCAGTAGGAGCAAGTTAAAATGGTCTGTGTAACAAATTTGAGTAGTGACCAAAAGCCAACCCTTTGTTTTATGCCACGATATAATATATAATCAAAACATGTATATAAACAACATAATATGTTGTACGAATATTAATAATTTACCTATGATGATGGTGTTGTAGGAGACCTGTTCAGTGTTTTTGCCGTCATTGTAGAAGGCAAGGTGCCAGGTGCCTGAGTCCAGGTAGCGGATGAACTCTGCCTCATGAATGTTAACCGAACGGGCCTTTCTAGCTGCTCCTTCCACCTCCACTAGTCCACGCTTCTCTTTAGCTATCAGACGACTGCCGTCCAACAGCTCCACAAAGTCATACTGTACACAAACACACACGCACACAAAATCAAATCCCAGTTTAATCACGGACAGATCACAGAATAGTGCAGTACCAGCAAATATCCTCTGCAGCTCCGCATGTCTGCTGTGTTATACAATACGATGTTAAAGAATTGTTTTTGAAGAGCATGTAGCTCTATTACAAATAAATTGCAAGAGATTGATGCTCGTGAATATATTGGAAGCAAAGTAATGAATATGTTTGGAATCAAGAGGGTGCTCACACACTGGTATCCTCTTTTTGAGTGATTGGTAAAGATTTTGGAAAAGACGCTCTACATTTTAGAAAGTGTTTTTTTTTTTCTTCTGAGCTTTGACAAGCTGCTCCCGATGAGCGAGTTTGAATCAAGGCCTCTGATGAGTTTAACATGTTGTTCTCAATTTACAGTGCATTAAAAAGATATTTATTTCCTAAGAGATCTACTGGAGAATGGCATAAGAGAGAGAAGGGAAGAATAAGCAAGCAAAAACTACAACATGTTACGCCTGACAAAATGAGAAGATGTTTCGATCAGTGGGGAAACAGAAGTCTCCGCGCTTCTGTCTGTCAATAGAACTTCAACCTATCCCTTATGCAGCCTTTAAGAAACATATTGATTCATGTGCGGCAATTAAAGCACCAGGCCAGTGCTATCGATTCTTATTTTGGAGGCCTCCACTGCCAATTACCTCTATTAAGCATTTACGGGTTTTGTGATGTACCCTTGAAGAAGCCGAGGTACTGATGTTGCTTGGCAGAAAGAAAGAAACAGGACAAGGAGAAATAATTGGTTTGCTTGCGAAGGCCTAATGTTTTTAATCAAAGTGGCAAAACATGCATAGAAGTATGAATCACTTTAAATTTGAATTAGGCAGATTCTGCAGATGGAAATTGGAGGGGGATTGTCGGGCTCTACCAGGTAGCTTTGAAGGTCATGTTTGAAAGTGACAGTCTTTGGAGTAAAGTTTGCTGTCTGCCATTTGTAGCAGATCTATGAGCCGCATCTAAAAGGACGCCAGTAATTAAAACAGTGGGTTGTTGTGGTATTTTAATGGTGCTTTTTGAAACTGTCATTTGGCACCCACAGAGATCATCTAAATACAGAAGAACCCTGGGGGTCAGTGAAAACATGGAAACTGGATTTTCTTAAAAATGTTGTATGACGATTGTAACTAATGCAAAGAGCATTAAATATTATTGATTTGCTAAGCGTTTTTAAATGTAAAATGTTTTAAATTAGCATTAGGATGAAGTTTTATGGAAGCAAATGCAGGAAATGCATTTCAACAGTAGCAAAATAGTCTCTGATACCTGAGTGTGAGTGGGAGGCAGGCCTTTCCGGCCGTAGACCCCCACCAGGGCTCCTCTCTGGACGGAGATGTTGAACTTGAGGGACTGCGGCTGGTCAACGAAGAGTTGAGAGCGCCAAAAAGTTCCTGGAGGGATGTCCTGTACTGCTCTACGGCCCACATCCAGCTCACCTGTGTCTATGGTGTTATTCTCTTGAAAGTAAACTCCTGGAGAGAGAGAGAGAGAGAGAGAGAGATACAGGAAGATGACATTTGTAAGAGGAAGACAAAGCATATTTATGCTAATAATACTGGTAGAGACTAGAAGCTATTCATTTTCAGCAGTGATACTGTGTTTTGTCCCTGTGAGATGCTGTGGTCGAATGTATGCAAGATGAAAAACAAGCAAACCGTAACTGTGAGCAATTTCCCTGTTCGATATAATCTGCCTCTGCCCATATACAGAGACATAATTAAAAAGAGATGTGTGGAAAACCATGTTGAACCATGACATTTTTGGCATTGCAAGGAAGCTTGATTCGTGCATTGATAATCGTTCATCTTGTTCATCATGAATGCATTGTTTACAGGCTATAGATTCCATTTGTGATCATGCAAACGTTATACCTAGTATGGCAGGAAACCAATTACATTAGAACAACAAGGAGAAGGAAGGAACTACAACTAACAATGCGGTAACCTGTTCTCAGAGGAGTGAACGGTTCTTTAATGCAGTACGTTCTATAAAAATATTAAGCAACAATCTGTGTTCAAAGGGAACCTGACATACAGATGGTGCATATAAGTCATCTTTTTAATAAAACAGTTTACCACTTCCTCTATTAGCAGTGTATATGTTTGTGTGCCAGTGCAATCGTGATTCTTGCTATAGCCTCAAGTGTGATCAAACATTCATGAGGTATACCAGAATAATCTGATGTCAAAAATCATGAAATCACTCCATACAGCATTTAATTAGCATCTTTAAAACAACCCTTTCTGACCCTCATTCCCAAGATAACCATCACATGGAATTACAAAGACAATAGTAAAGAACTATTTTATACCATTATACTCTGGGGTGCGTTTATCAGAATCATTGTTAGCCAGCTATAGTCAAGAGTTTCACAGTTGGGGTTGGGTTGAGTTTTCTTAAAACTGCAGCTCAAACGAACAAATGTTAATGTTAAAATAAGCAAACTAACACTCAATCTATATCTGTCATTTCACACAAATACATATTTGATTTAAATATAACTTTTAGTTTGTCAAGAGAATGAAAGAGGGTTTTTTGAAGATTGCACATGTGTGAATGCACTCTGGTAACCTGGGGGAAATCCAGAGCATTACGTAAAACGAACAACCTCGATTGAACCAAACATCCATAAATAAAACAATACAAAACAACAAATATAGCAAAGTAATCCTCAGATGCCATTTGCACTGTTTACACCAGTAATCTTGAATTGATTAATTACGCACACTATCGCTCCATTCATTTTATATTGTTGAAACAATGTCAGTCATAACTAAGCAGTTAAGCTCATTTCTCCAACGATGCCTCATACTATGGTTACGTCAGATTTCCTAATAATTCTTGTCTTCATTTCCTAATATTAAAGGGACCTTAAACAGAATTTAGAATAAACATCTGATCTAAATTCAAAAAGCTCAGCCATAATGGCAATTTCAAGCCGCCGCTTTCCAAAAGTAGCCAAACGCGGTGATATTACATGGTGAGTCTAAGTGAAGCTATCTGCCTTTGCAGCGCTTCCTTTAACAAGCTGAAAAGCTAATGTCTAGACATTACACACACAAGCGCACAATGAACTCGCCAACAGAAGCCTCTGCATATTCCAACCCCTCAACATGTTACAAGGCAACAGTGCGGAATGGAACGGTAATGGGAGAAGGAGAATAGGCTATGCTCATACGCTAGCTAATGGAGAGCAGCTGCCATTAATATTGCATTAATTATTATTGCGTAATTCCGTAGCATGCGGGCACTAACCGCACGCGTGTTGCTAATGCAGTCAGCCGGCTACATAAAGAGCATGTTGGAGTGAATGAAAGAGTAATTAGAGAGGACTTGCTGACTGTTAGTTTTAATGTGAGCACGCCTGTGGCCCTAAATGCTCTACAGAGCAAACGAGAGAAGCCATCTGTGAAGCTCTGATCAACAGTATTGTCCACAGGATAAAAAGAAGGGGATGGTGCGTTTAAAGAATGCCAGTGGAAAAGAGATTTGCTTTCTGTGTGTGCCAGGGATGCCCGGGGTGTTTCTTGGACATGGATATTGAATTGGCATTTGCCCATGAGAATTGCAGAGATGTAGAAGGTTTGTTTTGGCTAGATGTAGAGACTCCCTAAAGCCCTGTACTTCTCTTTCTATTTCCCTTTCTTTAGCTTCTCTCATCATCTTAGCCATGTGATCTGCCAAACCGTCTTGATCTTTACTGTTTAAATGTGTGCATATTTCTGCGGGTAAGACAAAGAATAACATTTCAAGCTGCTGTAAGTATATTTTTGTTCTGGCTACCACATAAAATACCACTACTATCAGACATTTCACTGAAATTGATGTCCTAAGATATGACACTTGGCTCTGGAAAAGCAAAAGAATTGTCCAGGCATGTCATTATTTTTACATTTTTGGTTGTAGGCACAGAAATGAAACACAGACTTTTAAAATAGAGCAACAAAACAATTATGACATTATTTACTTGTACTCCAGTTATATATCTGAATCTCTTTAATAAATGTTAGCAGTAGCGACCCTGTATAAACAAAAGTGAAGAAAAAAAAATTCTTAAGCTATTGCTCTTTCATCCTGAACAAATTAAAAGAAAAGGAGAGTTGTGGTTTTCTTGCTGCAGTGACAGATGACACGATGTTTGTGACAACATTTACACTCAAGTACTCTGTCATAGTCATACAGCTGTACAAAAACATGTCAAAAAGAGGCCTCAATTTTAATTTTGTCATTGGGTATGGTGTGACTTTCTCCAGTGTCTCGCTGCACGACTCATTAGACAGCAATTTGCTCCAACACTGCACACACGCAGTGACTTTCAGTCCACAGCAGCAACAGTCAAGACTCTGGAGAGGTACACACTTTTACTTTCAAATGGCTAGACGGAGCGTAGCTGAATTGAACGGACCCACATGGTCTTGAGAGAGGGCCTTTAAAATGATTATTTTTAACCTGACACGTGACATTAAAAACTTTTCTTGCTTCTGCTTACTTCAAACCTCAAATATATGTCATTTTAAACTTAATACATTCTATTAAAACTGTAGTAAACTACACAGAGGCTGCACCTGAAGCAGCATTTTGATATATTTACACAGACTGTGTGCACATGCAGCTAAGAACTGGTATCAATGCTTGTACACTGCAATTACATCTACATAATGTATAAGACTGCTATTTATATATAAAATCGTCATAAATCACAGAATCATTCACTCAACCGATTTGTTCCATAATAAATTGCACAACAGTTCTACACTCACAGAAATGAAGGTACAAAAGCTGTCACTGGGGTGGTACCTTTTCAAAAGGTACGTCTTTGTACATAAAGAGTCCATTTTTGGTACCTGAAAGGTACATGTTAGTGCTTAAAGTGTACATATTCGAACCTATAGGTACATGAGTGTACCACCCCAGTAACAGCTTTTGTACCTTTATTGCTGAGAGTGTACTGTTGATTTTGTTCAAATTATTGACATAACAGCAAAAACAGACAAAACTGCTGGGAAAACAAAACTCTTGCTGTAAGATATTAATTAATAAATATAAAAAGACATTGCTGCACCCATAATTTGAATTTGCTTTCATTTTTGTCCCAAACTCTCTCATCAATTTCCAACCCTCATGCACATCCTTATTATAGCAAGGCGTTTATAGCATTAGTCTAGATTTTTTTGTGACTTATCACCTATTCCTATCTTTGATTTCCCTTTTTAATTCATTTGTTTCTGCCTCTCTGACTTTACACCTATTATTCACTCCTTTTTCAACACTCCATCCATATGTTTTCATTGTCATCATCCCACTTTCTCTCTCTCACTACTTTTGTGTGGCCCTGGAACACATTAACATCGCGCACCACGTACAATTTCGCCAAGTGTCTCCCCTCATTCCAAATGCATTCAGTTGCAGATTTAGTGCCTCTTTATGACTTTCAGAGAAGTCACTTGAGCAGTTTTTAATACACAGAAGCCTGTGGAAGAGCGTCTGCGTGCGCATTAGGGGAAGTGATGTTATTTTCATTAAGCGAGTGTCATGCTCGGCTCTCTTAGCTGCTGCAGTGGGACTGAATGCAGAGCCTCTCAGATGATTTGTTTAAGAACAGTGCAGCACAAAAATAAGGCCCCATGAAACATTGCTAAATGCAATGTTAGGTTCCACTTCCTGGCAGCAGGGATAAAATTCCATTTCAAGGCTACAGATTTCGTACATCTGTGTGAGGATGGTGCAGTCTCTGAAGGGTGTGTTGGAATACAAAGCAGTCAGTGTGAGGAAGGCTAAATTATTATTTGAAAATAAAAATGACTACTTTCATTTTTCAGTGTTTATGGAAATCAATCTCTGAAAAAAAAAAACAGCGAGTCCTCATATGCTAATGACTTCCCCTACAGTCGCAGTCACATACAAACGCACACACACCTCTAAAGTGAAGAAGGCAATCGAATGCGCATCCTGTCATTTAGGAAGGAGAATGCACTGAGGCTATTGTCCCACACGCACATGCACTTGCACACACACACACGTGCACAAAGAGGTACACAGAGCACTTGAAGCTCTTTTATGGAGTGAGTGCTTTTAGGTCAGCTGTCTCTCAAAGAAAGGTGAACTGCAGATGACAGCAGCAGCACCCTCAGTTATTACTCGCTCTTTCTTCACTGGAGAAGAAGAGACCGACAAATGAGTGAGTGTGTGTACGTATTTCAAAGGGTCTTCTGCAGGTATGCAAGTCAAACTTTGCTGCGTATGATGTATGCTCAGTCTGTCAGTAAGAATATGTATCTGTGTGGATTTGCTGCGGCTCCATTCATGTGTCTGTGTGTGTGGGCAGCTTTTCTATCCTTGTGGGCATGAAATGTCTGAATATCCCGCTAGAAACACAATGAAACCTGACAAAACCCGCCAACGGGGACATCCTTGTAAGCATAAATGGTTCATGAAAGAGCTAAATATGTCTAAAATCTTAATAAAAGAAAATTCTTTAAGACATTTATAGATAAAGGTCGCGGTTAGTCTGTATTTATAATTATACAGCAGTTAGTTTCGGCTCATTTAATTGGATAAGAACTGATTCCTTATTTATAGACGAAAACCCACAGAGAATATCATTCGCAATTGTCCTTTCTCTCTCATGTCATATTGCTTAATTAGCTTACATTAAAGACCACATGACATGGCTTGATGATTAAAGATTTCTTTCTTCGGGGAGGGGTATTCTCGTTTTCCTTCTGATTTGACAAATATCTGTGTAGTGCAGGATGATTTATATTTTTGGCCAGAAAACAGATTGAGGCTAGTGTGATTTTTGTTTTATTAACACTTTTATTGGCTATGAATGCATTACAATTAGTTAACAGTGACAGGAAAGACAAATATATTGTTTCCATTTAAAATAATATAAAAGTTTGAGGAAGTTTAGCATGTTAGAATTAGGATGTGACACGAAAGACTGGAGTAATGCTATTAAAATCATAATAAAGTTTCTCTTAAATGCAATCATATTTTTTAATATTACTGTTTAACTGTATTTACTTTTTTTTTTTTTCTCAACCTGGGTGAAAGTGAGAGAAGTCTTTAAAAACCTTAAAAAAATCTAACTGACTCCAAACTTTTGAACTCTATTGTAAATCTTAAGTGCATAAAGTATATCTGTTATTATTGCATGACTTCAAAACATGCCTAAAAGCCAAAACTCTACCTAATGTTCTTTTCTTGTGGTCTTGGAAAAAAAAATAGCTGCAAACATGAAAAAAAACAAAAAGGTCACAGATGCAAGGTTATGTGCACGCATATGCACATACTGTACGTATATATGTTGACCGAAATTGCTAGACTGCAGTTTTTGCTGCTTCCTGCATGTATATATATGACATGTCCTTCACAGACAGTGGCGTGGTGGTGGTGTTGGAGGGACACGCACGCACAGATCAAGGTTAACTGAAGGAGGTGGGGTGTTAGCTGCTGTCTGTATTGATTGAGAGTAAGCTGTGTGATCGCACACATTGCTGATGGCTTCATTAACTAGCTGCTCTTCTACAGGACCCCCCTCATCCTCTCTGGCCCTCACCGCAGACAGAAGACCCACCGCTGGAAGCTTGTGCCATAGCAAATTCTCCTGGTCTGTTAACACATTAACATTCCCCTGCACTCAGCGGCATACAAATTTTTATTTCTTTCAATGAGAAAGGGAAAAAAGCAAGGTGGGGGCTCGCTAGGAAACAAAAGACTCACTATGCTGAATGCAAATTCTGCTCAAATAAATGTAACCTGATTGTGTCACTGCCGCTTAAGGAGAGATGAATGACTTCCCCTGGCTGTGTAACTAAACAGCCACTGACGCCTATATAACTGTATCACAATCAATTTACCTGAAATTTATAGCCAATTGATAAAAGCACATCCAATTTCTTAACTCTGCTGATGAAAAATAGGCATTATAGAGACTGAAAATGTTCTTTAGCTGATGCACAAATGTCTTGATCTAATGCTACATCGCTGCAATCGTGGATACGTCCATCACCTCAAGAACAAACACATTACTGTAAGGAGCATCATCATAATGGCCTTCAAACATATGGCCATCCATCTTCACAGCATGAGTGTGTGTCCCTCTGCGAGTGTCTGAGTGCTTGAATTAGCACTTAAGCGAGGGAGACCTTGTGGGAATACACCTGCCGGTGGGTGGGAGAAAACGATACCGCCTGCTTCTGTGAGGTTATTTATTTCTGATTGCATTTGTTATTTAGCATATGCTGTTAATCATAAAGCCTTACACTGTGTTGACAAACTAAAAACATCTCTTGCATTTTAATATGAGCCATTCTCTTAATCTGTCACAACTCTGCTCTACCCACAGCGAAATCTCATAGGTTCCATAACAGGTGTATAATAGCAGTGTTGATTCTGGTACTGTATATTTTCCATACATTTTTCCCACAGGGATTTAAAAAAAGGCTTAGCTAAAAAGAAAAAAAAAAAAGAGCAAAAAAGAAAAAGTGATAATTAACAGCATACTTAATGGCTTTAATGAGGGAAAGAAGTAATTGTGAACGACAATTTAACTCAAAATGATGGTGGAATATATATAAAAAATGTTATTGATTACATATACAGTGAGGTCAATAAGTATTTGATCACCCTGTGATTTTGCAAGTTCTCTTACTTAGAAATCATGGAGGGGTCTACAATTTTCAGCATAGGTGCATTTCCACTGTGAGAGAAAATCCAGAAATCACATTGTATGATTTTTTAACTATTTATTTATAAGGCAGCGTTAAAAATCACTTTCCCTTTGGAGAAAATGAAAGGAGTTCTGCTACTACCCAACTGCTGCACTCTATTTAACATTTATAATATTTAAAAAACATTTTAAAATATGCAAATGCACCAGCAAAGGTAGACAGAATGCCTCCAGGTACTGTGCCACTTGACTGTGGAGATTAATAATTGAACAAATATTTAAATGTTTTTGTTTACTTTTTCATGTTATATTTCTAATTCAAATGAAACCGATCATCTGGAGACTGGTTACGTGTGTTACGAGTGTGTGACAGACTCAGGCGCAGGCATGTATCAGTGAATATATTTGGTAAGTAACCATTTTCTATTGTGTGATGCATGTACTGTGGATCAGTGGCAATGTTTGAGACTGATTTGCTTGCACCATTTTATCACATTAGGTGTTCAGCTTACAGGAGTGAATTGAAGACCGTCAATATGAATGAGTAACTGAAGTCAGCCTGTTCTATTCTCACAGCGGTAACCATAGTGACAGTCAATATCACTGGCATGTCTTTTCACAATTGACATGGTGTTATTTAATAAACAAGTCAAAGTGCAAATTCATCCATGAAATCTTAATTACCTGACAACGACTTTCAATTTTTTTTAACCGAGCGTAGAAAGCAGCATCTTGGTCATGACCAGACAAAACTGATGGGAGAAAGACAACGACTGGATCCAAAACAGATGAAACAAGCTTTCTTTTTTTTTTTTTGAAACACAGAAACCTTACATGAAAAAATACAACGTTAATAAACTTTATGACACATTTAACATTATAAAGTAAAACGAAAATAAAACTTTTTATGCATGTTAAACATTTTTATTTATTATTATTATTTTTTATTAAATCAATCAATTAGTCTAAATCAAAAAGAAATCGCAAACTAAAATGTACCTTAATTTAAAAGGAAAACAAGTTTACTTTCCACCCTCCAATAAAAAATATTTTAATTTTAAATTAATTTAATTTTGATACATTTATCAGAAAACATGACTTAATATCTTATGTTGATATGGCTATCTAACTAAATATATCTTGATTTAAAGTAATTTGAAGTCAGCATGAAATGAAATCTATTTCTTTCTTTATTTTCTACTGTTAATTACTCATCAATGTATGTTTATTTAAAAAAAAAATGTTCTGAACTCATAATTTTTAATCAAAATAAAATGAAAAACTTTTTTTCTTGTGATTTATGCAAAAATTCTCCACTCATCTATTCCTCTTCCTTTGATCTAAATCTATTCAACAATCAATGCATGGAACCAGAAGTCCCCCGCTCTAAACATTGTCCTTTTTTCATGTTTAGATATTTGTACTTTTTTAGTGGGACTAATAGTAGGCACACAGCAAAGTTTCACAGGACCCGCTCTTCAAATGCACGTGTGAATGCTGAAAGTTGAAGTCTATTGGTAGTTCCAATTTATAACCGAACTGAGCATGAACGGAACTGAATTTAGCACTGTAAAACATGACTGACAGCCATTTTTGCTGCTGTTTGAGCGTGTCCAATGTGTGTTTCTGAGTGGATGTAAAAATGGCACTCCATTTCACTGGTCAGTAGGTTTGTGTGGCACCTAATATTAGGGACAGAGTGAATCCCACTGTCAAGAGAAAGCAAGAGAAAGATAAAGAAAGATTCTGGGTAGAATGCCAGGGCATTTCACAATTCTCACGCCTTGGCTTCATGCTCTGAAAGCCCAGACAATCTCAAGAAGCCATTTATTGTGCATTCTGCACACACACAGCCCTCTCATATTCTCCCATTATAACGCTCTCTTCTTTGAACTCAATATTGTCACTTAAATGTGTTTTTTGGCTCATCTTCCTGATTCCCAGATTGTTCCCGGACGTGTCTGCAACAGCCGTGACAGCCGACACATCAATGCAGCCGCCCTGATACTGTAAGACTAGTGTCTAAATGCTGAGGAATGTAAGCCTGTTGCTCTCAAAAACACAGAGGTTTATACTCATCACAGATCACGGAAACACACATCCCAGTGCCAGGAAAGATGGCATGGTGCAAAGAAAATGCTTTTGGAGTGTGTGATTTCCATTTGTGTGTGGGAGTGTTTGGGGGGTGGGGGGTGGGGGTGTTTGTTTAGCTCGAGTTATGTTTATTTAAGGGAGTGTGGGTCTTCATGGCGGAGGGTCCTAGAGGTGTAGTTGTGTAGGAGTGAGTCTGTTTGGTAATTTTCTCTAGCCTATTACTGTGTGTGTGTTCTCCAGTCTGTTTACTAAATGCAAATGTGTTTTGTGCTAGAGAAGGGGCTTGAACAGATTGTGCCCGTGCCTTATTATGCATCCATGCGTGAGCGGTTGCGTGTGCGTTTGACCCTTACTGTTCTCAGTAGACAGGGCAGTAACTGCGTTGGTTGCTGTGGCATCAGATTTGACCTGGCCATTCTCAAAAGCATAGCCCTCAGTCTCCTGCAGCTGCCAATTTAATCCAAAGAGATGCATTGCTGTGGAGAGAGAGAGGCACAAGAGAGAGAAATGATCACAGCACATCTTTCCTTGATAAATGATATTATTTAAAGATTAATTCATGCAGCACAAAATGATTGGGAACCCTTAAAGTATCAGCAAGAGTAATGGTGATTCTTGCCTTTGTTAACTAGTAAACACTACTTTGCACTCTCAGAAATAAATGTACAAAAGCTGTCACTGGAGCGGTACCTTTTCAAAAGCTACACTTTTGTACCTATTAGACTCGGAAATGTACACTTTAAGTATTAATATGTACCTTTAATGTACCAAAATTGACCCTTAATGTACAAACATGTGCCTTTTGAAAAGTTAACGCCACCAGTGATTTATTTATTGATTTATGTATGCACATCGTTACTTTTTAAGCTCATGCGCCCTCATACTCTTTAATCAAAACTGTTAAAGTCCCTGGCCCCTCACAACAACATCTCTTCCTTGATGTGTACACAGGCACAGGGCAATAAAACTGTCTTACAACCAGACGAGTTTCAATCCCTCTCCTCCAGCAACCTGTCAGTCACATGAAACGATTGAATAAATTAGCAAACGACAGTGAACTAACAATCCAATCAGTTCCTGATGGACATAACATCCTTTTCCCTTTTTTTCAAAAGCTGTCTCGCTTGGAAATAAGTTGCAACAGTATAGAAAACTGGCAATCAGTTTTGGGGGTAATGTATTACAGGTAATGCGATTTACATAATCGGATTAAGTAACTATTAAAGTACCATAATTAGTTTCTTTTTATGGAGTAACACAATATTGTAATGCAATAATAAAAACTTTCGCCAAAAACTGGTTATATTTACTGATTCATGGTGAACTTGAATTCTAATCAAAAACTGATGTTGTAATAAAAAAAGAAATGTTGTGAATTCAAGCCCCAATAATGCCCTTTTGAAATATAAAAGAATAAAAACATTTAAATGTCCTGTATTCATTTTTTTATGCATTTCTTTACTCTTTAAACAGTCATTGTTATTTGTCAAGTGAGAATACCCGTTCATTCATTCATCAAAGCTTTTACGTTGAAATAGCACTAAAATGCTATAGTAGCCTCAGCTGATGAATTCGGTATTAGTGACAGGAAAGACTGTTTGTGGATGAATATGTTTAGACAGCTGCTTTGGCTGTCTCGATTCACTTGTTCCTGAAATGTCTGAATGTTCTTCCCAAAGTGTGCTTGGAATTTAAGAGTTTGAAAATCACACTTGGCCTGTATATCTGTGAAATGAGGTTCAGTTCAGGTGTGGATAGAAACACAGCTGGCTACACTTCAGGGTGGGTTTGCCAAACGTTCTTCAGATTCGGCAAAAGGCCCCTGTGGGTAGCATGACGACCTGGGTGAATCAGCACCCATTTGAAAATGTTTTGTTTCCCTGGTGACGCCTCTAAAGCACACGCTTGAAAGGTCATACAGGATAGCGCACAATCTCTAGGATTCTGTAGGAAATAAGCCATCATGAGGCCTCATCCTTATATGGGGAACCAGTTGGCTGTAAACTGAGAGGAAGTACAGTGATATGTCAAGGGGTCGGCAAAAATACTGCTCAAACATACTTGTAATGGAGGGAAAGGTAGGCTATTCATTTTGCAGACACTGAGAAAAACTTTGCAGCAGATCTTCTCCACCTCAACCTTAACCCTTCCTGGATCGAACCCATAACATTTATATTGCCATCCCAGAACCAGTTCAATTAAAGGGACAGTTCAGGCAAAATTGAAGATCCTGTCATTATTTGTGAAGTAAAAAAAGATGCTTTGACTGCTCTTTTTATGAAGCAAACATACAGTGACCAAGACCTGTTAAGTTTCTAAAGAAAAGAAAACTTTCTCTCATATATCTTATTTACAGATATGAGTATGCCAGTATAACATATAGTGACTGAATTCAAAAATTCTGACAGTACTAGCATAAGAAGCTTATCATATAATACTTTTATGATGCACATTTTTTCCTATTTATGTTTTGAATGTTTTGTGTTCAGCATATAAGTTTATTCAAGCTTAAATCAACATGAGGGTGAAAAAAACTTTGCATGTTTGGTTGAACAATTACTTTAACTACAATGCTATTTAAAGCCTTAATCTAGTGGTAATTGTGATGTCCCTGTGATTTGTGATATCATTAGTTGCTTTTGCATTAGTATTAGAATCTCATAGGACACGCTGTATATGTATGTGTGTGTGGTAGCTTTGCTGAGGTGGGCTGCTCTGAGGGGACAGGCTGATCCTCTCTCTGAGTAACAGCAGTGTTAGCTGTAGACGTTGGCTCTAATAAAGGTAATTTAGACCTGCCAACAACCCCCACTGGGTCTCTTCCTGCCCCCAGAGCACACACACAACCTCCCCACATAAATCATTCTCCTTCTCTCAGTGCTCGGTTGTGTTTGTGTGTTTACTTGTGTGCGTGTAAAATTTCTTATGTGTGCTTGTTATCTGGAACTGTAGGCTTTGCCGTTATTCCTAAAATTCGTAGATAAAGCGTTGTAACCTTATACAACAAAAGAGCTCCTGTGACACGGAGCATTAATGAGAAGGATAAAGACGTAGAAGAGTTGATGTACGACTGAGTTTCATTAAAGTATTTGAGCAGTAATTGGCTTATAAAATTCCTTAAGCTCACTCTCCTAAAGTCTTGCCATATCTTTCTATCTGGTCTCACTCTTTCTCTCTCATTAAATTAGATACCCGCTGGGCCGGCCCGTTCACGGAGCAGCCGATGTCCAGCACTCTGACCTTAGCCGAAGCAGGGGGTTATGGGAGAGTAGGCGGTATTGACTTCTCCGGCAGAAAGATGGCCACCCCCTGCTGATCTGATCGAGCCGCTCGCCGACACACTTTTGAGCAGGCTGCTCCATTAACTTTCGGCATCGTAAACGAGGAATGAATATGGAAGTGCAAAGTTTTTCACCTCTGTATCGGATTCTTATTGTCCATGAAACAGTTTCTTGATGGTCAGTTGCATTCACTTGTTGCAAATTCTGAAAGCGAAACTAATGTGGATGAATAAACCATCTTAAAGGGATGATAGAGGACGGGCACGCTTGGATCTTAGAGCCGCAGGGCGTTCGGGAACGATCATGCATGTGTATGGAACACATCCAGGCTATTAGAATACAAATGCGCCAAGTGCAAAATAAAAAAGCATCTAGTTCTCTCAGCTGACAAAGAATGTAAATTGGCTGTTAGGTTTTTTTCCTCATTTCCTTTCCCTCGGTTGTCTCGCGAGTGCTAAAACAGCTAAAGGTGGGCGAGGACATGGGAGGTGGATCGCTTTGTTGATGAGCTCTGGGAACAGAAAGCGATGAATGATAAAGCAGGCTTCAGAGTAGACCAATTCTACATGGGGTGAGCGGGGAGAGAGAGAGAGAGAGAGAGAGAGAGAGAGAGAGAGAGGGCAATGGAGGGAAGCACAAAGCCTGATCAGTTTGGAAGTGGGCCGCTACAGCCTCAGGTGTGAGAGTACATGAATGAATAAGAGAGCAAGGAGGAAGAGAGAGTTTTCACCAGGGCAGGGTTCACATGCAGAGTGGTAAGAATTACAGTTGAACTCAATGCAAGGCAACTTATACGAGGCGGTTATGTAACCTGTGAGAGTCGCAATGCTATCGAGGACCCAGCGACGCTTCATCTTAAAATACAGCTCCATATTTCTCACTCTGTGTAACTTATGATCATTAGCAAGAGGATGGGTGGCTTTCTGTGAGTCAACGAGAAACTATTTTCAGAATTAGTGGAAGAAAAACAACAGCAAGCAACACCAACAGAATCTAAAAAAAAAACAAACCCTGAACCGTTGCATTCAAATATGCCAATGAATAAAAAGGACTTTCTGCAGTAATAAATCAAGGTTGAAACCAAATGTCCTTCCATCCCTCAGGGTGTTGTGTCGAGAGGAGAGCTGCTGACAGCCCGTCCCCTGAGAATTTCCAAATCACCCACACAAATTACCTCAACTCTCACCGTCCTTATTTACAATCATCAACCACCATCCTGTTTATGAAGAAAAAAGTGACAGTCAACACTGACTTTTTCGAATGCAGGGTGAACAAGGTATGCAACAGATTTGAAAAAATGACTCAGGCCACTAATTATTCTAAAATCATTTAGCAAACAACATAAGTGGGAGGACAAAGCAGCTCGCTGAACTGAGAAAATAAGAGTGCACTGTGGAAAGACAGAGTTAGTATTTTCTCCAGAGTGCCACTACTCATTCCAGTAGACATAGGCCGAAGGAAAAACTCCGCCTGGCTCTGCCTAAATGTAAAATGCTTTTCGGAGGTGAGAAAAGCTGTGAAGTATTTATGAACAGCTTCTCCATCTTTTAAAACAGGACCGAGGAGCTCTTGGCATGCCATGCTTCCTCTGGCTGGTGTTTGGTCCATTGGGGCTCTTTTATGAGTTTCTCCAGCTTTTGGCCTCAATGCTCAGAGCAACGTGTAGAGGCCATCAGCACTCAGATGCAACTTGTTCACAATGGGCATCACATTGTTTAAAAAGGAACATTTAAGGGAAGGTGAATGCATTTCTTGGTTTTGTTTAGTTATGCTTGCTCATGAATGCGCAAATAATTGAACGTGATTTTTTTTTCTGTTTTCCTGTAAATAAAGAGATAGCTTGGGAATGAGGTCTGAAAAAAAAAAACATCATCTAACATGCAGAAGATGTGCATGCAGAATGTGGACAATTACTCTGAAGAACAGCGATAAAAAACAAGTATGAAACAAAAACTATTGGGAAGACCTACAGTGTGATGCTTTCCATCAGGGTTTGTGCTGCATCCGTCTCAACTTTTCAAGAGGCTCAGGGAGCAGTTAAGTGAGTAAAAAAAATCTTGTCTCAGGCCCATTCAGTTAACCTGTCGTTCTAGTCAGATTTTAGTGGCAGTTAGTGGAGACTCTCGACATGTTTGAGGCATCTGGGTGAACTTCCATCCAGTATTAAAGCCATCCTCAGAGGATGTGGTATTGATCGAGCGTTCATGAAAAATCTCTACGTGGCTATGTTACCGCTGTTGAACAAGGACAGCGGGAGAGAAACCTGATTTTTCTGTCCGCTGTCTGTCTTGTTGTGTGGGCGTGGGCTTAGCGGAGATGGCTGGGGTCTGACACACCAGATGGGACTGAGAGAGAATAGGCTCTGGGTTTTCTTAGTAGCTGGAAGAGCTGCTGACGCTTAGCTAGCGAGGCATTGTTTGCTGTGTGAAACCAAAGAGGAGGATATGTTCTCCATCTGTAATGTTGACAGTGTGAGACACTGTGAAACCAAGACACTGCATACATTCAACTCGTTTTACTCAAGCTATAAAGCATTCTTGTGTATAATTAAAGACACATCTCCCTGCAGAAGAACCATCACATCATCAGTTTTTACAGTTTACAGTGAAAATTGCATTTCATTTAAGACAAGCTTGGTTGTCATGCTTTATGAATCAAACATTGTAGTTTTCTCTCTTTTCTTCTTTTTACATATATAACTAATCAGAGAGAACATTTATTAGGATACTTTTCCACTGCGCATTTTGAATTAACTGTTTTACTAGATCACAAGGACTGAATCAATATAGTGTATTTTACTAATACAGCTCTAAGAAGACACAAAACTACGTTTTATATGATAATCCTCATTAAGTGTGTATATTACATAGTAAAAGTATTTTAATAGCTGGAAACGTATATTGGTTAGAATCAGAACAGGAAACGTTCTTCCAATACTACTAATACAACATTGTTCAACACTCAAATCTTGTCTTTAATAATGTACTCAAAATATTGGCACAAAAACATCAACTATACATTGTTCTGGAACAATGTTTTTCTTGGATGTTCGTTTTTCTTGGATTTTTCAAATGTTACTACTTGTTTCAGAATGTTTAGAGAACATTCTAATGTAACGTTCCCATAAAATGCGAAAGATACAGGCAAAATGATAAAATTGCATGTTCCCTATATATATATATTCCCTATACAAAGACAGACCATTAAAAAAAATGGTCTGATTGTTGAAATCATCCAGTCAGAAATAAAGTGATCAACACAGAACCAAAACTATAATATAATTAAATGTTTTAGACAGTAAGAAAAAAAAAAAAATTTGTCACTGGCACTGCTGTTAAGAAACTGCTGTGATGTGTATTTCCAGTATTCAATTATACCTCTTTGTAAAAAAGCATAATTTCGGTATTCTCTGGCGAAAAGTCTGGCCTATATTTAAAAGCACAGGCTTGTTTTAGAGATACCAGTTAATTCCTATAACTTAAGGATTGTCAAACTCTTTAAGTAGGTCTAACTTATTATTAACCTAAACTTTATTAATTCTGTGCAGTAATTTGGGAGGAACAGAAGTCATTTAGTAAATGAAAACTCATTTGGTAAATCTATCGGCGAGCCCATTTGTGGAAACATCTTGAACAGCGAGAAAAAGTACTGTAACAATGTTCCATAGTGTATTCCCATAACATCAGTCGTTTGAAATAACAGGTTTTGGAACGCAAATTCGGAGGGATAATGAGGTCTGATAATGAAAGCTGGGACAGGACAAGGAACAGCCACAGATAAAAGAAAGTGAGAAGAAATCTGTTTTTGGGCTTGTTAATGTTTGGCCCCTACAGGGCACTGTCATGATTAGCTCTCCATATATTTCCATAATTTCTGTGATGCTCTTGAATGTCCTGCTGTGTGCATCTTCAGGAATCTCAAAATGCAGTAATGATCAGAGCTGCTGAGGGTCTGGCCAGAGACACCCCGCCGCTTGTAAGCAAGGCACGCTCTCTTTATAACGACGCTGATAATAACTAACAACTATGTCGTGCTAGGACTTAAAAAAACCAAAAATGTCTTCCTGCAAACTTTTTACTTTGCATGAACAGGCCAAATAAGCTGATATTATCTCATAAGGCCAGCGCACATCTTAGAAGACGAAGATACAGAATGAAAGAGATGGCCATTATGGACCAATTATTTTGAGACCCTGTGTGAAAACTGTAATCTTGCTCCCTTTCAGTCTCTCCAGATGGTTGTGATCTCTGCTCTATTAGCAGCTGTATTGACAAAAGCAGCAGACCTGGCTGTGGAGTGTCAGTAAATAGCTCTCTGGAAGCTGCCGAACTGCCTCGAATACAGTGGAATAATTAACTCCGAAATGGATTTGGCTTCCTCTCTAAAAAGCAAAATGAGCTTTTGTTATTCAGCCACTCTGCTTGCTGATCACACAGAGAATCCAACCGCTTTCTTTAAACCTGTTGAACACGGCTCTGGCGCTGCACAGGCTTTAATACTGTACTTCTCGTCAGTCCCAGTAGCGAAAAATGGAACTACAAATGACTTCTCTCACAGTGACACAAAAGCTGACAATAATGAAAGGCCGCTGACTGAACAAATGCATTCCTATTTGGATGTTAAAGGGACTCACTGATGCTGTCCTCTTATCCCTTTATGACTTTATGATAAAAGAGGACCGCTGTATCTCTACAGCACTGAATAGGTCTGGAGCAATATTGCACTGAGAAAGGAAAAGGAGGGCACTTCATTTCCTCTTATTGACTTTGGAGGCCAGTCTTGACGTCATTAATACAAAGAAGTCTGTAGAACTGTGTCTGTCTGTGTGTGTTTTCTGTGTCTAATAACTTTTTTAACATTAAAATTGTGTTAATGTTAACAAAGATTAATAAATTCTGTAACAAATATAATGTTTTTTGCAAAGCGTATGTAAAGTCTTACCAATTACATATAGGCCCGGTTTCACAAACAGGGCTTAGCTTAAGCCAGGATTAGGCATTAGTTAAATTAAAATATTTAAGCAACTTTTACAAACATGCCTTATAAAAAAATATTACAGGTGTGCATCTTAACACAGAACAATGACACTGACATGTTTTTAGATTTGTCAGAGCAAGATATTTTTATCTGAGACAGCTCAAACATGCAATTTAGTCTGGGACTAGCTTAAGCCTTGTCTGTG
>JAUMHP010000040.1:8031767-8044933 GCA_032361065.1 Enteromius trimaculatus | reverse complement strand
CCATTTACCAAAAGCTTTATTTTTCTGTTTCTTCCATAGTTGCAGCTCAAACACAGCATTGCCATAGCTGAAATAAATCAGCTAAAAGAAAAGGTATGATGGATATTACGTTTTTAACGTCTAAGGTATTCATAACACACAAGAGAAATAAATACCTCTAAATACACAAATGGATATAGTACCATTATATAGTCCATCATAGAAAATAGTCTTTTTTGTATTTTCTGATTATGTCTTTATTATATATATAATTCTATACCTAACCCAAGTCTCTGAAAACCTGACACCTTGCACTTATATTTTAAATGGTTCCTGATGATTTCACAGCTAATTCTTCACCTAAATTCTTAAGAGTTTTTTCTGATGGGCATTTAATCATTTTTGGATTTTGCTAATATTACCCTTTTTTGATTAAGGACATCCTCCTCCTTAAGCTTATAGAAAAAAAAATGACAGTTCTATTTTTGGTATATATCCGCGAGAAAGCCTGTCACAGCCTTTCTTTCTGTGCTCCCCTTCTCTCTTTAGTAACAGAGCCATTACAAAAATGGCCAGGAGTAAAGAACACATTATAGCAAAAGAGTGCAGCGTGAACAAAAGAAAAATAAACAGATGTCCAATGCCTGCTGCATCAGTGTCTCTCCCATGCGGTTCAACAGAACCATCATGCCTTTGAGACGAACCAGCCCACCTCGCAGTGCAAAACAGCATCTCTACGGGCCATTCACAAATCCTCTCATCAGCGTGACATTTGTATGGAATCAGGAAACAACCGGCTCCATTCAGAGAGGAAGCTTAAACAAGGCTGTCTACATTTGGCTCACAGTATGTGATAAATACTGAATGAAAGCGAACTTAAATCCATGACGACGCAACAGGAAAATAAGCAAAATGTTAGTCTGTCGATGTGGCCGCATTCTGCTACTATGGCTACGAACGATACATGGACAACTGTGCAGGTGACTGAGTAATAGACAAAAATTTGCAGTGGTTTCCATAGCAATGTAATTGACAAAGCAGTTGATTTTTAAATAGTACTCCACAGCCATTACAACATTTTGCAGGCTTGCTAGGGGTAACCTGAATGAAATTACAGCTTCATAAACTTACATATAAATCAAGTGGGAGTAAAAAATCTGAATAAATAAGGCAAAGTAGTTTGGGGGACATGATGCTTTCATTTTGTTCAGGAGCTGCAAAGTAGAGATGTGCAAAAATATATGTATTTTGGCTTGCCTGAACTATTTAGACTAAGACTAAAACTAGTCGGTCTTAAAGGGGTAGTTCATCCTCAAGTGCTGCTACCCATGAACTTCCATAGTATGGAAAAAAAAAAACACACCATGCAAGTCAATGGGGACCAAACGAAGGTGATCTATCCCTTTAAGGAAGTAATAAATCATTTCTTAATAATGCAATAATATTATATGCAAATATAATAAAATAAAAACACATATAATTGAATTGAGAAATACATTTAGATACATTGTTATTTATTTAAAAATAATAAAATAATATATTATATTATGAACGAAATGATTACAGTAATTTATTCCAGGTTTCAGGGCTGCCTTGGATTTTAGGATGCATAGTGTTAAAGTAGTTAGTTTCAAGACTTTTATTTTATCTTAACAAGTGGCGGTATTTAAAAAGGGATACATTTAATTTTAATTTCCAGAGAAGTTTTATCCAGCTAAATTAAACTGTCATCTATATGGTTATTTGAGCCTGTGGGGAGAGAAGCCCTTTGAATGATTGGTAGTTACATTTTACAAAACTACAAAAAAAAAAGTTCTCATGCTTCTTGTGCCTGAACAATTACTGACTACCACACACCAGTGGTGCACACCTTCTAATAATTATAAATTATTATTTTACTGTAATTCTACATATTTCATTCATTTTAGTCCATGCACTATTTTTGGACTTGATTTTGTTCTGAGAATTTTAAACAGGCAAAGTTTTTATGAAATTTCCCAGCAACATTTATGAGTGAGATGTTGAGTACTATTAGTCCAGTTCTGTAAGGTCAGTTGCAGTCTGTTTTTCTTTTAAATTTGAAAATACCTTCAAATCAACCCAGTGTCTCCCTGTACGAACGGCCAGTATATCCCAGGCTCAATGTAAAATACTCTTCCTTTGAAATATCACAAGGTGAAAATTTTCCATTTTACTTCAGCATAATCAGTGGCCCTCTCCCTTCGGTTCAATTTACCCCTCCAGTGAGGGCTAGTTGAGCCAAGAGACCTTTTTTTTATTTACTTATTTTTGAAAAGCCATATTTTTATGGCAAGCTATTTATTTTAGATACAAAGTGATTATTTCCAAGGACGCACCACATCCTGAAATTTATGTGCATATTTAAGTTGGACCTATTACTGCCATGTGCTCACTTTAAACACACTGTAAAAGAACACACTACTATAAAGTATCAGAGTTTCACCTACCAATGCAGTAACAGAGCAGCACGGAGAGCAGTATGGAGACAGCCATGGCACTGAGGGCCGTGCACCTCCATGAGCAGTACTTAGAGGACTTCTTGAACTTGAAGGCGCTGCGGGAGAGTGTGTTGCGAGGCAGTGGCCGTGTGGGGGGCGAGTAGACCGCCCCCGTGGCCATGGTGTAGCCTGGCGTGGCCGTGCTGAACAGAGGAGTGGTGCCGGTGCCTGTCTTAAAGAGAAAGTGCCTGAAAGAAAGAAAGAGAGCGAGAGAGACAGAATGAGAAAAGCGATGAACATTTAAAAGATACACATTGTTAAAGCATTTTGCATTGAACAGCTTTAGGCAATAAATATTAATTCCAAGAACTTGTAAGATCTGATACAGCTCATAAAATCAGAAGCAGTTTTATTATTTTTAAAGCGTTTAACAATCACATCTAGACCTATTCATTGAAAGCTGGGTATAATAACTCTAAATGAGTTTAAATGAATAGTTACTGCAGCACAGATTGTGCACAGAACAGGGCGCAGTACAGGAAGTGAGGCGTACAGCCCTCCCAAACTGCCCTGCTCCTGTACGTCTCCCGCTAAGCTAGTGTCACCCTCTCCTGCTGACTGGCACTTAAAGTATGATTGGCTAACAGAAGCCCTTGGCATGTGGTAATTATGCTGGGCAGATATTACAAGCACATTTATTAAGCCAGCCCTTTCTGTTTGCTTGAACACCACAGTGAAAATCTAGCCCTCTTCACTTTTCAACCTTTACCGAACACATCTCAATCAAAGCCCTAGTGTTTGACTTCCCTTTAGCCTGCTGCGTTTCTTTGCCCAAATGAAAATGGAGAAATGGGAAACGTTGGGGGCGAGTGTGTGTGAGTGGCACTTTCCACTATAAATCTGGAATCAGTTGATTGGACTTGAGAGTTGGAGGAAAAAGCTTTTTCTAATTAAAAATCACCGACGGTATTGTTTCCTCAGCAGAAGAGGAAAAATTGTCTTCATTATTTTTAGCATTTAAAGATCTTATTATCCCAGGTGTGGGACTACAGAGGAAACCAGGACTAGTTGTCTATATCTCAATAAATATAAAGATCTGAAACAAAAGTCCAAAAGCATAAATGTGCATTTTCTCCAGTAGTTCATTTGCATGTTGGTTTCAAATACATTTATCAAATTAAATGACAGAATATTGTCTTGTGTAAAGAGATTTTGAAATTATAGAGTCAAATAATATTACGAATAAATACTTTTTCACAAGACAATCAAACAATGAAGGTAGATTTTAACCAGAAGACTGGATTATTATTATGTTTTTTTTTTTATTTAATTTTTTTTATTTTATTGCACATGTACATCGTAACGTACATCTTTCTATTCAAGTTTGGTTCAAGATACCTTTTTATCCTGTATAGATGTGTCTATACAGAATTACCTGAAAAGCAAACCTAAGAAATATTTCCTAGAGAATTCCAACCCTGGTCTCCCCAATACACATATTAAAGGCCTAGACATAACCCTCTTCCACCACATAAAAAAATCCCCTCCCTTTGTTAAACAAAACATCTCACAAGCTTGCAGAGCTAAGCAATTCTATAAAACTGCATGGTTGTCTGTTCGATTGCATTCTTTATGTTGACAGAATGACCCATGAAGACACTGAACAATGGAACAAACAGATGATTCGAGCTGCGATATCAAATAACACTGAGCACTAAATCCAATTAGCGAGACAATTCGACAATGTCTCTGCATTCTAATGCAGCGAAAGAGAGACGGACAGAGAGAGAGAAAGAAACTGTGCTCTTGTTCTAGTGCAGTAAACAGTTGCTGCCAACTCACTTTTACTCTAACATTATCAATCAACCAAATCAAAGCCAAGATGCTGTGCAAGGCAGTCAGGATTTAATCTAGTAATGCAGGAATATCTATTAAAGAATTAGTCAAATTAAAATATTAAAGCCTGTGTAACTTGATTTATGCAAGTGGCGAATCGATTAGCATATTAGTGGATTCTTATTGCAACTTAATTTAGAGCAATTACTCCTAAGCAAGTACCAGTGTCAGAAGTGGCTGCCAATCAAGTGCCTCTTGATAATTTACATTAATTGGCTAACCCAACAAGGGAAGGAAGAGATATAGGATCGGAGGTTTAGCCAGTGCATGGCTGCTTTGTCTAAATTCGGTTGGCTCAATGTGACATTTGGTTGGCTCAGCGCTGGCCTTCTGTTTGGGGGGGTCTGGAGATTTAGCACTTTGGTTGGCTCAGTGTTGGGCTTGGCATCAGCAGCTGGCACCATGAGAAGACTCAGGAGCACATACCCGTCCCCATAGCCGCCCTCGTGGCACACGGGAGGGAACACATCCATCTCTATTAAGTTGTCATGCCCGTTTTCGAGAACTGCTTGCTTTGCTAATTTTCTACATGAGAAAGACAAACAATTAGAATAAAGGTCGTCAGTGCTTTCCGGTGATGAGACAGTCAAGGTATTTCTAATTATGAGTTTGGCAGCAAATTCCACAGAGAAAGAGCTTTCCAGACGACAGCTGAATGTACCCTGAATGAAAGACAGACCCACACACATGAAAAGACTCATAAAACAAGTATACTGCAGTTTTATGTTCGATGCATCAATCCGTTTTCCTCTAAATGGAAGCACTAACATTCTCTGATATGGAGGAATATTTATTACGGTGAATAGAGCCACAGAATTACTCGAGCACGCTGAATGACTGTAAAGTGTTATTGGTAGGCTCTCTACATCCACTATGAGCTAAGTGTGAGAATGTATTAATTACTATACTTCCTCTACAGTGAATAGCATCCTCTGGGCGAGGGATGGGAATCTCTAGAGATGCACATAATCTGAAGCAGTGGTTTTCAATTGGTGGGTCGTGACCCTGTAATGGACCGCAGATCTGGTCTGACAGAGCTGCAGGCGGCAGGGGAAAGCAATGTTAAAGGTCAAAAATAAAATGCAACTAACCATGTAATTGTGTGTTGTTAGGATGTAAAAATAGGCTCATCAACTTTTATGAGGGAGAAAACAACTTTTCCTGTATCTTGTTATCTTGTTGACATCAAAGGCCGTGCGTGCAAACATATTCTGCTGTATTTTGATGAAAACTCATCTGTCTTGTTGGAGGCTAGTTAAGCTACCAACATGAACAGCTTGTGTGACAAGACTTCAGCCTCAGAAACCATGAAAAACTACAAGGTAAAGGAAAATATCCAGACTATATTTAAACACCGGTTCACTTGGTTTGTGCTGACCACAATGTGTTTATGCAGCGAGTTATTGGCTGCTGAGACATTTATAAATGAGCAATAATTAAAATATATGTAACAATGTTTCACTTCATTTTTGCGTATTTATGCAAGCTAAACAATATTTGCACTGGGCCAAACGAAGACCAAAATATAATATCGCTTAAGAACCACTGATCTAAAGCCACGGGGCAATGTGGAGTTTCTCATTCCTCTCCACAATATCCCTGTGGGTTGAAAACTGATGCATAGATTCCAAGAGTAATTCAGTATGACCTCTTGGTTTTCCTGCACCACCATGACCTACTCTCTAACCAACTCACCCCTCTGACCTCATAGCAGGAGTTCATTCCTTTACTTTATGTTTTTACAACAAGTGACTTGCAGATATGTAACTCAATAACACGATTTGACCATATGCTCGTCGGGCTTGAATTACACTGACTGGCCTGCTTTTATAATAACCACACAACAGCCTTAAAAATACTTTCTACATAGTTTTAAATTTGTTTTTTTTTGCCCTACATTTCAAGACAAATGAACAGAAAAAGACAAACTCTGGGAAATTTAACACTGGAAAGACCAATTTAAGTCACTTTGTCAGGAAAATTATAAATGTTATTTGCATTTTATGATGATTGCTGACATTTTCAATTCATTCTATCCTCACAGTTCATATGGCAGTAATAGTCATATAACATCGGGTTGCATTACAGTTAAAAGGATCAGAGCAATAAGAACAATTGTGGAGCTGGCTTGAAAATAGTTTTGAATTCCTTTGAATGCCCAGATTAGACTCTTAGTAAAATGTTAATACAAAGTACATTCATCGCCCACTTAAACTAGAGATAATAGAAGACGGGTGATAAAAACCAGAGATAAAATCTCCAGCTGTAGTATCTGTGGACTGACTGGGGCATCTGGTGTTTGGGTAAGACAGGATAACGTTCCTTTGACACAGAAGACAGCGAACAGGGATTTCGGAGCATGAGGGACGGGATAACCATTGTTAATTGATTACAGCAGGCATGACATCAGGCTGTAAATTGCTATGCTAATCCATGTATCTCCTTTCACGTTTGTCATCCTCTGACAAATGCCTTCACAGAAGATTTAGGACGAGGGAATGCAAAAAAGAACTGGAAAATAACTTGACAATGCGTATATACGGTGGCGTAATCGAAGATAGTCTACTTAAAAGATAATACAATTTTGGAAATTTCCAGACGTGGGATTACTAGTGGATGCAGTGAAATATTAGATGAACTGGTAATAATAATACTTCTACTCTCTGACAAAGGACATATGACCTTCAGAATTAATACACATTTTTTTTTTTTTTAAATATCAGTTTTAGGCTTTATTTATGCTAATGTGTAACAACTCTGTGCTTCACACTTATCTGTAGTCAACCTACAGTACTTGTCATAAACAATCTCTCTCATAGACTTATAGAAACAGGCCTAAGTGATGTTAAGATGTAGGTTTCCACTTCTTATCACAGAATGATGCAGAAAGAACAAATGTAACCTCTATGTGAAGGAAAATGCTAATAGGGGCTATTGTTATTCTCAAGGAGCCCATTTTTTTCAATGCTGCCGGCAGTGTGTTCTTCAGTGAACATTTGCAAGTTATAAAAGTGACAAAGGACAAAGTGTCAGTACTGAATGATCCTAAGTGCTTAAATAAGCCTGTGCTGAGTGGCATTTCACAGTTGCTGTGTGTTTTGTCTGTGTGGATTGACTCTGTTCCCTGTTCCTAAACTGGTGTTAGAGATCACAGATAAAATAACCAAACATCTAAAGGCTCTCGACAACTGGCTGGGCTTGACAGGATAGTGTGTGATTGTACTCCGAATACAATCCGCTATGAGTCATCAGGCTTTCACACTTTTGTTTTTTAATTACAGTAACTTCTATTGATGTTATATTGATGGATGAAGCTTTACTTTAATGACAATTTGATGCCTGGTTTTGTTTTAAAGCAATAAATCTCAGCTCTTTAAAACCACTTTCCAAAGACAAAGACAACAAACAAAGGAAAATGTTCATTGGGCACTTCCTCAGTTTACTCTTGTTTGCCCGAGCAAAATTTAGAGTAGATTTATTTAAGGCTTTAATTGCTTTTCCTCCTCATAACAGGCATACAACTATAGTAAATTAGTTTTTGTAATCAAGCGCAATGAGCACTTCCTTTTCTCGTGTGGTGGTGAAATTCGTGAGGTCTATCTTTAGCTTTCTAACCTCTGAGGCGTGACATGGGAGCTGACCTATGAGTCAAAAGTGCTTTGAGATTCACGCGAGGGACTCCTGTGTGCGGCTGATGTGCTCTTTGCTGGTTATCTCCACATTGAGAATAGCTTAAAAAATAGGGCCTTTTTGATGTGTACAAAAATAAAATAATGTCCAGAACAGAGTAAGCTGCAAGATACGTTCTTTTGCCTAGAGCAAGGAGAGAGGTTTCAGAATGTCAAGAGCTTTAGTGTTCGCTCTCATTTCAAGATAAATACATTACCACTCCATCTTGAGCAGAACATGTATGTTAACAGCCTAAGAAGCAAGAATTCACCACGCATTAAACAGTGCTAACAGACTACCAGCAGTAAGATAAAAGATTTAAAAAATAACATTAACGCAATGAAATGTTGTGGTACTTTGGTTTGCCAGTTGCCTGATTTGCTTTTACATTTTCTGAATGTAAAGATCTTGAGTTATTTGAATCAGCTAAGGACCGGCAGGTGTCTCAAGAGGCTTCTCGTGTTTCTCTATTCCCCACTTTAACAGTACCATCAAATAATAATGAGAGTAAAGACAGTAGAGTGAGGTAATTGACTATACGAAAGCAGGAGTCATGATCGTTTAGGCTCAATTGCCTGTTTAGCACAAATTGTTCGCAAATTACATGAATGTGGAAGCATATGCTCTGACGTGATCTGTATTTCACTACAAGGTTCATGACAATGTCAATATTGGCTTTAAGGTAAAGTCGGTAATTGCTGAAACAATGCCACCTGAGCCCCGGGAACCAATCGTTCATGCTTGTAAACACATGAACACAGTCTTCATTGAAGCATATTGGAAGTGTGTCACTGGAGCAATTTACTATACCTAACAGCCCATCTCTTAAACAAATCCTGAATTGTTCCTCTAATGAAATTTATGTAAAACAGCCACTAAATAACGGCAAATGATAACTTATTCCAGCACAAGTAAATTAGCAGGACGCGTTTAAGGACTGGATGGTGCAATTTTCTTCAAAGGCTCATGAAGCCTACTAATTTTTGTTATTTATTCTTCAGCCAGCATCTCCTGCTTCAAACAAATCAATGGACTTGTTTAGGAACACATGTTGTAAAGCGTATTTCCACCCTCTGCCAGCACATTTTCATCCATTTACTAGTGCTGATGTTTTTTATTATTTTCATCTAAACTTTCCTGTTGTGCCTTTCGGGGAGCTGGATGTTTTGTTTATTTGAACTCTAAAAGCCAGTCTGTATCATGTAAACAGTTGTTAAGTAAGCTCCATGTCTAACTTGGAACACGGCACCTTTTGAACCAAAGCTGCTATTGCAGACACGCAACAATGCGTGCTTTCGAGCGTAACTGAACGAGTGTGTGTTTTAGGAGTGTTTATCTCAAAAGATGCGCCACTATAGTACGGATTTACAAGCATCTGTGAGTGTCAGAGAGCCTATTGAATGTGTGTGGTCCAGCGTGGTCTTCTTCGGGATATAAACAGAAATTTTAGCTCTCTTGCTAATACAGTATCTACAGAAATCTACTAAACGCTTTGTCAATAAGAGTGCAGGACCAGCAAGTTCAGTTCGAGGATATGGTGTGACCGCTGAGACAGAGAGAGATGAAGAAAAACAAATATCTGAGCGTACGCTGGGAAAAGAGACAGAAAGTAAAACAACGTGGGTGAACAACAATGGACTAAAGAGCAAGAATCTTGGTGCGGCTGACACAACAACAAGTAAAAGAGCAAGATGGCCACATAGTAAAAAAAAGTTCGAAACAGAGAAACAGAGGGAAAGACCATAAAATAAGGGTAGCTGTTGGATATTCCTGTTTTGGGACCACTGTGTCCATGTGAAGAGGTGAAACTCGAGGGCGGCGGTGCTAGAGCAGGTGTGTTATTGCTGGATCTCTCAACACTGTGTTTGCACTGGCGCTCATAAAATATGAAATCAAAAGCAAGCCACTCATCAGTACTCGCATGTCTGAAGACCTTAGTCAGGGTATGTGTCATCTTTAATTTAGTGCAAGTGAATACAAGGCTGTGAGGGTGATGTACAGTCTGTAATAACATATTACAATAACTTAATAACCTTGTTAAGAAATTCAAATAAACAAATGCCATTTAAATAAATAAACAAAAACACATTTTCCGAGTAATTAATGAATAATATAATAATTATAAAGATAATAAATATGGTACTTGTCAATATTGTTTCAAGATTAATATTAATACCATTATTTGATGAATATTACCAGCAACATAAGGTTTAATGCATAAATCCAATATGTTGCTTACTTATTTTATTTTAAGGCAAACACACTGTATTTACATCAATACCTTTACAAAATGCTAATTTTCATTCAGAAGCTGCATTACACTCTGCCTATACTGTAGTAAAATACTGTCTAAAAGTACTGTTGCATTTACTTGCCATTTCCATTTATTTCAGTATGAACTTCGGAGCCATTTACATCCCCAGAGCATTTTCAAACAGACAATTTTCACATTATGTTGGCTTGATACTGAGGTAGCATTAGCCACTGAACGGACTGTACATACATCCCTCAAAGCCTCACTCTCATTTACATCAAATTTAATATTCTGTCTATCCAGACTAAGGCCTTTCAGGCTGTGGAGGGGGAAGTGTTGCTGTCTCTTTTTTCTCTTGACTGCCTTTTATCAAGTATTTTCAAAGAATGGCAGTATAACATTTAGCACAATGACAGCATCACTTACCAAAAAGTTTCTGGAACCACCCTCATTTCTCTCTCTCTGCACTCACCCGCACTCTGTCTGTCTCGGTGCTTATATCGCGCAGGATGAATGAAAGGAGTGCGAGGTGGTAACATGGCTTAATGGGGGAGGCTTAGTCATTATATATACAGTGTCACTAGAAAGAGTAGATCAAAAACAGAGAGAGAGACCATTACGGTGCTAACGTGCAAACCCCCAAAACAAAGCGCTCCCTTCTGCTAGCGTTTAAAGACCCCTCAGAGTATCCTCCGAGCTTACAGCCTCACTGATTTATGGGAGGAAAACAACCAAGCCGTATCCTCCCCTAAGCTTGGCAAGGCCTCAGTCGCTCGCACTGGGATGTTAGCAGAGTCAGCAGAAGCACCTTTTGACGCTGCCATATTAGAAACCGTTTTGTGAGACTGATGATAAACAGAAACCTCATTTTGACTGATGCTGGTTGAAAATTCCTTGATGAATGATGGATGTAAATTACACGTTAAGGCTTGTTAGTATGTCTATTAGTTAACTGGATACAGGCTGCATTATATATATACATATATAAACCCTGCAGTGCTCTGAGAGAGATATATAGATATATAGATCACGTGTCCTGCTGTGTGAGGAAAGTCAAATAAAGGTCCTTTCCATAACACAGGCCACACTTTGAGATGTAACTGTGTGTGCGATTGCGTAACTGACCTACTCTCCAGCGGCACATTGCTGCCCAGGACCCAGCTGTCCTGCAGCGGCACTGACTCGGGTGTGGTTTGCAGTTCGGCGGGGAGGGCGGCCGGAGGGGCCGGGCTCACGTTCCTGCGGCTGCTCAGAGAGTTGTGGTTCAGCGCCGTCACCGACGGCTGCAGCTTGTGCGGGGGTGGCACCGGTGGCAGCGTGGACTGGCCCTGCTGGTGCTGATTGGACGGTTGCTCTGTGGAAAGAATCAAACAGAACTGGGTTAACCAATGGCAAGCAACTCTCTGCAGATGTAAGCAGTTGTCCTTGGTAATTAATCGTGGCAGTTGTGCAAATGTGTCTGGATGAATGTGCTTTTGCCAAAGAACATCTGGGACATATTACAGCAGGGTGATGATGATTTTAACTATTTAGTACCCACCCCCACCAGCTGTCGAGTATTTGATGACAACGACACATATGCACGCACCCGTACACATATACAGTAAGCACATGATTGAGATGATTAGACATCCGCTTTCCCCTGGGACCATGGCGGCACTTATCTGTCAAAACTGCACCTTTCGGTTTCTTTGGGACTGCACCGTGTTAACAAGAAGTGTATGAAGCAGCAGAGTTTGGGTAGTGGAGCTTCATTGCCAGTCACATTATTGATATTTCAGTGAAATTTCATAGGATAGAAAGTTGTCTGTTGTCAATGATGTAGCAATGTAGAAAGACCAACTCACAGAGAAAGTCAAGCCAAGCAGCTTTCTGCATGATCTTAAAGTCTAGTTTTGATCATTGATTTGTACTAATGTAACAGTAAGTGGCTAGACAAAGGTAGAGACATTGTATGCTTACTCCTTATGTCCTCTTTTTCTTATCATCTTTTAGTCATTGTCTTTTTTCCGTATCTCTCCGAATGGCTTCACACATTGAATAAGACTTACTAGGTCTCACTGCCAGAGGAACATAATCAGAGCCTTAACAGCACCTTTGCAAGCTCCCTAACACACACACCTCTCTAGTCGTAGAGCAGACGTGAGAAAATGGAGGTTTTAAGGACTGATTAAGCTGTGTACTTAGCCGACAACTAGCTATGTCGATTTCGAATCGGGAATCTTAAGCGGCATTTGTCACATAGCAAGGGATCATGTCCTTTTTTAAACCTCTGCTGAGTCAAATCTAGAATGAGAAATTGAAAGAGAGTGAAAGAGATTACGTGCTGTAACTTGAGGACAAAAAAATCCTTTTTCCTTGAACACAGATAAGATGAAACACAGCGATATGTATGCGAAGCAGTCTTCCCAGAAAGACAAAACCATTGCTCAACTTACTGCGCTCTGTTGTGTTGCTCATATGGCTGTCTTTGATGGCAGTTTGATACAGCAGGGTTGCTGTAAGAGCTAAGCAGAATGACAAATAGCGAGTGAGTGAGTCTGCAGGGCAGTTGAGAAGCTTCTGGCAGATTCGGACTCTCCTCGGGTGTGACAGGGCCATTTTATGGCATCTCTGACCTTTTCTAGAGCTTCTTGTATGTGTCTGCTTCATTCACTCTCATGTCCTGTTCCTCTCTACAGACTTAAACTCATGTGAGCAGTATAGTACAGCAGGTTATAAGAGTAACTTATGACAAAGGCTCCAACCTTACGGTTGTTTTTTTTTTATGTGTGACAAAAAACAAACAAATAAATAAATAAATTTTCTAAAAGGGCTATAAAACTTACATTAGTAGTATACATAAACAGACACAGTCAACATGATAAAAACTCAATATTATTCAAATAAGAATTTTTCACCTTTATTGC
>JAUMHP010000040.1:8001680-8016101 GCA_032361065.1 Enteromius trimaculatus | reverse complement strand
TACATAACATTTCTATTTATATTTAATACACACACACACACACACATATAATATATATATTACATAAATCTCTCTATTGTATCAATAATATATACTATTATATAAGTGTAACGTTCTGTATGTTTTAAAAAGTTCTGGCTTTTAAAGTCATCCACTTCAAAACACTAGAACATCTTGCACTGTACTGAATTTGAGCATCCCACCATAAGCCCTGCTTAACAGCGGCAGGTGAAAAATAGCTTATAGTCTTTTAAAACATCTAGAAATCTAATTCTCCTAAGAAACTTGTCTGATCGGGCTTAGCTAAACCCAACATCAGTTCAATCATGGAACGCACTCTCTGTTATAAGCTGATGGAAATAAATAAAGCAGCAGTGATATTGTTAGGCATGAGCAGTAAGAACCTTTCACCCTGACAAACGACATTAGCAAACAAAGTGGATCACACCTCACAATGTGCTGACCAGCTGAGAGAATATTACCACCCATCCTTTGCTTTTCCTTCAAAATGGAGGCTGCTTTCATCAATGAAAGGAGAAATATTTAAGTGGAGCTATCAAAAGACCCTCTTTTTAAACGTTGGACCAGCAGGAGTGCCCAGCTGAATTCAAATGGCAAGAATGAAAAAGAGAGTGAGAAAGAGACTCTGTATGTGTGTATATGTGTGTGCTCTCACATGACGGGCCTCTGAAACTAAAATGGCCAGAGGCAACGGCTTGTGTTTTGTGAGAATCCCATCACTCTGATATCCGTTTTATCAGTCTCCATTGTATCAAGTAAATTGCTGCAACATAATTATATGGTGGTCACAACTAAATAAACAGTGTTTAGATCGCTGCATATACAGCAGCCAATGAGCTGTGATAATTACATAAAATATACCACAACATTAGGCGTTACGCTCTGTTCTGTTTGCAAGATTATGAGATATTTATATATATAATAATATGAGATGGGAAGTGTTACTGTGTCTCTGCAAGTCAGAGTTTACATTTCAAGCATTATATTTTTGGTGCGAGTGTTGTAGTCTTATTTTTTCCTCCCTTCATTCAGCTTTAATTAAAAGCAGGCTCTAAAGAAATGGGTGAAGAAGAACAAAAACGAAAGATGATAAAGAAAAGATGTCGAAAAAAATGCTGCTAAGAAAAGTGGCTGCGGCTTCAAAGCCTTTTTGCCAGCCAACAGAGCTGACTGAGGTTCGAACAAACAATAAATACCCAGCCACATAAAAAAGGTCAGCAGAGCATTATCTTACTACGAAAGACGCAAGAGAGAGAAAGAGAGAGGGTTTGATTTATATAGCTGCTGGTAGTGAGGGAGGGACAGCACTAACTACAGTTCCACTCGAGCACTGTCACACATAAACTATCAAAATGACTTTTTCAACCTACAACAAGGACAAACACGCACGGAGGGAGAGTCAGCGAGAGAGAGAGACCACTTTAATAAAACTAGCGCTACTAAAAATAATCACCATCGTTAATACAATTTTAACAAATGGGCATGTTTTTATCCAGACCATGTTAATTCATATTAGCTTTGCATAATCACGCCTCTAAAGCCCTGTTTGTTTTCCCCGAGGAGCTCAGGTAAATTTGTGTTTTACAGATGAATTTAGTGATTTGGTCTGTTTTTCTCATACAAACCTCAATACAAAACAGAGAAAATTACCTACTGTTTTTTTTTCAGCTATATCAGACGTCCTTTGAGAAAAGAAACTCACACAAAGAACAATGTCTGTGATTGCGGTACATTATTTTTGGCACAACACTTCACTTTTTTTTGTTTGCCATGCTCGAATACTTTAACTAAAGCTAATTTTCCTGCTATGCTGCCTGGCACGCTTTCGTTTTGGAATTATCTTTTCATTTTTCTACAAAATAACAGTCAGTAGTTCGATTTCACAGAATGACCGCAGTAGCTGAAGATTTAATTTATTAGATGGTAAAACAACACTGTGAAATGTTGATGACACTTTACAATAAAGTTCATCAGCTGACAGTTACAGTAACTATATTAGTTAACATGAACTAAGAATGAACAATATTTTACAGCATTTATTAATCTGAGTTAATGTTCATTTCAGCATTTACTAAGGCAATATTAAAGTTCTGTTTGTTAAACCATGAATAATTGTATTTTTATTAACTAACATTAACTAAGATTAATAAGTAGTTTAATAAATTCATTGTTAGTTAATGAATTAACTAATGTTAACAAACAGTTACTTTTGATCGGTTTAATATGTCCTTACTGAATTAAAGTGTTTAAAAAAAATATTACTGACCCCAATTTAATTAATTTTACTGCCATTTGTGTTGCACAATTATGACCTTCTGTAACCAGATGCTCCCAGTCTCATCTAAACCACTACATGACATCAAACTCTGTGTTAATAATTCAAACACGTACAACGTGATTTTGGTATCTTTGTTCCATTATCAACCATCCAGGATCTGGACGTGCGCTCTGAGATGACACCTCGCATGGACTTTAGAGTGGAAAGACAGTTGGGGACAGAGAGAACATTTCTCACACATCTACGACTGGCTACTTACTACAGAGTCTCTCGTGTGCTTGCGCCTCAAACCCCTCTAGCGAATTCTAGAGGCTAATTTGCTGGAACACAGGGGGCAAAGGACATTCCCCAACCCCTAAACCCCCTTCAGAAGTGCCCTAGATAGCGTCAATATGATGTTCTAGGTCACATCTATCAGCCCAGCTCTTTCTCCTTGCGTCCCATTGACAGTAATGCTCATTTAATCACCTTAATGAGAGCGTGGAACGGCGAGAACAATGATCTGTGGCCGCGGTCGTTTAACTGTAGCTCGGATGCTTATGAAATGCCGTCTCTCCTCTTCCGTGTCAGTGTAATCTCATTTGGAATCTGTTTTACTGCCTTCAGCAGGCACATTCAAAAACCTCTGAACACACTCGCTAGTCTCGCTCTGCGGCGGCTTTGCTTCATTATACATGACTGTGCTGCTCTGTGGATGAGCCATTGAATAGTTTCTTTCTTTTCTTAGATTTTTTATTTTATTCTTTTCTCACTGCTGCAGACTAGATATACTGTATAGTGGTATGTGTTGAAAGAGCCGAATAGACAAGAGACAGAAAAATGACATCGAGGCTAAAGTGGACATAGTATAATCTGGTTAGGCCACGTCACCTGCTGAAACCAACCGAGGTGTCGAATTGCTGACAAAGAGATTTTTCTCCTGCTGTCTCCCCGGAAATAAACCAATTTGTGGTAGTCCACATTAGAGCGGCCAATCACCACAGAGGGACACTGGCAGAGATCGTATGCGCACGTGTACTACAAGTCCTATAGAAAATAGCACTGTATTTTCAATAAGAACAAAAAAATTCAATATGGAGGCTAGCTATGTTAATAAAAGCTGGTAAAAATGTATATTTTGATTCTGGTAGCTACTGTACACTTAAAATACACACATGTAGTTCAGTATGCTGACAGTAAATACAAACCGACAGAGATTAACTACAACAGATAACCCCCACAGAGATGAACAAACCAACTTTCGTTCCCCAACAGGGTGAGAAATCAATACAAAAAAGTGACATACACAGTCATTTTTGCTGTCTTTCGCTATGTGAAGGTTAAAAAGTTTTAAATTGCAAGCGTAAATCCTTGTTGTGGCACTGCAGCAGTGGAACTTGTTTGTTACTGACAACTGGATTAATATAGAGAGTCTCACCTACAGCAGTATTTGTCTGTGTGTGTGTGTGTATGTGTGTGTGAGAATGCATACAAGCATTTGTTGCAAACGATTGTGTCTCCGGACCCTGACCTCTCTGACCTCTCATTCAGCGCTGACGAATCGTCTTTCTCGTTCTCCCTCAGCAGCCATTACCGGCAGCCTAGAAGCCTCTCTTCCTCACTAAGCTGATCACTCTGTCATAGTCCAGCACCCGGCACACAGGAGTCTCACACACACACTCACTTACACACACCAGCAGTCCACCGCGGACAGTGTAAGTAAACCTAAAATAGAAAATCCCTCCATTTTCAGTGCTACTGCCTCTTTATACACATTGCCTTAAAATAAACCCTTTCTAGAAGTGCTACTACTAATCACAAAAAAGTGATACACATTTATTCATTTTAAGTTCAATTAAATCAAACAAGAGCTAATATGCATTGCATACAGAATATTTGCTTCTTTAACTTTAATTTTATAGAAGTTCAATCTGAATATATAGATTGTTTTTCTAATGTTAAATGTTAAGTCGTTCTACATTGTATACTGTAGCTCTCTCTCTATGTGTGTGTGTGTGTGTGTTTTACTCAGCATCTAAACTGAGTCTGATACATGTTGCTCAATCAGTAACATCTAAAAAAAAAACATCAAATACCGTCACCATGATTTAATTAGGACAACAATAAAGTCAAAAGAACAAAAATAATTATAAGTTATAATGAGTATATTTTACTGAATGCCTGTGAATGCGTGTAATGATGGAATAGACGTATAAATATTTACAGAATACATAAATTTAAAAGACTTTGAACCGCTAGGAAAAAAAATAAACTCTTCAAAGCCATATTTTTTTTTTACCTTATGAATACTGCATAGCCTATTATAAAACAGAAACATAAAACAAGTAAAAATACAGAAATATATACATAAAAAGCACAAATGAAAGTAAAGCTAAATTATACAGTTGTAAATAAAAAATGTTTTTAATTTGAGAAAATATATCGGCATATCGAGAAAAAAAATACATACAAATGGGCTGTTCTAGTTGTGAAGTTAAACGCATGCAAATCTAGAGAACATTTTCTGTACAGAGCATGTTTTAAATAAATGTGAAAGTATTTTTTTATTATTAAGACAATCGTAGTAAACTGCATGAAATTCGCAGCTCAGAGAAATCCTTTAAGCAACATAACATTTAAGGGCAATGTCTTATGCATTCGCTACAAATTTATCAGTGTGTGTGCTTACTTTTGGATTTGAGTAAATAATAAATATGAAGGTGAAGACGGCCACATCAATAATTCCAAAACTTCCATGTGTGTGTGTGTGTGTGTGTGTGTGTGTGTGTAGGTTCGGTCTCTGTTATCAGAGTGGTTGGCTGTGATAAAACAAGAGTTGTGATGAGAAAATAAAACAGATCAATAGTGTCTGGGATGTTATCTGGGTTTACAGTGGTTAGAGCCTCAGCCTTTCTGTTGTCCAGAAGGGTCTGACTGTTTCTAGATGTTTCTTCTTAATGACAGCAGTACGGAGAGCTTTCCCATATAGACACCGATCTAGATAAGACTCGCTTATTCCACACACACACCTCATCCCTCATCAGCCTCTCTTTTTTTATTCCTCTAGCTCTTCATTTATCTCAATCTATACATCTCGGTCACAATCTATGTAATTGATGCTGTGTAGCTTTCTCCACTGCAGAGTATCTTTCATTCCATCTTGCTCTCACTTACTCCGTTTTACATTTTCTACTTTTTAAATAAGCGTCTATTGTTTCTCAAAGATACCCAATAAGCAGGTAGAAAAAGATAAGAGAATCAAACTGACAGCTCTAAGAGACATTAGGTGGCAAAAAAAAAAAAAAAAAGAATGGGGTGCTTTACTAACGAAAGAGGAGCTTGTGCGAAAAATATCAATTACTCTCTTTCTTTCTTGAACATCCTACAAGTTTAATTTCTGTTTCATTCATATTTTTCTCCCCTTTTTAATGAGAGAAAGATATTTCTGAAGCAATCTTAAAGGAGGCCGGTAATGGCAGATGGAGGGCGGAGTTACCCAGGCCTGGAACCGCAACATTTTCTCTCACTTTTTCGCTTTTCCATTTAAAGCGTCAAATGCGCAGCTCCAACCCAAACCAATTTTTCCCTGCATGAATTAAATATGAGGCTTGGTAATGCTTAAATGAGCAACCGAGAGACAAGCTCGCTCAAACCGGCTCCCAATGACCCGATCCGCTTCCCACCTAGGGCGTCCAAAACACCCTTCATCATCATCATGTAATAAAAAATAATAAAACAAAAAAATATATGGATAAGAAAATGTGACCTGGCTCGTTTTTACAGCACAGTAAATCAGCCTATATTACTGGCTGGTATCAAAGGTAATTGAAACTTTTATTCTTTGAGTAATAGCACCATCTCCAGTAATGCACTCCATCAGCAAGATTACTGCACACACTGAACATATATCACACAAAGCAAAAAGGAGCTCTGGTTGCTAGGAGATCTCGCCCCATTTGTAAAAGACAGAGAGAGAAATAGGGAGACAGGGGAGTATGAAGTGAAGGTGGGGGTATAGAAAGAAAAGATGGCTTTTCCTTTTTTTTCTTTTGTTATTTTGCTCCCTTGAAAAAAATAATAACAATCATCATCAAACCATTCATTTCCTTCTCGCTCCGAAATCGTTTTCTGTTCAGAATCAAAAGAGACGAGCGCGATCGTAAATCAAATGTGAGCGTGATACAGGGTTTAAAGTGGAACCATACACTAACGCCTGCTGCAAAAGGGACATTAAACACCTCCGCACATGGCCTAGACTCTGACAGCTTATTCCTCATGGCGCAGGGGTCACAGACTCTGCCTTGCATTTGATACACACAGCGGACCGCTTTTTCCTCTTCATTCCTTCTTTACGTGTGAAGCCCCACAACTGAAAATCATCTGGCGTTATGAGAAATACAGCCAGACGAATGTGCAAAGAAACACACTCTCACACACACGCATATCTGCAACTCGCTTCCGCCTCAACTGATAAAACAAACAGTGAGACAAAAAAGTGGGGACAAACTCAAGAGTCTTAACTAAATGACTATCCTGCACATATCCTCACATCGATCAAAAGCTATTCTAACCAAAACCCGTAATTACACTTTTCAGAAGGGTGCGGATATCGGATCTATCACCATCCATCAAGTGGGCCGGGGGAGCGGACAGCGTGAGCGGTTCAATTGAAAAGGTAGCAGAGCGTGTGAGAAATTCCATGCTGAAGCTGTTTCCAATTAGCTGCACTGTAAATGTCTATTGTAGAGCGGCGGCACGCGGCTCTCGCACAAGCCACAGCTCTCTGTCTGCCCTCCTCCTAGCTAATCAAAAATTAACTGAGAGGGAAAATAAGAGGAGGAAAAGCATGTAAACGAATTGGCTAATTGTGAGTGTGTTCTGAAGCATCACAATCAGGGGAGACTTACAGAGGACGTAGTGATTTTCACGAATGCCGCACTGCCCTGTAGCACCCTGTTAAATTTGAGCGCAAATAGTGTTGTTGCAGTAAATAAAGAAATAATCTAAAAGAACAAAATTGGAGTTTGTGTCTTAGGGCTTCTGTTTAACTCAAACGTTTTAAATTGCGGAACTGTAACGGATCCATCGGACACTAAAACATCTCCCAAACATGCGCTGAAACACACACCCGGAGTGTGAAGATAAACAAAATGAATGAAAATAGAAATCGGACAAGAGTGTGAGAGAAAGCAGTGCACGCAACAAGAATTGAACAGCGGAGCAGTTGAATCTAGGAGCATGCATTGTCGAGGGGGTTTGGGGGGTGGGGGGGGTGGGGGGGGTGAGAGGGTGGTGTTTAGATGTTACCTTGGTCAGGGCTCCTCCAGCGATGACCTGAAGGGTTAAAATGAACCCCCCACTCCAGGGCTGTAGAGGGTCATCAAGACTCAGCTCAGAATACTTAACGTCCTCTTCCCATTCCGCACACACACAGCCGCTCACACACACACACATGCACGGCAGCCAGACCTGCGCTCGGCACGTATAAGATCTGCGTTCCGATGTTCCCACTGAAGAGCGAAACTCAAGGTGAAAAAAAACAACAACTGAAAAAAGAAAGATGAGAAACGCAGGATGACAGCTGAATAAACAGACACGATCAGTCACAGAGAGGTTAGAGAAGCATCATGCGTTCTGATTATCGCTCTCTTTCTAACACTCTACGCTGTTGCTGCTTTCTGTCTCTCTCTCTCTTACTCTCTCTCACTCTCGCTCAAGCGGAGGCTGTGCTGATCGCAGAGGCTGCTGATGCACTGGGAAGTTTGCAGTCCTCGATGGAGCCCCCGTCACGCATGGCTGGTCCCGGCACACGCTATTGGCCGAGCCTCTGTCAATCCGATACTCAGAGGGAGGAGACAGCGGTTGAGGTGGGAGGGAATAGGAGGGGCTTTTGAGCTGCATTAACCATTTGGAAGCCGAAAGAACTGTGCTTTCCCCAGTCACCCCCCCCCCGAATGCGCGCACACACACATACACCTTCAACACAAACACAGACTCCCCGGGTCTGCAGCTGTTCCTTGCTGCTGTTGAGGGGGAACAAGAAAGCCCACCTTGACACGGTTCTTTCCTTCTAAAGTTTCAGTCCTGCTATTCTTTTATAAACTCTCTTCTTCTCCTCAAACACATACACATTTATCTGCATACAATCAATTCAGACTACATTATTTTTCCTCACACAAAGGTGCTTTAGAATTAGCAAAACGAGCCTCTATTTGTGCACATGCCCCCTGTGTAGAGAGCCCAGCAATTAATTGTAATTATAACAACCACAATTGTCACCAATTACACTTCCAGCCATTTCAACGGTGCAAAAATAGCAGAAATCATGCAAAACAAGAAGAGAAAACTCAAGCACTTCCAGAGTCCAGTGGCCTATAATGAAAAGCACAAGTGAAAGTTTGAGGGCTATTTTGTTTGATTTAGGAGCATGGCTGGGAGCGGGTCCGGTGTGAACAGAACATATTTGTGCATAAATGCATGAGTTTATGATCACCCCCTACGGGCATGTTTCAGGAGAGGCCATTAGCCTTTCTACTCCACTGAGACTGAGTTCCACTACATTTCGATGCAGAAGAACTATTTTTTAGCTATCTGACAAGTATTTTGCACAGACCATTACTAAATAATAAAGTATTGTTCTGGACGTCTGGGTCTCAGAGTTCTTTCGGCTCCACTTGACATGAGGGAAATGTGGGATATTGATGTGGCAATCTTCAACTTTCTAATTATTTGCTAAAACCCAAGTGGCAATTTAAAAGAGTGATAAAATCCATAACTAAATATATTCTCTCAGGCACTTTGGCATTTATCTGATCAAATGGATTATATATGTGTAGATTTGCATGACTTAAGGCACCAAATGTACTTGTTTTACGCATTCTAGCACATATAGATTATTAATGAGCATGTGTGAGTGTATGATCTGTGTGTAAAGTTATCCACTACAGTTTAAACATTCGGGGATGGTAAGAACAGTAATATTGTGTAAATTTATAAAAAAGAATTAAATCAGTGTTTCTATTTAATAATATTTAATCTATTACTCCTGTCTTCAGTGTCACATAATAATAATAATCCATAGTAATCCTTCAGAAATCGTTCACTCACAAAGCAATTGTGATGCTTAATACTCTTGTGGAAACCAGATAATCTTTTCAGGACTATGAAGGTTCAAAAGAAAACCATTTATTTGTAATAGAAATCTTTTGTAACATCATAAATGCATTTAATGTCACTTTTGATCAATTTTAATGCATTCTTGTATTAAGTATTATCTGAAAAAAAAAAAAAAAAAAAAAACTTACTGACCCCAATTTTTTTTTACACAAGTGCAATTCCCTAGATGTTAGTTAACTATGACAAAATCTTCCTTTGTTAACATTAATGAAAAAAGATTCCTAAAGACAACTGCGAGTTTACTTTTAGAACTATAGTGAGCCTTAGAAATAAGTCTATGGCATGTTCTCAGTAAATGTTTCTGTTAGCTTGTCTATTTACCCAGACACACATGTTAGACGATCCTACACTTCATCTTCACATCTGAAGGGATCTGTAACGAGACACCTTGGAGATGCAAGCATATACACACAGCAGTAACTGAAAGACGTATAGCCAAACAGTCATTAATAAACGACAGCTCACTGTAAACTAATCTGCATTTGGTTAAACTGTTAATATTCCCCTCAAAAGGGCTTTTCCGCAAGGAAAGGGTTATGAAGAGGGCGATCAATGCCTGCTTTAAACAAAGGACTCATTAAAGCTGTGCACGTGGAGAGCTCGGAGCGGCCGCGACACATCACAGTAAGCGTGACTCAACAATTGCTCTCTTTAATGATCGCTGTAATCTAATTCTAAACGCCCTCATCGCTCTGCATGCACACGTTTATAAGGTTTGACAGTAGACGTGATATATGTTGTGCTTTTTTAAATTATGTTTTCCCCTTGCCTCGTCGCTCCACTTGCCTTTGCATTACAATGCAGAATGCACTTGTTTGCGGGGTGAGCGGGAAAGAAAGATAAAAAAGAAAAAAATTTCGTTCTATTGTTCGTGGTGTTCAAAGCTCTACGGATAAGCTCGCTGGGCCGTACAAGTGCGGTTTCTGCTTACCATAAACAGGACGCCGCTGTCGAACACGCGTGCAACCTGCTAAGCTTGACTTTAGCACTGAGTTTATGTACAGAGCAGGCCACTGGATCATTAAGTTGCAAATTACGCATAGTTGCAGCGTGCGGACGAGTATATCCATCAGTCAGTGAAGTGTGAGGGCCTGTCAGCGCAGAGAAACAGATCCTACCGTCCGCTAATCCGCCCGGGGTGCCTTCTCCTCTCTTGTGTCCCCAGGTACTGCACTTAACATTCAATTTTTATTCCTATTTGCTTGCTTATTTGCCCGTATGCCTGCCTATGCCAGCTGTTTACCATCTCCGAGAAGATTGTGTAATGAGGTAAACAGTCCAATCCGCGGTGACAGTGCTTCGTAGCGGCGGAGGGGGGAGATTGACACAGCCGATGAGGAGAAGTGGGGAATGACTGACAGCTGATGGGGATTCGTCGAGGGACGACGACAGGTGGGTATGCTAATGCGGGTCACGCATGTACAGCGGGACCTTCCTCTATTACATTCTCTTTCTTTTTCACTCTCTCAGCTTCATTCTCATATTCCCACTGATACCCCTGCAGAGCAGGCCGTGGAAAAGAGAAGGCTGTTTGCTCACACCGTGCCAGTCCCAGCAGCCCCCGATGAATACAGCACCCTGCCAGCGCTCTAAAGCCCTAGCGCAAACAAGCCACATGCACGTACGCTGTTTGAACTTTCTCCTACAGTTGCAACTCATCTCTCTGTGTCTTCTGGGTCTCGCTGTCTTTCGTGCTTTAATACACACAGATGGATATTATACTTGATGCTTATTTATGGCCTGGCAGAGCTGTTGCTTAAATTCCCCGGCCCCCATAACCCAGACCTGATCTGTAGGCCTTATCGCAAAAGAAGAAAAAAACACCTTGTGTTCCCTGAGAAGGGAACTACAGCAAACTCTACTTGGACAAAAACAAACACAGATGAAAAATCTTGTGTGACTTTGATAGGTATTGGTGGTCAAAACCCCACAGCCGTCCCCTGTGGACAGTGGTCTGTGTGGGGTGCGAGTTCAATAAGGGGTCAGCATCAATCAGAGGACATGTCACTTTGCTTCCAGGCCCAACTCCATGCTGACAAGCCCGAAAGCCAAATGTAAGACAGGGAATGACCTTGGAGGTCACGAGGGGTCAAGTAACTTTGAGGCGGTGGCAAAGGGACTGCTGGGTTTTCCGATACTAATTCATTTTTTCCTAAAACAATAATAGGAAGATGGCTTTTAGTGCTTGGGAAAGGTTCCATATACGACACGGACATACACACTTGTGCGATAGAAATTTAGTTTAAATTCCCTTCAAGGGCAGGCTAGTTTAGTGTCATAGATTAATATGCCACTAGCAGGAGAGTCACAGATGGCTCAGCAACACAACAGCCAAGCAGCAGCTGCTTGCGCCATGGCTGGTGTGGCATCAGTGCGTGGTCTTCACAGAGGCCTGGGCAAAAACACAATCCCTGCCTTCAGAAAACAATGTAAAATCTGCTTCATATCAATCTTGAAGCAAATGGGTGGCGAAAAACAATTTAGCTTAGATTGTTAAGATAATCTAGGCACAAAGAGGGCTGTAAAATACTTACATACACCCACACCTGCGCAGATTAAATTAGAGCCCTCTGTAATGTGGTGTGACGGTCTATTAGTGCAATGTTTCACCGGTAAATACAGATATTGTTACTGCCAAACCTGTAGATGAATCAGATGACATGTAACAAGGCATAATGGGCTATTGATTTTCTAACCACTCTGAGAACATTGTCGAAGATTTAATGGACTTCGGATTCTTAATCTGCCTTAATATTAATAAAAAACGATCTCTTTTTTTCATGTTAAGACCTTGAACTGGTCATGGTGCTTTACTCAGCTGAACAGTAAGGGTTGGATTTTACCAAACTGTGTTTTAAAGTGCTGCCCAATGATGCAGGGAAATCAACAGAGTGACTTTTCTATTAGGTTTATACAGCAGGTCTTGAATACAGAACAAAGACCTGACCCATTCACTCAATAGCCATAACCACGTTCAGAAATGTGACACAGCATCAGGACTCATTAGAAATGCACAATTGTATCTCGTAAAGTGATGCTGATGGAGATGGCAAACATGTCTCAGTATCTCTGCGTAATTAGATGTAAATTAGCGCCAATTTCAGACAACTCTATTCAAACATCAAACAAGACACCGTAGTTAATTATAACTAAGACAGGAGGTAATTTAGGCCCGTGCCCTCATGCAGGTGTGAACAGACTTGCTAAAGGAGGAGAGAGAAGTGAGATAGAAGTGTGAGAGGAGAGGAGTGAACGCCCATTTAAAGTGGCTGTTGATTCACTCCTACCTGTTTCCAACTCTGATGTGCTAATTCACAACAGAAGGTGCTGGCAAAAACTACCTGCGCCAATTATTGCACATTTCTTCATTAGTGAGCGAGGGCATAAAAACTGATGGAAGGCTAGCTTAAATTTAGAGAGCTTAATTCATTTCTTTTCCAGCCATATCTTTGAGCCCCGCGGCACTAATGGGTGCGCGCTAAGATTAACATCACAACACCAGCTAGCCTTTTAAAGCTTTACATCACAAAACTTTAAAGAAGAACTTCTTAAGAAGTCCAATTACATGCAGTTATCAAAACCGCTGTTGCAGAGGGCTGGCGATTTACGCTCAAAAAATTGTGACTCAAATGGCTAACATGTCAATGTATTGAGTATTAGCTGAAAATTATTCTCCGACTGATATTAGTTTACACAAATAAAAGCTTCCCAGCCCTTTAGCGCGTGCCAAATTATGCCGATGCCGAACTACAGCATAGTTGTCTTTTTAATATCCCCCACAATTCTCAAATAATGACCGCCCACAGACAGATACGCATTTTGAAGCGAGGTCCAAATCCTGTCTCCAGAGACAAAATCAACAAAAAGCAAAACAAAATAAAAATCTAACCACAGAGCTCCCATTTTCCCGTCCATTTGGTATCACAGGGGGCAAAGCTGTGGAGCCTCATTTCCACTGGTCAGAACGTATGAATATTTCTGATGAAGCAAATGTATATGCAGGGAAGGCTTACATGCTACGAGTCAATAGGCGTCTTCCTCAGAGAGTCTCTTTTCTCTCACTGAGCATTGATCATGTGCTACATTTGCCTCCCGCTCACAGAACGAAAGAAAAAAATGAGGGTGTATTTACAGGGGCTTGTAATGATATCATATATCAGACTGACCCACTGGTGTAATGATTTCGCAAGAATACCTCACTTAGAGAAAAGCAGAGGACAGTGCACGCTGATATGGACTGTCACTGAGCAGCCCTTTCTAACGAATGCTGTTTGGGAACAGGGGAGGAATACGAAAACTGGGATTTGTGTCACACAATGCAATAAACATCTAAAAATTTCTTTGAGATGGCAGATGGAGCTTGTTGCCAGATATTTTCCTCCACAAAATTCAAGAGACTTCCCATGGTGCTCCTGCTCATTTCTTGTTGACGGAGGGCAAACAAGATGTTGGGGTGTTAGCTTATTAACAGGGATATCCATCGAATCCAATATTTCATTTCTTGATCACAATTATACATCAATATTCAAAAAAAAAAAAAAAAAAAGATTGTTCCAAGATATTACATCATTACATTAAAGCAGATGAGTAAATCATTCAACATGATTTTTTTAACATGAAAATGGCTTTGAAGTCAATGTATTTTTTTTTTACGTGACACCTTTGGCAGTCCTGATTTGAGTTCTCTATAAATTGTGCTCCATTTGTTTAATGCTGTGTCTATCTGTTTTATTGACAAGTAATATTATTACTGAGTAATATTAAATAATCAATCAATCAATCATTGGCTTTTATTTATATAGCACTTTTAACAATACAGATTGTAGCAAAGCACTGAACATGATCAAATAGGAGAACAGAATGTTCCCGGCTGATCTAATTAATGCAGCCTAACGGATTTGATTAATAAATGTGTATCAGTGTGTTAAGTGTAAGCCAGAGTAAAGAGATGTGTCTTTAATCTAGAT
>JAUMHP010000040.1:7988170-8001580 GCA_032361065.1 Enteromius trimaculatus | reverse complement strand
AGTTTTACAGATACTAGAAACATGGCTTTCAAATGAAAGATTGCTATCAAACAGCACACCTAGGTTCCTAACTACATGTACTTACTGTAAAGTTAGGCTTAGCATTAGGATTTGGTTTCGGGTTACTTGCATGTAATTATGCAGAATTTATTGTTATTATAATAGCAAGCATACTGTATGTAACACAGTAAAATAAAGTGTTACCCAAAATTTCTATATAGTTCAGATGGCACTGTTATTATATAAACACATTCTCTAACGCAAGATGCAAGGCTTTGAGAACTCAGCATCAGTTCAGGCCTCCACAGAGACGTGAGCAGAAAGACGGAGAGAGAATCTATTGGCACTTGCTCCTTCTCAGAGTACTGGAATATCAATATGCCACCTTCTCCAGGAGATGTGCTCTCTCATACGCCCCTCGCAACGAAACATTTTTACCTCTTCTTTTCTCCCTCCTCAACCATCCCTCTGTATCTCAATGTACGTGCACCACATGCAGCTCAACACAAGCTGGATTATGGGGTGGGAGGTGTAGGCAGGGGGCAGCCACAGCTGCTGCTGTCCCTTACGAGAAGAGACTCCCTGGGGTGACCCTTGTGAAAGAGGGAGGCCGGCTCAGCTAAGCCACTTCATTCAGCAGCCCCACGGCTCCCTGCCGAGCTCAGGCCAGGGGCTACACCGAGTGAAAGAGCAGCAAAGAAAAGGGCAAGGATAGAAATGGGTAGAAAGACTGAAACGATACTGAAAAAAAAAAAGAAAAAAAAAAAAGAGCAGGACTGGGCTTTGGAAAGGGGGGCAATGGTGGTAGTCATATTTTATTTATTCATTTTTTTGGCTACTTTTCTGCTGTGGTGCGAGTCATGCAGATCACAGATAATTGTTGCGCTGTCAGAAAGATTTCCAGCACGGCAGTAAGCTGATCTAGCCCACAGAAGGGCTAAATAACAACAATCACCATGATCATAAAGAGCAGAGCCCATGCTGGAGAACTCCATTCACGCTAATCAGGAGTCCCACTGTTTTAGTGCGTCGGGCACAGCACAAAGGCCTGCTAGCAGGATGCCTGGCCCGCCATCGCCATTGCAACCTGGCTAAATGGAGCAGGTGATTTCCCAGCCTCCCCCCGAGCCCGGCCAATCATGCTCACAGGCAGGTGGAAGGGAGGGCGTACCAAGGTACACGGCAAGGGCAACGCTAAAGAGTCCATGCGGTGGAAGCAGAGTGCAATGAAAGCGCCGGAACACCTACACACACACTGCGAGCTTCATCCCTGCTGCAGGTAATAACAGGTTTGCGAGACAAATGAGGCTGCAGATAAGAAGGTCCAAGCAGATGGAGAAGGAAAGGGTGGGGTCAGAGCCAAGAATATGAACCCACATGTCTGACGCTGGCTTAATAAGCAGGAGTTGTGCTGATGGCAGCAGCAAGCAATCGCCCCATAGGGAAGTGAACACAACCTCCAGCTGAACCCAACACATCACACACACTGGACAAGCACTGCAAAAATACAGCCAGCTTCATCCTCCGAGCACAAAGCAACAAGGGGGGAAATATTTATAATTCCATTCCTGGCGATGCTGGGAGGTGCTACTGCGCTTTGGGCAAAACTTGGGCTACAAGACATGCCAATTTGTAGTTTGGCTTGATCTGCAGCCTAATGCGACCTGAAGATTCATTCGAAATGGGCAGCCGGCCCAGAGACCGATGACAGTTTCCAGCGAGGGCAAATATACTGGCATTACATCACTCTGTCTCCCTGGGTCTTAAAGTGACACCTCCGCAATTAATGCTTTCTGCTTACACTGTCAATACTGAACAGGCTAGACGAATAGACAACAGGAACAGCTCTAAACAATCAAACTGTTGTTGTAGCTCTTGCACTTAGATCCAATAATCAATATGTTTGAATACAATGCCAGGTAAAACCAATGACAGGAACGGGGTTGCAGCTTTTCAAGAGTTGCTTTTTGGTTGTTTTCTCTAAGCCTCATTCTTTTAACCACTTAGTCCACTTTTAACCTTTTGAGTAGTACGGTCCCACATATGGGTTTTTTCTTACCGTGCCCTTGGAAGTCCGGTCCCACATATGGGATTTAGAACGTTCTGTGACGTCACATAACCATCAAATTCATGTGCATGTCATATTATGACAACTATGCAGTGTTCTTAAACACATATTTTATATTTCAGAAATTTATACACATATGTACTAGTAAAACAATACATTTAGAGCTTGTAAAATACAAACAGATGTCTAAGGAAGCAACAATAACAATCCATTCAAATTTATTTTGCTGATGTGTTTTATTCATATCAGATACATATAGTGTAGGTAGCTATAAAGTTCACTCTATTCTTCACACAGTTTTCTGGCCAATTACTATTTCGGAAGAAACTGATGAATTTGCGTGCTGCAAATCCGACTGATGGGACTCTCTGAACTGCAGCGCGAACAAACATAGGGACGCCCATCTCATGTTACACATCACTCGTTTACACATTTGTGAATCAGAATTTCAGATTGTTCATGACACGGTAAGCAAGTTTGTGGATATTTTAAATACAAATGGAAAAACAAAGTAAAAGCGATCTGTCACGCAGAGTTATTGTGGTTTGCGGTGTATCACGTGACAAGCATGACACATCACCATGGAAACAGTAAAGGCAAATGTTCTCAATAACGGTTGCCTAAAAAAAAAACTCACTCTGAGGGGACTGCTGGAATATTTTAAACTCACAACTGAAAGGGTTAAACTGAAGCTGTACAATATCTTTAGTTGCCCTCGCAGTCAGTCAACATTTCATGAATGGCTTTTCAATTACATCCTATTGGGTATCACCGGAGTTTAACGGTTTGTGATATAAAATGCTTATAAAGATTGATGGAGGGGAATTTATAACCTTAAGCCACTACCTGTCGGGCATGCATAGTCGCACAAGCGTGTTTATTAGATACAGACTCTTCAATCTCGATCTCGCTCTCTCTGTCATCGTGCATTGTGTCTGACTCAGTCAACCTTTCCTTTTTATTGCTGCTGGGTTGTGCTTCTTGTTTAAACAGCCAGATGCACGCTCATGAATAAATTAATGTTTACAAACCAGATTGGCTGCCATAAAGGAAAGGTCATGGAGGCTGTATGTGTTACTCTCATTTTCTGTTCCTCTCCCAAGTTCTGCTTGGACTAATGCAACATTCTTAAGGGCAATGTTTTTACGTCCCGATTATCCTGCTGGAACCTACCTGGATTAGTGTTATTCCAACACTAAATCTGCAGCATGGCCCGCTAACCGTGGCCAGGGCTTTTCTGGCATGAGGTTGCACTTTTCACTAATCCAGGCCTCATATACTCTTCCTGGATGCTAAACCAAACCCTAAAACCTTAACCTAAACCACACAACTGGTTTAAGGCAACATTTCCTGTTCTCAATGTCAATGTTGTAACATAAAAATGGTTGTTTGTAACATAAATAAAACTCTCTGACATCAATCTAAAATAATAAAAGCCTTTATACTGTACCAATTACATGCACACAAAAAAAACATGATAACAAAATAAAAATCATGATTTCTGAATTAAAAAAAAAAATTTTTTTGCAAATAAATTTGTAAATATATAAATATAAAAAAAGAAACCACTACATGGCTTGACAATGCTAAACATACACTCATCAGATAACGTGTGCACACACACACCTTTACAGTATATACACACATGCACACCTCTCCTAAGCGACAACTGTGATGAAAAAGAGTGTTAAGTGGTGCTACGTAAGGGTGTGAGTGTCTCGTAACAGACAATATCTGAGGGTTATGTCTTAACGCAGCCGCAGCCAATAGAGCTGTCATTCATCTCCGCTCTGTCTGTCACCTCCTGACATGCAAATTGCTCTCGTCAGAAGCTCTGACCAAATAAAATATTCATTCTCTTGTCTATTATCTGCCACATTACATTCGCTAATCATTTTGCCCGTCTAGGAAAAGTCGCAGCCCACCCTTCTCTCACTCACCTCCGCCTGTCTGCTGACAAACGCATCTCAATCTCCATCAGTGAGCGGCCCGCATGACTCTCTCCACCAACAAATTATTAGCATCAAATCTCCCGTCATCTGCAGGCTATTTGTGGTGTGCCAACATCATTTCCTGCCCGGCGTGGCGAAATCGATTGCGGGAGAGGGAAACAGAAAAACCATTACATTTCCGCTCAAAAGCTGGATTCCCCACTCCGCCCCCTTCCAAATGCCCCATGGAAAGGAAACTAAAGATAAAGTTAGGGCACAAAAACTTGGGGTAAAAGACATGGAGCCAAGTTAGTTTAGTGCTAATTGTGTTTATAGTGTACAGAGAGATGGATCTTTTTAAACTACACTGATTGTGAAAGTATTCAGCCTCTCATTACTTCTTGACACTGTAATTAGTGCTAATGAGCACAAATTGCACCATGTGCTTACAAGTGTGTGTGTGTGTGAGTGTGTGTTTGAAAGGAGAAGTCATGTAATGTGCTGTAAGGCCAAAATGTAAAATAAGAAATACACTTAAATAATAAATTAAAAAGAAACCAATCACGATTTCTTGAACAATATTGCGATTTTGATTTTAATCACGATTTTGACACACAGACATGTTACAGTGTGAATCTGAAACATTTTTCCAAAGGAAAACAATTAGCTCTTTATCAAATACCTGTAACATGTCTCTAAAACAGACATTAGGCGAAAAAATTATTTAAATTAGGCAAAATAAGCCGCCTCTTCAATTTAAGAAGTCAAAATCAAAATGATAGGAGGGTCTTCTAACTTCCTATATCACTGATGACCTTGGTGAGTCTCCTTCTCTATGGGGTTCGACACAATGTTCCTGGCTGGCCATCACGGTGACCTTGTTCCCGGTCAAAGCCATATCAACAAATCGGAGAAAAAAAATCATATTATATACACACACAAATTGAACATATCATAAAATAATCCAAATCAGCTATCGCGATGCTACGAGCAATGCTTTCCATATGCAGGTCATGACCCTTGTGTTAAGAGGTGAGTTTGACAAGAGTCATGTGAAGGGGCTTTCGTTTCTGAGTGTTTATGTTTATGACACAGACAATGTACAGTACGACACCATTTCCCAACCTCTTAAAATGCATCTGTTGGAAATTAATTGTGTTATTCCACCATATGGACCACCACAGAAACCCATCTGAGCATCTGTGTAACATTTTCATGATAGGTCTCCTTTCAGCTGGGGCTACATTACTCTTGCAAGCGGCTGCAAACCCAGCAATCTTTCTGGCCTCTCTGCTAATGTTTGACAAAGAGAGAAAACGACAGATAGAGAGCTAGAGAAAGAGCTACAGATGGCATGGAGTTCCGTCCTCAGATTATTTGGCCTCTCGCTAGCTCAACCCAATAGCTCATGCTCGGCGCTGGCCCGCAGAGATCGCCGATTCCCCACATTTCCACTTCTCTGTCATACTTCCACACTAATTTCACTTCTAAACGTGCCAAATCACTCCAGTAAATCACACACATTCTCGCATGCACGCAGCGGTCATGCTCTGGGAACATATCATTTGGCATTTAGATATGAGAGCCCAAAAAACAGACAAAAACAAACACATTTCAATGACTGTCATTATCATTTTACTGTTCAAAAGAGGGGAAGAACAGAGAAGTGGCGAAGCATTTGAAGTCTTTAAGCGGCTTAGGGGACCGTGGACAATGGTGTAAAATGTTGGGCTTTCTTCGAGGGGCGTTATTTACTCATTTCATGCTTTGTTGGTCACGACTGCAGGATTCGAAAAGGCGGCGGGGCACAAAAGGCCGCATCGACGCAGGGCCGGCTAATCTAGAGGCTTGCTCGGTTTCACACAACAGGCTTAGTGCATAACGGCAGCCATGAACACCAGGGCCTCTATACAGCGGCCGGACAATCACCCACTTTTATGCAGCGGCCCTGCTTTTCAAAAGCCTGACCGGTATTGGGTCTTTGTCTGGACAAAAATCCCAGAGAAAATGTTTGGTTGAACTTAGCGGGGCTTTTAGCAGGCGACAGACAAAGAGTTAGCATGTAGAGCTTGAAAAAAAGACTTAGCCAATGCAGAACAGTCCCTCAGTTTCAAAGAATTAGACACTTCACCGTTTTGGGAAAGAAAAAAAAAAAGAGTGGTCTAAGTAATTGTGTTGGAATGCTAATGCTCTTGTCTAAGTTGACCAGGTGCCCTTGTTTTTGGTGGTTCGTTTCCTCAAAAATGTCACTGTCATTTCACCTTGTGAAGTAAAGTAATACCCTAATGTTCTATGCTTTCCACAAAAGGTTTTATTACAAAATGTTTAAGCTTATCATAAAAGCTATAATAAATAAATAAATAAATAAAAATTCCAAATATTAAATAAATTATTTTTTGTTTCATTTAAATTGCATCTTCATTTTTTATAATTAAAATTGTCATTATTTCATCGTCGCACTACTTAAATGCATAGCGTAAAACTGCACAGAATGCTGCTTTTCAGCCTCTACATCACACACCTAAATATAATTTTGAGTTGTATGACAGAAGAGGATTAACCATTGTGAAATACCCCCACCCAACACACACACACACACAATTTTAAATTCTTAGATAATACCACTGAAGATGATTTATTGATATATTTCAGAAATCTGGTCACCTTAAGCTAGTCGGAGGGTCATGTATCGATCATAGGGCTAATGGTAGCTTGCACTCAGAACGGATGAGTGCTGCTGAGGGTTCATTTTTTTCCCCCACGGGGCAACAGCAGTTCCATTGCACTGACTGCGCTGCTCTGTGATGGATATGTGTACTTGCTCACTCCATCTTCTCTAGTTTCTGTATGCTCTTTCTATATACTTCTGTTTCGCTCTTTTTCTCCATTACAGGTTCCCAATAAAACCACAGGGCACTGGACCCTCTTTTACTACTGGAAGCCTGGAAGGTGACAAATAAGTTCACCCAAACAGCCCTCAAAGGTTAGGCTTGCATTAAACAAAGAGAGAGAAATAGAGAAAGAGGAAGCAAGAGGGAGGAATAAAGAGAGGGAAGACGACAGGCGGATTGATGGCAGGGCAGCGAGTCTGGTTTCACTCTAGGCTTTTCCTTAACTCCAAGGCATTATCCATTCAGCTGTCACACACAAACACACACACAAAGCCAAGTCCACCACACCGAGGGGGTATGGTGACACAAAATGGAAGAAAGTCCACTGCCAGACCACTGTATCCTCCAAGAACCAGAGCTCTCCAGCTGAGCTAAAAGCAGAACAACTTTTCAACTCTCTTTCTCACTAACTTTCTCAGTCACACACGTTTGATTTTCTTTCCCGATGGGGACTTTCTATTGACTCCTAGAGGTTTTACACTGAGCTCACAATATTATTATTTTTTTTATTCTGTCCTTAAACCTTGTTGGGACCGCTTGCTGTAGACAAAACCAAGATAATCAGAAAAAGACAGCTAATATGTAAAAAAATATTTTTCTATTGTTATTATTGTATTATTACAGTTAATTACATAAAGTATTTACTATCCTAAGACTACCCAACCTCTAAATAAAAAATAAAAATCAAATCAAATTAATATAAATAAATGTACATAATATAAATATTCATTTTTTAAAAATAAATTAATATAAAATACAAATATAGATCCTTTATTTATTTTTTTTTTTTTTTTACATTATTATTTCTTATAGGAATAGTTCACACAAAAATGAGCATTCTGTCATTAATTACTCACCCTCGTGTTGTTCCGAACCAATAAGACCTTTTGTTCATCTTCAGAACACAAATGAAGATATTTTTGATAGATTGTGTTCTGAAGATGAATGAAGGTCTTACAGGTTTGGAACAACACGAGGGTGAGTAATTAATGACAGAATGCTCATTTTTGGGTGAACTCTACAAACAGACTTTTTTATTTCTGTGGACAAAGATAAGTAATCATACCCACTTACAAGTCAATAAAAATATTTTTCTCAGGAATTATTTAAGCTTTCTAGATTAAAAAAGTGCTTTTAAGTAGGGAGGAGAGGAAAAGAATATCTGATTAGAAATGTGTGAGGTGCTTTGAGTGAATGCTTGCTGCAGTTTAATAAACGTAAACCCATCATCTATAATTCTGGTGACTGCGAGCAGGGGAGGAAAAGTCGTGTTAAGCATGAGTCCCTTGGCTTCGCCTCAGATTAAGAGAAATAAATGTCTCTCTTCTCCCACGGCAGAAAAAAGGGGATCGCTCAAAAACACAAGCGCAGAAAACTCATTAAACCTGGTGGAAAATTAAAATGAGAGTGGGCTATGGACATCCACAGAACGGCACACAGCATAATTGTTTGATTTGCTAAGTGAATGTGCTCTGTGAATCAAAAAGGAGAAGGAGACAGTGAGCAGAAGTGTACAGTTCAAAAGAGCTGTGCGTTAAGGCAGTCCACCACACAATCTATAGGATAACTCTTCAATGATAATGAAAGAGTCTGTTTTATCACAAGGATGAAGCTGGAATATTCCATGTGCCCTCTAAGGGAAAAAATATAGTACTTTTAATGACTGCAGTGCACCTATAGGGAATGAGTGATATTGATCTTTACTGTAAGAATAAAGAAGTGTGTGAATGATGAAAGGCTACAGTAAAAGTCTTTCAGTAGCGGTAAAATGTCGCTGTGGTTAACATGTCCACATGGGCTCCTAATGGCTATTATGTATGTTTTATATTTATGTTGGAGGTCTTCAGAATGTTATAAGGAAGAAATGAAAAATAAATACAATAAACAGCAACAACTAACACAAGCTTATTGATTCTTTTTCTATTCTATTCCCTCTTATTTAATGTACTGTACGATTAACAAATGCAAAAATGTCTCTAACACTAGATTGCTCTATTTGTTTTCTATTCTATCTGTTTTCTTAATCATATAATTTGAAAAAGCCTTGCTATGTGTATTGCGTTAAGCTAACTGATGCTTGTTATAGCGCTTGTGTATCATTGCTCTTTTGTTAAATTCGATTGCTTCTATTGTGCTCATTTGTGAGTCGCTTTGGATAAAAGCACCTGCATAATGACTGAATGTAAATGTAAAAAAAAAGAAAAACCATAGAATCATAAAAAACAGCATAAGAGGAAAGAGAAAGACTGCTCAAAGAAAATAGAATAAAACACACCCACGCATACAGTTAATATATATACATATATTTATAAATCAATATAAATATACTCTAAAATACATATTTGCATTAGTTCCACAAGTTTAGTTTGATTTAAGGCTAAAGAAACTAAATTCATAACAGCATTATTGCCTGACTTTATTACTGATCTGCTGATAAATGCAAAATGTAATCTCGACTTCAAACTGTTCTGGAGCTTTCGGACTGAGTGAACTGATTTGCCTTGACATAACTTCAGAATCACTGATAAGCACAAAATACGGAATCATTTTAGGTACTTAATACTTCCCTATTGTACTGTTTGGAGCGCAGCCAAAGGAAACAGCTCCAAACACACATAAACACGCTCCCAAATTCGGTGGTGCCATGAGCCTGTGTCTCAGCAGACCTTTCTTTCTCAGTGACAGCTGTCAGCTTGAACTAGTGACCAAGCAAAAAACAAAGAGGGAATGAAAGAACAAGTGAGACAGCCTCTGGAGGCAGACAGAGAGAAACAGAAAGAGTGGGACACTAATCCAGAACAGCACCTGCTATTCTGTTTGTTCCCACTGGAGGGAAAAGACCCTCTCTGTAAACACCTGCACATGGATGGTAAATCCCCATATCGCATACATGGAGTGCATTCCACTTACAGCATGATACGGTGGCACCGTTTTAACCCTTCGACCTCCAGATGGTCGAGAGACATCCAGTCACTCTAAATCCTGTTACTGCCACACATATCTGTATATGGATACATTTCTGTATACTACTGTACATATGAATATACACATCCATATCTGCAAATGCAGTTAGTAACTGAATATAATATTATATAAAAAAAAAAATATATATATATATATATATATATATATAAAATGCAGACACACATGAAGTATGCCCAGCCCAGTCTCATGGCAATTCGTACATCGGATAATTTTAACAAATTCGACCTCCTTTGCAAAATCGTACATATAAATTTGTACGAATGACCTAGACCTAACCCAATCCCTAAACCTACCCATCATGGGGTTTTAGGCCAAATCGTACAAAATCGTACGAATTGGTCGTGAGACTGTTGGAAGTACCAACCGACAACTTTGAGCTTGATGAATTCTTCAACAGTTAGGCTAAGCATGTTTCCGTTTGAATGTGATCATTTCTTAGGGCTCAGGAATTAAATAAATCCAAAATTACATTAAAGTCTGCTTTGATCCACTGGCTTCGGGGTTAGACACAGAGCAGAGAGAAGGAAGGTTGATATGAGCAGTGTAATTCCAGTGCCAGTGTGGGGTGGACTTTGATTACATTTGGCTTTAATGAGCAGTGGGCTTTTACTAGAGGTGGAACAGATCCCATAAAACATAAGTGTACGGTTCACCAGATGTTTGAATGGGATTCGTCTCATGTCTTACAAACTGTGTCAGAACTCTTCTTATTTGTCTTTAAATTATCTGTTTATTTGTACAATATATTGTGTTTTGCTGACGCCTTACAGTTGACTGTTTTCAAACAAAGTGATAAAATATTAGATATTAACCTTAAAGTGCTAAATATTTACAGAATCGAAAACATGACCGCAGTACTCTGATACAAACAAAACCACGAGACATTATAACTAATACATACTTGGTTTTTACACAAGAAAAAAAAAATCCTTGACACAGTCAGGTGCTCAGTTGCGTGTCATTTTGCAAATGCCATTTCCTGCTTTCATTTCGATATGCTTTTTAATCATTTCAGTAGTCAAATGTCACAAATGATACAGTGTTTCGGTCTCTAAGATCATATAATGCCATTGTGGACTGGCACTGGGGGGAATGGGAGGGTTTGACATGATAAAAAAATGCAGTTGATCTTAACAGAAATGATAGCACAAGTTCACATGTGTTTCCATTATATTTGCTAATAGAAAACAAAAAGCAAATCTGAAACAACTGCAATTTTAAGTGTCGTGTGGATATATTCATCTAAACTGGGAGGAAGAATCTGTTTAAACTTACTGCTTCTCTGACACACAGCGAATTGTGGCGTATCTGTCCTTTCTCTGGTGGCATGTCTAATTAGAAATGTGTTGTGTGTGAGAAAGCTTTGAAGTCTTCTCTCCATGATCAGTAAGTAAACAGTTTCTCTGCCTCAGATCCGCGAGCGGCCCATCTCTGGCCTGGGTTTGTGTTTCATGTTTCACCAAAAGAAGACCAGGGCCTGTGTAGACTGCAAGCACACCTCTTTTTTTATTTCATTGGATGCTACTCTTTCATAGCTAATGCTTTCATTTTCTCCTCAATTTCTTTAAGTAAAATAAAAATAAAAAGATAAAAAGTATGGATTTCGACAAATCCGGGCACAGTTTAAAATTGTTGAAGTCTCTTCTGAAACTTAAGAGGGGATTTCTGTGGTATTTTTCTCAGGAGAAAAATCTCCATTTAATCTCATTTGCCGTCTAGGAGAAACAACTGAGATAATGTAATTTTCCTTCCTTTGGGTAGACACACATAGAGGGGGCCATAAAACGTGCACACGCACAACATTCGCACACACACTCTCTCCGATTCAGTTCACACGGGGTCTCAAACACACAAACGCACGCATTGGAAAAACATTACAAGACGTCAGTGGGACGGTCTCTGGCTCGGAGAGGTGGAGGAGGCTATAAACACATATAGTGTTTCAATTAAAGTCCCTATTGCTGTGGCTCAGACTCAGTGCCAGCTGTGTGTGGTTACAAAAGCAATGCGGTGGCTCCTTCCAATAGCCCTAAAAAGGCAAAACCACCAAAGCACTTTAACTCCCTCACCGAGAATAAAAAAAAGGGGGGATGAAACGAAAACAGAAAAGAGAGGAGCGGGGGGCATGCTAAGTGGAGTGCAGCAACATTAAGGGCATATTAAAACAAGATGGCCGACAGCTGGTAATGCAGTTTGTGTTGGGCGCAGGCTGTGCCGGCACTCATTAGGACACAGAGCACCGCCGAGCCGCCTCGTTCTCTCTCTCTTCCCTTCTCCTGTAGCCCCTGAAAAACACAAAGCTTCCTCATAATGTTCCCAAGTGTGTAAATCATTCCAAAGGCTGACACAAAGTACACTGTAAGCCGCAAAAATAATTAGGGCCAACTGCAGCTACCGCCTTTTCTTCCCCTTCTGCTTCGGTTTCTTCTTCCCAGCCTTCCGCACCCACAAGCTTTCCCTCCGCCGCTTGCCCAGGCAAATAAAAGCGTCGGTCCGCACTAAAGCCAAGGGGACATTAAAGTTATAAAAGTTGGCCGAGCAGATATGAGGTGTTCCTTACCGGGTCGGCTAAAACATGCTGTTTAACTTCCTCCCACTTTTCTCTGCAGGCTTCTCATTTAACGTCTTGGTGGAGCATGTCTTACTTTTATGTCCCCTCACATTCTGTGGCCCCCTTCTCTGACGCATTTCTCTGCTACCACCCTCTTTTTCTACTCCGACACGCACTCACTCTCCCACTTGCTGTCTGATGCGATACTAGACGGGGTTACATGAGCCCTAAGGCTGCAGAAAAAGGGAGAGGGAGAAAAAATGAGTGAGTGAAGTAGAAGAGGAGAGCGATGTGACTTCACAGAACTGCTGGCAGCAGGTCCTCTGTTCTGCCCTCGCTAACCCGATGCCGAAAAACAGGGAAATTCGGCCACGCTCTTCCAAACAGCTGCCAAAACCTCCATGACATGAAAACCGGGGAAAGACAGCAGGAGAAATTCAGTCAGCTGGGCCCTCAATCCAGTCCTCATCATTCTATTACACTCCGACACGGCCTTGGAGACGCACTTCACAAACAAGCTGAAATACATCTGCAGTGTGTGCACGCAGAGAGAAACAGAAAACACGTATATGATTATAAGAAAGAAATGGATTGGAATGGAGTGTTGGCAAAAAGCAGAATTTAATAACTGAATTGGCCAAATCCCATACTGTGATGAACCGATTAAAATGTGAGTGTCATCTACCGAAATGAAGACACACTAACGATTTCAATAGTCAACCACAAGCAACAGAGCAGAAATAATTGTCTATTAATTTCCTGACATTAAAAATCAAGACCAAAAGTGTTTATATAAATATGCTACTACTACATATACTGTAAAACATTACTTTGGTCTAAAGCTGCTTTGCAATGATATGTATTGTGAAAAGCGCTATACAAATAAATTTGAATTAAATTGAATTGAATGTTCAAATGTTTAAGAATGTTGTTTTTTTCCCCTATTCTTAAAGAATACTCTTATTTTTATTCAGAACTTTTATT
>JAUMHP010000040.1:7966679-7988070 GCA_032361065.1 Enteromius trimaculatus | reverse complement strand
TATATTTAAAATATAGTAGTCAACATTTGAAGTGAATCAAAACAGTTCATTAATTTATCCTAAGACAAGAACGCATTTTGGTTTTAGGTTTTTAGGACAACTTGATAAAAGGTTGTGATCCACACACAAAAAAAAAAAAAATCAAGACTGATAATAATAAATGGTTTTCGAGCACAAAATCAACATATTAAAGCAATTCTTAAGGATCTTTTGACACTGAAAACTGTCAGAAAATCCAGCATTCTCATAACATGAATAAAATGACTTGAACAGTTTAAAATATATTAAAATAATGATTAAAAAACTGTTTTGTTAAATTGTAATAATATTTCATAATTTAGCTTTTTGCTATATTTTAAACAAATAAATACTATCTCTGTGGACACTTTACGACAAAGATAAAAAAAAAAAACATACCTAAAAATATTATATGATATATTGATGAAAATGATTAATTAAATGAACCAAACAAATAAATTCTTACCTCCAAAAATAGTTTCATATTTGAATATTATAATTTATTTAAATGTTCTAGGAATATTATAGTATTTACAGAAGTGTAATTCCTCTTCCTCGAATTTACATTGCAGTTCCACATTTTGTCAATTGATTTAAAAAATGTGAATTTAGAATGCAATCTCCATGATGTGGAATCCTGATGGACAGAAAGCACGTCCTCTGTATACCGTACTAACTGTAATATCCAATAAAGTAAATTACGCTTAGCCATGCAAAAAAGACCAGTTCGTTTCATGCAGGTGAAACTGCCCCATCACGATCATTCTGAAAACTCTGGTTGACCAAGGAAGTCCTGTTAATAAAAGTAGGTTAAGAAGCCTGGTGGGGACTCCAGCACAGTGGCATCCCCAACACACCATATGCTGGGGACCACCTACGCTGGTCTTTTTCAGCAGGGAGTTAAAACACATAAAGATGAATCCTGCACACAGTGAAAGAGCGGCAGTCCTCAAAGCACAGAGAGATGGGAGACCTGGGGACTTACTACAGCAGCTTAGCAATGCAATACAGCACATTAGCATGAGAGATTACATGCTGTTTAAAGTGCGATAGGCCTTCAGGGGTGAGGTGTGGTACTGGAGCTGAGAGAAACTTCACTGTGTCTTTCCTCTCCACATTCATGCATCAAATTGAGGCCATTTGATAGAGGACAGCTTGTGTCTTTGGTTTCTCCATTAGGGGTCAGAGTTGCTTTTAACTAATCAAATTATCCCAGAGAATATGCAGGCTGTACTGTGCAGGCATGTGGTGCTAACACACAGGACTTGTGTGCGTGTGTGTGTGTGTGTGTGAGGTTGGTACTGAGAGCATGTGTGAGGGAAAAGCACCACCTCTGCACCTTCTGTCACCTGAGTTTGCCATCTAGCGGGAAAGAACTGGATTAATGCAAAGGACACATTTGTATGTTGCTCGTTTTGTTTTGTTTTTTACCCTTATGTAATAATGCAAATGCTAGCATGGGTAGACTGGACGCCTCTGTCTATCCAAAATGCAATATATGATGGTCCTCAGCAAGCTTGAAGTCACCACACCCTCACTGTCTTAGTATAACCAATCCAATAATCCCCAATGTCTACAAGAGAAAAGTCTGCTTCTTGCTTTATCTCCCAGGGGCAAATATGAACAAGGGAATAGGCTAATGCTAAGTGCCTTACTCTAATCACACAGCCAAGACAAACCTCATTTCCAGTATAATACCCTCAAAAACCATCCACATAATCCCGCTGACAATCAAAAGAGTCTTCACCCTTGCACGCCGCCGCTTCCCACTGGATAATATGGCCACCTTACAAAAATATCATCATTAGCATAAATCACTTTGATGGCTTAGCATCTGCCAAAGGGTGTTATTGACATTTCTAATGCCCATAAACACAACGTTCCTCGTCGATTCAAATTAACCCAAGTCCCTGAAGTTTCTTTCCTGGATCAGGTCAGATTTGCTCAGGAATAAAAAAGGAGGGTGGGGAGGTAAAAAAAAAAAGAGACAAAAAAGAAAGATGCAAATTCGTTTCTTCATGGCCAGCTCACCAGAGACTGCCCTGATTAATCAACATTAACTTCTGACTGCAGCATTTAAACATGAGCAAGTGTCAAGCTTTCATCTAGGAATAACAGCAACAAGCTTCCTTTCTGTCACGTAATAACACCTTCTTTCGGAGCTATATGACAAGCCGAGGAACTGCAACAGGTGAAGAAATGGTAAGTGATTTGCATAACCCTGTCATAAACATACGCCATCTAAAAAAAAAACAAATATACAGATGGACACAAAAATATGTTATGTCTTTCATACACACCACAACAAAATAAAATTAAGAACTTCCCCACCCGGAAAGAAACTTTTTTTTTCTGGGTAAAAAAAAAAAGATCTACTGGCCTCACAGTTCTTTGTTATTTTTATTTGCAAAACTTTTTGAATACGACAGCTCCTCAGGATTTATGGGATAGAATATTGAACACTGGTTGCACACTTCAGAATCTCAGCTAATGGCGAACGCCACCGGGGTATTGTCAGTGTCATCACGGATACTAGGTGTTCAGACATCCAGCAAATATGGGGAAATACATAATGTGTCAAGCAAGCTGAAATGTTACGTCATTGGCTCTCAGAACAGCAACAGTAACAGGGCAGGCAACCTCTGACCTCCAGGTTGCTAAAGTAAGTAGTAAGACGTTTGCCAGTGGCCCTGTGGGTTAAAAAAAAAAAAAACAGAGTTTAAGATTTTACATAGGTCAGCAGGGCCAATAAGGCCTCTGATGCACACATACTGTATGTGCTTTTCACAATAGCCTTGACAGGTCTCAAGTGCCCTACGCTTTAAGATGAAAATGAAAATTTGATTACATCCAGGTTACACTTATCCTTGAGTGGCCCCTCTCAGGTGCAAGCGCTGAGTTACGTGTACTTCACTTGATTATCCTAGACATAAAAATAATTTAGCGGGAAATTGTTGAATATCTCACTTATGAAAATGAGGGCTATTGAGCACAGCTTCTAGTGTGTGGCAGAATTGTTCTGAAATGTGTGAGAACACCTTCGTAAACAGAATCGTTCCTGGAATCTTGTATCATGGGATAGCATTTCACAGAAGAGCGTTAGCGTCAGAATCTATAATTGAGGTGGTGTATGAGAGCTCTGGAGGGCAGACAGGCCGGACAGCCCTGAAAAACTCATAGACAGAGGCAACAACGCTGGTGCCACCAGCGGCTCCAGCATAAGAGGCCTCTCTGGCTAAACTACTGATAAGAAGCATAAAAATCAATGATTAGCGGCTGGCGCCTATGCTAACTCAGCCAGTGCTATTCATTTGGATCAAACTTGGCCACTTCCGGCTCAGGCCTTGTGTACTTCTAATGTTTCATGGGCTCTTGATTTGGGCGATGCTCTCTACCACATTCATTGATGTTCTGCTAACAAAGGAGAGGGCTACAAATGGACCTGGAGCTCTGATGTAGTGCTAGCGTTCTCATCAGGATTTAACTAGCCTCTCAAAAAAGAAGACAGGCACGAAAAATCAGCACAAATTAATTTTAGCGCCCACATTAATGAATCATAGTATTCCCTGTACTACACACATAAGCAGCGGGGTGCAGCATGGCGGAAGCATATATGCAAATAGCATGATAAAGCAATTTACATTTTATATTTAGTTTTGCAGTGTGCTGAATTAAACTGCATTGAGCTAAATATAACACTAACTAAAAAAGTAAATAAAACAAACAAAAATCACGGATAGACACACAAGCATGATAGAGTATAATATATACAAGCATAATATAGTGAGTAATATGTTGAGTTTATATACAGAAAGATTTTAAGTCAGTAAGATTAGTTTTTTTTTTTTTTTGAAAAATACCACAGCTGCAAAAAAAGCAGTATTATTGGGAAATTATTATGACTGAAAATAACAATAAAAAAAAACATAATTAGTTGGTTTTGTTTTTGTTTATTGTTTAAGATGAACTTTCAGAAACACATGGTTCTTCAGAAATCATTCTAATATGCCTATTTTGGTGCTTAAGAAACCATTCTTAATATTTTTAATGTTATTCTTCAAAATACACGCACTGATAAAAAAAATATATATTCGAATGTCTAAAAGAACATCATTTATTTGAAATGGAATTTTATTGAATTTTGATTAGCAAAATCATTTTGGTTCTTTGTAAAAATAAAAGTGTTAATTTACTTATTTTAACAAAACAAAACAAAACAAAACTCCACTTTTGAACGGTACAGTGGCTACAATTTATTTAATTACTTACGTTTTTAATAATCCTCAAATGACAACCTTATTTTTTTTTATTATTATTATTTATAACAGTTATTAATAATAAATAATTCAACTCAGAAATCACTTGCATTGTAATTACATGGCAGAAACAATTTCAGCATTAAACCCCAGCTGCGATGCAACTTCACCTTTGACTCTTTTTTTCCACTGAACGAGTATTTTTTAATGATTCTGCAGGAGTAAGTAAAAGAAGGAAGGGTGAAAGGACACATGGATGGATGGATGAAATGATAGAGAGAGAAGTCGATGTGAAGCGATAGCAAAATCTCAAGGGGATGAGGCAGAAATATCTGGCTTTTTTCCTTCTCAGCAGATACTACAGCGGGACTGTGGAATGGTGCCTCTGGGAACAGGAACAGTTAATACATCACATGAGTCGACACTCTACAGTGTCTTTACCTTCTCTTTCATCTCCTCTGATTTTTCTTATTTATAAATCCATTTTTTTATCTGTGCTGTCTAACATCCAGTCTGTGTCTCGGCACTCCTCTTTTTTTCCCATCATTCACTTCCCTATCTCTCTCTCTCTCTCTCTCTCTCGGTGTGAGCAATGTACTGGTCTGTCACCTCATGTCACATGTCAGTGAGTGTCTCTGAATCACTAGAGAGCTCCTCTGCTCCAAACAACTGACTCCATACATATCCCACAGGCCTCTGGGGCTGTCGCTCATACAGCGCCACACAGGGGACAAAGACAGAGAGAGAGACAGAATAGAGAGAGTTTGTGTCCTTGAAGTGCTCAGCCAGCTCAGTGACCCTTTGCGCATTCAAGCAGTGAAGAATCGGCCCCGTTGAAAAAAAAAAAGCTAAAATTCTGCCTCTCGCGCCACATTTCCCATATTTCTTTGTACTCTTTGAGAAAATGCAGGCCTTGGACTTTGAGGAGGAATGTGTGCATGTATCTGTAAAGGCTGTAGACAAGCAGCTCTGGGATGTGTTAAGGCAGTATTCCCTCGGGTTTCTCTCTCTGACACACTGCTGGTAAAGTGTTTCTCCCTGACCTCCAGCTTGGTCGGTGGACGCGAGCCTAGGCCTAATGGATGAATTACCTAAAAACGACAAGCAAAACACATCCCAAAATATAGCAGGCATTAGAGAGACTAATAAATAAAGGTTTTGTGCCCTTAGGAGATTACTAAAAACAACAAAGCAGCAAATGCTTTCTCTCATCCTGAGATGACTCTCAAAATGCAATCCTTACTTCAGCAAGGGAAAACGGGAAGCTTTAATTCCTGCAAGAATTCTTAGAACTGGTATGATAGCCACTTTGACTGGAAGTAGTAATTATTAAAAAGAAATACAAACTTCTTAGCTTTTCTATGAATTTTATATTCAAAAGAGAAGATCTCAGATCGCTTCAAATTGCTCTGCCGAAGGCTACAGCAGTGGCTTTCACCTGTCTTCTTCCTCGCCACTGGGAGATGGCTGTCGTCTGAGGTCGTCCTTGACAGTTTGCAGTTTGTTTGTCTGAATATTTTAAATGTATTCGTGGGCCGAGCAAACTGAACACAAAGCAGATGACTTCAGAATGGAATGTATGGATTTTTGAGGCTTCAAGGCTAGTTTTGACTTATTTTAAAGGTGGTAAAATAAATTCTCTGTGTGATACTGTACACGGTGCACAATTTTTTTTTTATTGCTGAATGTATATAATACGATGTTCATGATGTTCTTTCATCCACATGCCTCACACAATGTCAGTGGCTCATTTTATAATGTGTAGACTGATTAATCTTCCTTGGATTCTTTCCCCTTTTTCTAACATACTTTCTGCAATTTCCCAGCTTCTCCCGATTTCGCCCTCCCCTTTTCTCTTAGAAGCTATGAATGATTTCTTTGTTCGGACAGACAGGGTAATTGAGAGGGCCCTTTCTGAGTATCATTAAAAAGGATGATTGCCGGCCATCCAAAAAATTAATGTCCCAGGTGACCTATAAAACTCAATTGATCTTAACAGTGGGCAGTGGGGGAGAAAAGAGACACACATTTAGACAGGCTTTCATCAGCAATTACACCACATTTTGTAATTAAATTATGTCTTGGTAAGCGTGGTAATTAAATGAGGTGTAGAAGGTTTGCTGGACTCCTGGCTAATGGCTAACAGAGAGAGAAGGAGGGAAACTCATGCCAGTAAAACTTCCCAGACAACTAAAGTGCTTGCATCTTTACCTAAAACCAAGGACAGGCACAGTAAAATGGCACTTTTACTGGCTATTGCTCTACTGGTTTGACGGCATATTTTTTTTTAGCAGAGTGACACCTGGCCAGTAAGACAGACGGCAGAGAGAAACGGTCTGTTTGTACTGGGAAAACGAATCAAATCATAAAACAACAATAGCACACACAAAACAAACAAACAAATAACCCACACACACAAGAAAAAAACAAAACACCACACGAAACAAAACAAAAAGCACAACACAAGAGAACAAAACAAATAAAATACAACAATACAGTAAAATAATACAAATAAAATACAGTAGAATGCTAATCTTACATATTTATTGCATGTGACTGGTGCAGGTTTTTGCACTTCACACACAGGGCAAAGTCTATTTAATGAATTCATTCCATTCAGAGTGAAACGCAAGAAAGAAAGAAAAAAAAAAAAGAATCCGGCTGAAATGAAGGGAAAAAAAATGTCTCTAGAGAATTACAAGCACTGCTACGTTGTAACAAAAATGAGTTTAGCATGGTGCTAAACAATGTGCTGCAGCGAGAGGTTGCCTATGTCGCGGTTCTGTTTTACATTTGCCCTCTTTTACGACTTGAACAGAGCAGCACATATCATCTGGGCTTTAGAGGTGCATTGTTAGCTTTTGCTGATTGTGACATATGGCACCACCCCCCGAGCGATTTGTAAGCTATTGATTCATTGCTATGTACTGGTTCTCCATGAGTGGCTTCTGCTTACGAACTTGCTAAAGCAAAATCAACCAGCAGACAACACTTAAAACAGCATTTGTTTTAAATGCGCCGTGACATTCTTTATATATGAGGCACGGTACAGAAACTGCAGCACTTGCGCAATCACAACGTACGGAGGCAAAAACCGAATTGAAGGATCCGATTACGGGGTTCCTGTCTGTTTCAGTAATTCTGAGCATTTGCATATCTACATTTTTTCACACTGACCAAAATCTGACACAGAGCCACTTACGTATTAACCCTAATCAGTATGCGTAAGAATCCAAGTACGCAAAAACTACATTGTAAATTAAACCTTCTGGCCTTTTCAATTGTGCTTATGTGCTGGACCACTGCGAGGAAGTTCATACTTTGCACAGATGGCCGGAAGCTTTTTCTCTTTCTCCATCTCCCTCTTATCCCTTTCAGACATCCCCTCCAGTGCTGACATCGTTGGCCTCTTCAGTGAATACCAAAAGGGCATGGCTATGCTTTTTTGGGGAAGTTCTCTAGGCTGGAAACTTGATGTTCGAATTGAGAAGGTGATTTGGAAGCGCAGAGGGAAATATACTCCTCTGCCGCACTCGAAGCACAAGGGCAAAAGTGGCACACTCTGTTCAAATACGCTGAGGAAAAACAGCCATATCCAAACTCTAATATTTGAACTGATCTGAATAACCGTCTCGAGGCACATCCGAACAGAGTCCGTTGTGCAGACTGATGTCAAACGTCAGGTTAGGGTGGAATAAAAGTGGCTTGTTAATGTTCGATTACACAGTCTGGTTTAACATGGCCCATTGTGCGTGGCTCTCACTCACGGCTCGTGAAACTGTCACTCTGTCAGTCAAAGCCCTGCTCTGGAAAGTGCCACTGTGGAGAGAGTGCTCTTTAATGATGGTGTGCTAGTGTAACAAAGTACGGTTAATGCCATTACGCCGCCAGCACTGCTTCATAACATCCCTGCCATAATGGCGCTCGTTTCAAACTCGGTTTTACGAGCTGCAATTAACTTTACCCAGATCACCACTTCTTTTTTTTTTTTTTTTTTTTACCTCCAGGTGTTGGGAAAAGGAAATAACACATTCTTTCACTGCGTTCCAGAATGCCAGGCCGGTGGCAGCAAGGCAGGTTTCCAACACCGGGGTATCGGGGGCTGATTTGGGGTTCAGATCTGGATTCGGTCCGCTCTGATGGAATGACCAGAGAGATATACGGCACCACAACTGGACAGAAATGAAACAAGTGGAGCTTTTATCAGTGTCCAGGGCTGGCTTAGAGCATCTAGCAGGGTCTGCTTGTAATCTGTCCAGTCTGAGGGGTGCGGACGAGGGGGGCAAGGAGGGTCGTACGCCAGTCTGAGTGGTCTACACTCTTGTGCTAACAGAAGACAGCTGCTTCTCGTTCACACCGGGTTTACTAAGATAAGAGCACTGACTCTATCAGCCAACGCTGCTATGTATACACTGCATGGAGATTAGTTTGCACACGTGCAGGTCCTGTTAAATATACAACGAGGGACTAGAAGTGGTACTTGCTCATCTATTTACACTCTAAACGCTTCTAATACAGGGTTAAATGCTATTATATGAACATTGCATGCGAAGCTAATGCTATAAAGAAACAAAGAAAAGAAGTACTAGGCTTAATCAGGACCATCAATCAGTACACTGATTGAACAGATGATTTGATGTTTCCTGACATAAGACCTTTAACCTGTCCGCATTTATCCGTATTTCCTTCCTGCGCGCCATCTGTTCTCAAGAATCAACTTGCGGTCCAAATAATGAACTTTTCTCAGCAGCGTTTCTGTCCTGCCTTCATTCTAGTTGATCTTTCATTACAAACCTAATAAAAAAAAAAAAATCTTTGTTACAATACCGAATCACAGAATCTACATGGAGGGTTGTATTGTGAGCCGACTTGATGTGAAACTGCAGTATGCGACTGCTGTTTCTTTGTAGGCATGCCCACTGATTGTAATGTCTTTGAAGTAACCCTCTGCTGCACAGGCCTATTCTCAGTAAGAGCTGTAGGTAACTGTGTTTTACATTGTATTAGCTCTGTGTTTAAACTGAATCCATATGGGTCAGTTATGTGTGTGCGTCTCTAGTGCCCAAGAGAACAGAAAAGAGAGAACGAGTGCTCTGGTATGTAATAGTTATTTTTGACTGGCTACATATCTGGTATTCAGAGCAGGCTTTCATGCTCTATATGAATGATATTTACACATGAATATAATTATGTGTGTGCGCATGTGTATGCGTATAACATTGAAGTAAGAGAAAAAAAAAGAAAAGGGGATAACAAAGAGAAGTTAAAAAGGGTCTGTAATTTTTTTTTGGTCACATCAGGAAAAACTGTTAAAACACCTCCATACTGAATAATAAGGCTTATATGAACAGAGTTTTATTTTCCCATTTCATGATTTGGCAGAGTAGACATCATTCATTCAATTTCATCTAAATTATTTAACAATTTAGTCATCATCAGCCTGGTAGCAATTTTCTTTGAATCCCAGGTGTGACATTATTACTAGAAATGACCATCAGGTGGTGAAATATATGTAAATATTTGCATTTCATCTGTGTAAATGGAGACATCAAGATAATGAGCTGTAAAAATGACAGGTTTGGTTTGAGTATAGAATAAGCTATTAATTAAACTGAATACAGACTATCAGCATTGAGATGGCATTTCTATCTTATTGTCTCAAACCTTTTTCGAATAAATTTCAGCGTGTTGCCTGTGCATTTACAGAAATACACACACACGCACGCGCTAGAACTGCAGCCACAGGGCCCTTAGGAAGTGCAGTGTTTCTCAGTAAACACACTCTCTGTTATGTGAGCGATAAGGGTGTTTGAGTGAGCTGCTGATAGCTCATCCTTCTTACAAAACAGACACACATGCTGTTGTTACACTGCTGAGGTGAGTTCACGACCCTCACGGGAAAACAATGCGTCTCAGTTTAGCCTCCGGAGATGCCACAAAACCGTAGCCATTCAGCCATGGCATGGGATGAAATCAAACTGAAAGCATTCTTTTGTGTCTTTTTTTTTGTTTGTTTTTGTGGGCTTTCGGATGAGGTAAGCAACAGCTACCTGTACGACTGCATAGATTGTAGTTTCAAGCCGGAAGGCAAAAGTTTGTTTTCCAAAAATGTGTCTACTACTGTTGGCTTGCTAAACAACCGGAACACTGCAGGAAATGTGCCTGGAGGGAACCAAAACTGAGATACTGGACACCAGCGGACTGTGTGAAGCTGTTTTCAGAAGGTGTATTTACAAACCTGATGTAAGATACAATAGTGTATAAAAACTGTACTAAAACGCACTAGTCTGTGACTCACCTCTGATAACTAGTACTGCTTTAGTTCTGTGTAAATTCAGTATTCTGTCCGTAAACTCACGCTGCATTCATGACAGAAAGAGAGTGTGTGTGTATATACATTGAGGAAAAAAAATTATATACATATGTTTAGATAGACAGACAGACAGATAAATAGATAGACAGATAGATTTAGACACACATAATCAAATAATCATTGTATCTTTTATAACTGAACCTCATAATTGTTTTGTATTTTTCTCTATTCTTTTGGTTTTTATTTTTTGTATCTGGAATTGCATTTTTGCCTTATTTGCATAACTATTAACTCCTAACTAACAGAGCAGTAGTCAAGTCGAGCTTTGTCGAGTCCAAGACCAGACTGGTCGAGTCCAAGTCAAGACCGAGCACAAATAAGAGGAAAAACAGGAGCCCCTTCAAGACCACACTCTTAACTATTCATAATGTATGTGATGTGAGAGACTATTGTATTAAAATATTTCCTATTGTAATAAAATCATTTTGCATTATTATTTGCAGGCCAATGCCCTAAAGAGTTTATTTCCAACTGGCCTTAACACATCTAGTTACTAGTGTGTCTAGTAAGAGCTTGATTAGCTGGTTCAAGTGTGTTTAATTAGGGTTGGAGGTCTTCCGTGTCCCGTCGAAGAATTCTCTTTGGTTTGTGAAACCATACTGTATGATGCTGCTGTTAGATGATATTGTGTCTGTGGTCAAACATTTAAATGATTGATCCCTTCACACAGCACACTTACTCAAAGCTCGGGATACGACACATGCGCATTGCTCGCAATTAAGGCTAGAATGGATGTGTTTTCAAAAAAGCCAGAGACTGCTGTTCATTTATTTTGGCACTGCCCTTATGTGTTTTTTTGGGAGGCAAAATGTACTTGATTTCATTACTGACAATGTTGATGAAAATATGACTTTACAGTGGAAAGATGTTCTTTAATAGCCTGGCTTCTGCGACTATTAAGCTCATAGGACCTTAGTCTGGCTTAACCTGCGTCCTTCCGATGCCTCTGTATGCTACTGGACGAATGGGGGAGAGCTCGTTTCTCATTGGTTCACACTTTTTTGGGAACAGAAATGCTCTAAAACGGCAGCTTTGCCAAACTAACTTTGCTCGCAAAGTGAATGTAGTGTCAAAGGAAGTATGGGCGGGCCCAGGCTAGTTCTTTTAAGCATTATTGAAAACACCAAAGAGTCCGAGACAAGTCGTAGACGATAGAAAATGTCTCGGTACTACAGCCCTACTAACTAACACAATTTTTCTATGCTTCAGATGCAGTTTCTGTCTAATATACTTTACTACCTGTAATTCTCTGCCTGATTATTTCTATCGGTTCACGTAATGTCAATAAAAGGCTTGACTGAAAGAAAAATGTCCAGAGAAAAACAAGCATAGATTTCTCTGTTTCTGGCTGGAATCAAAATAAAGAACTGTACGCTCTTTCCATTAGCAAGATAAATGGCATAATAAATACTTATCAAAACCACATAGTTACAACACCGGTATGAAATCAAAATATCTTTGCGGCATGTACATAAATGTTTCATTTGTGGTTGGCTCACCGAATCACCTGTCGCTATTAAATTATGTGAATTTTCAAGTGTAAACAATCATGTTACACAGCTCTATTCGGCTTATTTATGTGCCACGCACATCAGCGGTCTGGCTCATTGTTAGTTATTGCTGCTGCAATCGTTGCGCAAGGGCGCTCTTCTCTTCTGCAATCTTTCCCAACAGCCCGTTCCCATCGCCATCACCCCGTATCTTCCTGTGCCAGGTCTCTAAGCTAAACCACTGATATCAATAATTTCGTAAGGACCACAGAACCACAGCTAGCGTGGCCCGCACAACCCCAGAGCACTTTAAACTGAAAGAAAAAAACAACGGCATTGCTTTTCAATTCATACACACACTCTGCCGCAACATGAATGTCATAACCCTTATACAAGTATCTCATTTTATAATACAAAACATGCTTGGCCTTTTTCCGCACTCAAGGTCTGATGTTTTTTTTTCTCTCTGCAGATATACTCAGCACCTGGTTATTGTTAAAATGCAGTTTTTAATACAGACTTTCTGAACATATTTATCTCTCTATAGCCCATTTAATCACGAGTCCAATTAAAGCGGCCCTGTCTGAAAAAGCATTAGCCTGCTAAAATGGAAGCAGGATGTACTAAACTACATATATTAGATACATTAAGACACTCCTAAGATAAAAGGCTTTAGTTCTCATCTAATTGCTTATTAAGCACTTTTGTAAAGTTACCTGAAGTAATTAGGCAAGTGCGTTTTTAAATTGCAACATGCTCGATCGTGTTGGGATGTGTTGCTTCTTAGTACACAATCTCGCATGCTGTAATGCGTAAGTGTGTGTGTGTGTGTGTGTTTACAACTACACCCAGGCATCCTCCATGAAGGAATTTCTGCGCCCTGAACTGCTGTGCCGGAGTAAGCCGGTTAAGATATTTACAGGATTTGCATTACTGTTGACACATTTTTCTTAATCTCATTAAGCTGACACCTATGACCCTCTTTATATAAAACATAAGGAAAGGAGGTGGACACTTCACTCCACCAAGCAGAAAATCACTCCCAGAGGTCTCTATCACCTCCGATGAATCAGCAAAACAGCGACACGGACTAGCGGTGCTTATGGCAATGCAAGTAATAGAAAAGAGTGCTTGAGAATGTCCTGACACGATAAATCTGGCTTGACCGCTGGTCACTACTGCTGAGAAAATTTGGTGGATTTACAAGCCAGACACACACACACACACAGAATGTAAGCTCTTGACCCAAACCAAATGGGTTTCCGTGAGCGTTCAAGTGAGGCATTCCAGTCAGGGGAAAAAAGAAAAAAAAAAAAAGTGTCAGGACGGAGAAGTTCCTGCTTCTCTCCTGTCAAATCCTTTGATGCAGCTTCACAGGCTCTTAAAAAACGGGGCGAGTTTAGATGCCAGTTCTGGAACTTTCTCTCCTTCGGCTGGATACATGGACTAATGGCAGCGCTACTGCTTCCTTGCTCACAGCAGGGCAAGCTCTCTCATATCTGCTGTGCAATTTTTGATTAAAGCCCCTCAAAATAATGAAATAACAGAAATCAAAATGGAGACACATTAAAACCACAGTCGGGGAGCAGTGCTAACGAGACCCTGAATAGTCAGTCGAGGTCTTCGGTTCTTTCTCCCGTAGTTAAGGTTCTCCCCCCTTTTCTACCCCTCTTTCCCAGAACCCCCTGTAGTGCGCATATGTGTGTGTGTGTGTGTGTGTGTGTGAGAAAGGGAGAGAGAAACACAGAGGAGCTTCAAACAAGCTCAAAATCAAAAACAGATTCAGACAGCAGAGCAGGTGTCATAGGATGGCAAGATGGCTGCAAATGACAGAGGAGGCAAAGCATTTTCAGCTCGATCTAAAGTAGATTATCTAAACAGAAATCATAATTATGCAGAAAACAAAAACAAAAGTTTTGGCTTGAAAGTGATTGTATGCATGTAATGAATTAAGAAATGTAACAGATTAAATGACTTTTAATGAGCAAGGATGCATTAAATTGATCAGAATTAATTTATTTTATTTTAAACAAATTTATTAAAATATTAAATTACAGTAACATTTCACAATTTGTCTGTTTAAAAAAAATGCAGCCTTGGTGAACACGAGATTCGTTGTGTTCGTCAAACAAATAATAATAAATAATGCATACATGCAAAAACAAATTAAATAACTATTTACTAATAACTATTTTATTATTAGTAGTAGAATTATTGTTATTGTTTTAAAACATACATTAGTGCTGCCAAGTGAGTAATTCAAAATAATCCAAAATTAAAATGTTTACATAATATGTGTACTGTGTATATTTATTATGAATATAAACACACACACACACACACACACACACTATCAAAATATATTTATAAAGTATCTACTGGTGTAAAACTGTTTGTGTTTTTGTGTGTGTGTGTCTTTCCCACTCCGGGGGAGTGAGCAGGTGTCCAGTGACCCAGGAAGAGGGAGACACGGGTGGGCATGCGGTGAAGCGCATCCCTGGCTCAAATGTCCCCTGGAGACGGAGGACAAAATATCCCTCCTTTGTTAGCGGCCATCTCTCACTCGCCCTCTGCTTTCCTTTCTCCCCTCTCCCTTCTTCTCTGCTGCAGCGGAACACATTGTGCTCAGGTGTTTCTCCCGACCCCTTCTCCATTACAGGATATTAAGTCCAAAGAGTGAGAGCAGGCATTGCGACTGCTCTCTATGCCGAGCCGAGAGTGTCTCTGTGCGAGCGTCTCTCTCAGTGTACTCTCTAATAGAGTTTAAGGGTGAACTTGGAAATGTGGGAGCAGAATTGAGATCCTTTGACTAGAACCGTGTCTGACAGCGCTACACACACCTCTTTCACTTCCACTCTCAGCTGCGGGTTGACAAATCCCGCTTTTTCCCCAAATGGAATTAACCTCCATTGCGTTTGAAGTCAAAAGGCAGTGTCGCGAGGGCCAACGGCCTATCCGCACAAACACAATCTAGCTCTGAGGCGACAAGCAGAAAAATCTTGAAAGCTACAAATGACTCCATCTTGAATTCAGTAGAGAGGGGAGGCAAGCAAAGAGGTTGAAAACGCCAAACAGCGTGTCAATCATTTGGACACACTTTCTTCCATGGTGACGCCAGGCACATGTAAACAGGAAATCTTTTGGTATGGCTGGAGAAAGCTTTTTTCAACATTCATGTCAAGAGGCACAGCTTTGAGGGAAACGGTAGCTGAAGTTAATACCAAAGATCTTGTAATGGAGAGAAGTGAAACAAACCAAGGACAGAAAGAAAATGTTCTTTTTATTTTCTCCTCACGGACTCACTAACACTGTCTGCAGCTGTCTCTTGTTAGGACATAAGCCTCAGCAACTGCAGCATATGCCACAATTCAATGAGACAATTAGGAAAAAATCCACACGCACTTATGTTACATGTTAACACTTGTGCAAAAAAAGTCTAAACAATTGCTCTGTTGGAAAACCTACTGATCTGCCTGACAGAGGAGGCATTTTATAACATCATAGGCTCTTACAAAAGATGACTGTTGGAACTTAATTATGCTGCAATATACAATATCTTATTTCATAGGCACCCTTCAGTGAAGACAAGCTCCAAGAAGGACAAGTGGAATAAAGGTTGAACATAAATAAGTTTCATTGTAACAATATTAATTTAGTTCATATTTCATGCAACAATAATAAAAAATAAAATAGTTACATTTAAAATGTTTTTAAAAATTGAAAAATTGAAGATTATATGTATGTGTATATATATTTATATAAAATACTAGTTGCCTAAGAATTTTGCACACTACTGTATGTATATATATATATAGTAGTCTACAAAAGTCTTAGGCCACTAGTGTTTTCATCAACAAAAAAGGGTTTTAAGTCAGTTATTTCTATCTTTTGCGGTAGCCAGTGCCACACAGAGATCTGATCATCATCCAATCTGTCTGGAATGACATGAAGAAACAGAACAAACTGAGACTATTTAATTTAGTAAATAGAAGTTAATTGATAAATTAAATATATTTATGGGATTCTTTTTGAAAACATCCTTATTTTACAGCATTTTTACACAAGTGTCTAAAACTTTGAACAGTACTGTAGCTTTGCAGGTAGGTTTTTTAAGCACCTAGAAGATGTTGCCACAGTTCTTTTGGATCTAGTCTCAGTTCTGTTACTTCATGTGATTCCCGACAGACTGGATGATGATCAGATCATATCTCTGTGTGGAGCACTGGCTGTTGTCAGACAATAATCTCACTGCATTATTACAATTAATACAAAAATAATGTTTGGAAATGTAAACTAATATTTACAACTGACGCTACTGCAAAAGATAGAAACAACAGACCTAAAACCATTTTATGTTGGTGAAAATTGATATACATTTCTGTATATAATGCAATATACTTTATAACAAGTATATTCATTATACAAATGCTAATAAAGTTATTAATACGTATTATTAATACTTATTATTTTGTAAATTGAAGCTTCCTCATTCAGTATATCCTGTTTTTTTTTTTTTTCAAAATACAAAATTAATAAAATTTTTCTTTCTTTCTCTCTCTCTCTCTCTCTCTTTTTTAATAAATAAAGAACATTTTCTTTCTTTCCTTGTCCTAAAACCAAAACAATACCCGTTCTAACTTTTAGTTGTTCAATCATACAGTAAACCAATTTAACTTATTTTGCATCTTGGAGGAATTTAACTCTCTTAAAAAAAATGTTTGAGCACCACCGGATCACACTACGGCTTGTTAAAAACTAAACTCTCAGAAACAACAAGAGCGGACTTTTTCTGTTGCATCAATCTGGGTTACACACACATGCAGCCTCTTTCACACATATGAACTAGATTAAGCAAAGTAAATAAAGAATCCGCAGAATATGCTCCCAAAAGAACAGCGCTTACATTGCTCTGGTCATCAGAGATATGAGAGTCACCCCACACATTCATCTCATAATGGAAGCAAATATAACAATCCTCCACACTCAGCGCTTTGCTTTCCTTAATTAAGCCAAAAGGTGTTAATGAAAGTGATTAGATAAGGTCTTCTTAAAGGTTATTTGCACACAACACCTGTTAGTCTAAGGAATATTAATAAATGAGAATAAGTGACAGGAGAGTGCGTGTGCAGGGAAGATAATGAATGATTTAACTCTTCATTTTCCCCCTTTCTTTCAAAATGGCTGTCCTTTAACTCATTGTCAGCAGCTTTTATTCTCAATTCATTTCATAAAAAAAAAAAAAAAAAGAGGAGAAAAAACCTCCCCCATTTCATTCTCAATTGGACCTGAAAAGAACAACAAGAAACAAATCTGAGGGGTTTTAGTGTGAATAAAAATATAATTAAAAAAGCATGTTAGTGTGTGATGACATCTCCCCCCCGCCGAGGCCTCGCTCTGGGAGAGTGGCAGCGGAAGTGTGGCGTGAGGCCCAGAGGAAGCCTGTCACCTGAGCATTCTTTGAACCATCACAGCTGCTTTGTGGGAATGAGCGACGGCACCAAAGAAAAAGAAGGAGAGAGAGAGAGAGAGAGAGAGAGAGAGAGAGAGAGAGAGAGATCGTGGCTTCCATCACTTCTCCAGGTTTCAAGCATGATCAAATTTGCACTTCAAACCGCTGGGGCCTGTTAACCAGCCATTGTGTGTGTTCGCTCATGCGAGCAGAGCATTCCAGCGATGGCTAGGTAAGGTCTCCTAGCGCCCGACACAAAGACGGACCTTTGATTGGGAGGCTGGAGGGTGCCCTCAGGCCCGCGGAAGCAGTAATACGGGTATAAAGAGAAAGAGTGCATGCGGATGTATTGACTTCATTCTGCTAGTTATTGACTCGGGCCAGTCGTGAAAAAAGTGTGACAATGGTAATACTGTGCAAGAGAGATGTGCATAGCAATTCCTTTCACAGGGTCCTCTATGTTGAAAAATTCATCTCATACGTTTCGGAACACGGTAGCTGATTTCTAGGCAGTTCAAACCGTTTTTTTTGAACACCCACAAAAGCAGCTTGAGCACCTTAAGCTTCACCGGAAGCTTGTTTGTTGTTGGTCCAAGATGGCTAATGACAATCTCAGAGCAGCAAGAATCCAGTACCCAGGTTCCAAAACACAGCTATCAGCTTAAAGATGGATTTTCCAACATTTTATATCTGTTTGAGATAGCCGAAACAAAGGCCCTAGCATGGCTCCACTCACCGTTCTCACTGTCTGATTTGTTCTCGTGCTCTGTGTCGGTCAGGGTCAGGGCTGAGTTCGAGCGGCTGGACAAGCAGGAGTTGCGGCCAGACTTCACACCCCTGCCCCAGAGGCGCATGGCACGTTCCGGTGACATCACCCCCTCATTCTCAGTGTCGACATCTGAGCCTGCGCCAACGGAGTAGCCGCGGTGGGGGAGGCCCATCTCTGCGCAGAAGGCCAGGCCACGGCGTGTGGCTGGTTCACATATTCCCAGCTGCCTCAGGTTAAAGTTCTGACCTGTAAAAAAAAATGCAACAAAATAATTCAGCATATATCTATACACTTGATCCAATACAAACAATCTGCAGGTGCCAAATGTAAACACATACTGGCACTGGTGGGTGCATAAAATAGTTATTCAGCAATTAAATTATACTTTTTTTAAGAATCAAAACACGTGTGAGTATTAATTGAGTATTAATTGCTATGCAAGATTGAGTAAGCAAAGTAAATTAAAGTAAAAAGAAAATATCAGTGTCTGTGCTACATCTTTTAACATCTTTTACTATTTCAAACCCTAGAAGTATATAGATCCACAAACCCACACCTAATCAAAAGTAAGAGTAAAACATAATAAGAAATACATGATTCACGATTACATTTTACTCATCACAATACAGCTATTCAGCAATGTTTTACGTTAATGTTACGTAGAAATTAATTTTCTAAAATGTATTTACTGAAATTGATTCTTTCATTTTGAACACAAAAATATTAAGCATCGCTAATAGTTTCTCAAGCACCAGATCTGCATATTAAAATGATTTCTGAAGACTCACAGGAAACGGAAGACTATAATAATTGCTGCTGAAAATTCAGCTTTGCATCACAAGAATTTAGTTAAAATTATAATAAATTGTAATTAAAAACTATAATATACTTCGCAATTGTTTGTCTGATAAATGTAAATAAATGCAGCAATGGTGAGCATAAGACTCTTAAAAACATGAAATAATCATACTAACCTCAAACCTTTGAATGGTAGTGGGTGTATTTGAAAATAAACAATACATAAAAACAAATTATATAAACATAAATAGTAATATTTTGATTTAATATTTCATGTCAGTATACTCATATTGGTCTGTATTACTGTACCTATACTGTTATATAATTGTAATGAAAAAATGCTTCACATACACACACACTGTTATAATGCAGCAACTGTTTCAAACACAGTAAGACACTTTCCACACGCCCTAGTTAAGCAGAGGAAACAATCAATCAAAGAGACACTAAAAAGAGCCCATTTAATGTTCTATTTTGAAGTCTGACTGCTGTTTTCTACGATTATTTCTGCCATGTGCACTTATAGTATCAAGAAAATGACAAATAAACTAGAATTCTCTAATTCCCTGGACACTAGAAGCTCCTTTCTTACACACCCACACACCCACAGTAAGTGTATGAGCATGAGAAAAGTGTGTTTTTTCTCACTGGAGGGACTGGGGAAAGCCTAAGAGGGCTCAATATCACTCGCAGGCTGGACGTCATGGTAAGTGGTTCTCATTGTGAGTACAGAGTGGTCTCTTTCACGTGTGTGTGTGTGTGTGTGTGTGTGGAGGGGGGAAGCTCAGGTATGCTTTGTTGGCCTGTTCTGTGGGGTGGGAAGAGCCCATAGAGTGTTGGTAAAACACAAGCTGACAGGTAAATGGGCCTTGCTGGCATCTGGGGAGCCATTTGGGGAGTGTCGAGCAATGAAAAGATCCACGGCTCCAAAGAAAGAGGAAGAGAAAAGAAAAATAAAGCTGTAAATTGATACCGCAATCTATCTTTTTTTATTTGGCCTCTCTTTTTTTTTTTTTACCATGGGAGATCGTATCAACTGACCCAAAAGCCAGACAGAAAGGAAAGCTTCTGTAAACAACTCACACACACTATACGGAAGGCAAACTAACACCCCATGTGTGGAACAAAGAGACTATCAAGTCTCATCAGACAGTCAAATATCCGCAGACTTAGCAGTCTGTTCCCGAACACCCACAATACACTGCACATGTGAGTTCTGATCGCTTTTTGGAACCACAATTATAAACCCAAGTTACCAGAATATCTCTTTCTGCAGAAGGACTATGATGTGCATTCCAGCTCAGCTAGTGAAAATACAGAAAGGAGGGGAAAAAATTGAAATATGAGAAAGAATGAATTTCAATTAGAACGAAAATGTCATAGATATTAATTTCTACTCCTAGGTTATATTTAATACGTTTTTTTTTTTTTCAAATACAGTTCCGTACAAACTGAAGTATTTCCGCTGAGCATGGAGGGCAGTCACTTGACTAATTGTTATCCTGTAGCATCACGTATGTTCCCTGGCAGCCCTAGTTGTGCTAAGTGAGCTTGAAAAATATGTTTCACAGTGAGACTGATGATGTTTTCTCTGTGCACCTTCTACATGTATTTTGGAAGGATGCAGATAAACGGCAGCAATTAGCCGTGAGAGGGAACACCGCGGCAACACGTCTAAACAGCCGTTTACACGCTCTTTAAAAATCTTTTAATGAACTGACTGCAGTCTCTTGGGCTGTGCAAAGTCTCAAACTGAGCGAAAACCGCTACTGAAATGAAGGATTATTTATATCTGTGTCTAACCGGAACAGCCAGAATCACAATTTCTATCTGATTTTCTGTAATATACTGTAAACTGCCATATTATTTATTGTAAGACTTAGTTTGCACAATGAAGGTGATAGAATAAAAATAAATCAGCTCTAGAAGGCGACTGTCTTCAGCTGTCTAATCATTAGATATTTTTGTAATTAAAATCCAATTACTATTGCAGTGAAATGACTGAGCTAGACGTTTGTGAAAAGGTGCCGTTTCAGACTAAACACTAACAGACTAAACACACACACACACACACACATACTGTATAAATAGACGGCAAAGGGAAATGTGGTACAGACTAGAAGATAACTTCATCAGACTGGTTTAGCACTTTAAATCTGGATGATGATTTCAGAAATGTCTCCAGGCTGTTAATATCTGACTTCAAAGGCAAGGTGGAAAAAAAATCACTTTGAAAGT
>JAUMHP010000040.1:7941327-7962251 GCA_032361065.1 Enteromius trimaculatus | reverse complement strand
GTTGATAAGCTTAAGAATAGTGCTGAGAGGTCAGAGCGGGACAGTCGGGTGGGGGTGGGGGTGGTGTCGGTTAATTGATGACCGCTCTTTGTCGGCCTGTAATACGCCAAGAGTTACTGATAACAACAATACAGCCATTAGAAGACCGAAATAAAACACCGGATCAGTACATCCAAAGCGGAAGGGATTGAAAAAAAAAACAAAAAAAAAACAACCTTTCATTAAACCCTGCCAGCAAGAATTAATAAAATCTACCTAAAACATCCTGGGAATCGATGAAGAAAAAAAAAAAACGAAGAAACTGAAAAAAAAAAAAAAAAATACATTAATGGGAGATGGTGGAGTAATAAATGATGGTGAGGGCCCTAGGGTGCGTTTCAAATGTTTATTAGTCCAAAACCCTCTGCTTCTAATTCTGGGTCCAGATAATCGCTGTACTTTAATTTCTTTCTTGGCTGGCCCTCTTTTGGAGCCCTCCCAACATGCTTTCCATGCTCAAACATATTTTTTTCGCCCTTCCTTTTTTCACCCGCTCTCTCTCTCTCTCTCTCTCTCTCAGAGGCGGCGCTCTTGATTTTTTTGCATGCAGTGTGCGTAGATGATTTTAAAAAGCTTCCCTATATGGACGTGTTAGAGGACAAGAGATTCGAAGGGCCCTGAGACCGAGGGGTATAGATGTTTTCCCAAACAAAGATAGTTACTAGTTACTTCCACATGTGACGTTAATGTGTCAGACCGCAGAGAGAAAAAGAAAGAGAAGGTGGAAAGACGGAATATAAGGGTAATTGTGATTCTGAGGTTCTTCCATCGCAGATCACTTCTCTTATTGGTTTGCACTGAAAGTGGGCGTGTGTATTTTTGATCTGGCATTAATGTTGCATAAGTTGACTATTTTTTCAGCAGTTATATGCTTCTGTTATATGCTTGCAGATTTTATGTGAGCCTGAATTCACAAATAAAAGCATCTGCACACACACACACACACACACACAATCTTGCTCTTCAGAGCAGAGACAAAGACTTTTGCTTGTCAGGCCCATATGCTGATGTCACTGCAGTATGAATTACATTGTTACCAGAAGTTCTTTTTATTGACCATTTATCTTCTCACCACCATCATAACCAGCAGACTTTCAGAGATATTTATTAGAGCCTTTGGCAGCTAGTGTAGTTTTGCTGTGCTGTTAAATATTGAATCAAACATTTAAAAGTAAAAAAAGTAAAATGCTATGAACAAAATGATAAAAGACCAAATCTATTTTCTTATCAGCTGACTTAACAAAGAAGACTTTTGTCTATGATGAATACGTGTGGCATAATTATCTGATTCCTCTCTGTCCTCGTAAATGAATTAGGAGCAGCTGATCAACTGCATTATTGGTAATTAAATTCTTAATTAAAAATTGCTGCGGTTCAATGACTAGCACAAAGCCTAAAATAGAAAAACACTGACATCACTAATACGGCAAACTGTTACAAGAGGTTTGTTGAGGTAATTTGAGTATTGTATTGGCATGGGAGTCTGAGGGGAGGGAAAAAAAAAACTGAAGGATCGTTTACGTTTGCAGTCAGACAGAGTGAACATGTTAAATTATCAATGAGGATATATTAGTATGTCATGCTCCAGTGCACGTATCAGCAGTGATGTCCTGCACAAATCAGCCAGTATTATTTAATATAAGAAATAATCAGAAATTAAGGAGTCAGGGTACAGTTCATATTATTACAAAGTGGTTCATATATAAAACAATGTCCTCTAAGCAGTATTTACATCATACATATATGGATAGCCCATGTTGAGTAACTAAATAATGTGATGTTATTGTGGAACAAAAAATATTTATAATGACAGCTCAGAAGTCTTGTTTTCTATGTTAATATATATATATAATATTTTCCTCAACAGGCAACAACTAATGTATTTTCTCCTTTTATTTTTACCCGTAATCCCTATTACTGTTTAAACAAACACCGTGTGACAGTCTTCAACTTCCTCTGCTACAGTTTTAAACACCCACCAGACTGTGAACCCCTCAAACAGCCCTAATCAGTGTGCATATGTCTTTGTGTGTTTGTAGAATGAGTCACTCGGTGTTGAAAGAGTATGTGTGTGTTTTGTGTCTGTGTGTGTGCTTGTCCGTGAGAGCGGATGCAGGAATCAAGTCAAGCGGAAAAGTAACACTTGGCTCAACAGGGGGGATTTCGGCTCGAACCTGCTACAACCGAAGATGAATATGCAGTGTTTTCACATGTGCAAATGCGAGCATTTGTGCTTCTGTATGTTTGCACATGTCCCTGCTGGCTTCATTGGTGACCTCAGTCAGTGCCAGGTGACCCGTGTGTCTGTCCGTGTGTGTGTTTCTGTGTGTGTGAGTGTCATGCACGTGACCGCAGACAGTGTGAGGAGGAGGCGGCAACGCACCAGGATTACAAAGATGATAGTGGGAATAGAAGTAACATGCAGCATAGTGGGTGTAGTAACACCTTACAAAAACATATATACACTATCAGTCAAAAGTTTTTTAACGGTGAGATTAGTAATGTTTTATGTTTTAAAGACGTCTGCATTCATTTGATCCAAAGCACAGCAAAAACAGTAAGATTTGAAATATTTTACACTAACTATTTTAAAACTGAATTTATTCCTGTGCATTCAAGTTGAATTTTAGCATTATTACTCCAGTCGAATCATGTATGTATGTCCAAATACATACATACAAATAAATACATAAACAACCCAGTTGCAGTTTGAGCGAAAGAAACTGAAAACAGCTTTTGCACAACTTTAATTTTGAAATTGTCCTTTTCTTCTGTCTCAATGCACAGGTTAATATCCTTATCACAACAGCCAGAAAGAGAGAATGGAAAATAGAGAAATGATCAGTGAGGAAGCCAGCTAAATTACCGGCTGAGCACACTTGACGATGACTTCATTCGGAAGGTTAAAAAGCAACTAAAATGAAGTGGAGAAAAAAAAAAAAACATTCCTTTTCCGTAACACTGAACTCCCATCATTCTCAACAGCTTGGAAACATCAGCTGGGCATTTCCACTTTATGAGAATTTCTTCTCTCCATCTTTCTTCTTTTTTTGGCCGGTGGGAGGGTTGCAGGTTTATGTTTTGCCAGCTTGTATGATATGAAAGCTCAAAAAGAGAAGAAACACAAGCCAGACCGGCACAACTGTATCCAATATAAAACTTAAGAGTTCTGTATGAAAGAAAAGGGAGAAAGTGAGTGAAAGAGAAAAAAAAGAGAAATAAAGGGAAGGAGCTCTGTAAATTGGGATCAAAGGAAAGAAAAACCTTAGTGTTAGCTGCTGTCGAGATCTTTTGTTTATCCCACAAATGCCATCATCAAAAAAGCAGCTTTTCCCTCCTGCCGTTAATCTTTCCTATGACTATTTGAATCGGTTAGATGAAAGGAGTGTGGAATTAAAGAAGAAGAAAGGGAGGAACGGACAGGAGACACTTAAAGAGGGAATGAATCAGGTTTGGAATGGAAGTGACCCATTTTCCAATAGCAAGGGATTACCTGCCCTAAACACTGCTGCTCTTTTCCTTTTGTCTTGTTCCTTCTTTCCTATTCCAAGACTCCTCTGGTGAGGAATTGTATTGGGATGAACTGAACACGACTAAAACTGCTCACTTGACCTCTTTGTCTCAAGGAAAAATATTTCTCTTTCTTCTTTCTCTTCGCAGACTGTAATGGCAACTAATGGAAAAGTTTTAATGTTGAGACACAAAGTCCTAGAAGATACATGAGGCAAGACATCACAAGTTTTCATAGAGTAAGTATGAAAAAACAGCTAGCAGTTAATACTGTAAATCTGGTGTTTGTGTTTAACACCTGCATTAAATACTGTATAGAATTGCATTTGCTTGCTTACAATTGCTTTGGTGAAAATAATTATGAAGATAAGTGTAAATGAAATTAAACCCTTGATGCATGAATTACTGCATCATATCACAATTGAAAAAAAAAGTGTTTCATTTTAAACGCTATTTTATTAAAGTTAAATTATGTTCTTATTACTCAAAGTTTACTATATAGTTGCTATCAACTGAATAATTCTATTTTACTTCTCAATATCAACATGATTGTGAGTGGGATACTAAATACATCAGCTAAATATTCAGCATCTTAAATTTTTTGTTTCACTAATGAAGATAAGTGGACCTTTCACAATACCCACACTTGGGGTCTTGCAGCAGTATTTGAGGCTAAGCATAACATGTTTAGAAGTGTATGTGCCCCTCGTGTTCACTTGTACATGTCTGTGAAATTTGCAATTTCATTTTAAATGCAAATAGTTTGAATAAAGCTCTGAAAGAAAGAAAGAGAGAGAGAAAAAAAACAAAACGTAACACTTTACTTAACACTCCGAGTGTGTCCCATCAGGTATGTCATTTAAACAGATACGTGAGAAGTGCACATACCACAAGTGTGTTTATTGGGATAGGCATAGGCACTTGTTTAGTTCCTTAATGAATCGCTATTTTTGAATGACTCACTTAAATGTGCAATTTAAGGATTCGCCAATTAAGTCAGACATCTGCAGAAAGACAAGATGTAACCTGAACAAAAAGAAAACATCTGCAGAAACTTTACTTTGCTTTACCATTTTCTTCAGCCATTTAAAATTTTTATTACACACATGCAGACATGTTGTTTTTTGTGATTTATGGGGACTCTCCATAGGCGTAATGGTGTTTATATTGTACAGACTGTATGTGGTATCGCCCTACACCTAAACCTACCCCTTACAGGAAACTTCAGGCATTTTTAGATTTTCAGAAAAACACCATTTAGTAGGTTTTTTAAGCCTCTTGAATTACAGGGTATTTCAAATGTCCTTATAAATCACCTTCATATTGTAATACCTATGTCATTATACAAATTTGTGTCCTCATAAACCACATAAACATGCACACACACACACACACACACACACAAATAAACAAAACAAAGAGGCAGCCACAAATAATAATAAAAACCATGGGTAAAAAGTCACTCACATCTTGGTTGCTTAAAATGGCTTTTAAAAATGAATAGCAAGCATTAAAAGGGTTAACAACAGAGCTCAAATAATGTTACCCTAACAGAGGGAGAGAGCAAAGTATTTAGGGAGACGGGTGTGTTAGTGTGTGTATAGTTGTAATAATTATCTCCATCAGCAGAGAGGTTTAACTGTGGGAGCAAGACATTCAGGCCACATGCTAATAATCTGCGATCTGTTAAGAGACAGACTCAACAGCTTGAGCTCATCAGACATACTCGCACTGAAAAGTTGGAAAGAAGCACAGAAAGGAAGGGTGCGAAAGACAGAGGGCGCGAAAGTGAGAGAGAGAGAGAAAGAGCGTTTTTCACCCAGCAGAACACCCAGACACTGACAGTGAGGGCTGGTAAAATTGGAAACAGAGGAGCTATCAATGTGAGAAAAAAGGAAACGTATCAAGGTATGTGTGTGTGTGTATAAGGGGGGGTGGATTTTTACAAGGGTTGACAGAGGGTCCTTCTGGAATAGAAGGGTTCGATGTGGCTGAACATGGTGTGAAATTAAAACTTTTGGATGATGTTGCAGCCAAGCGGCCGCATCGCCAACGCTAAATAATCACCGGAACTGTGGTGGTATGGAGGGGAGCCGGCCAAAGAAAAGTAGCCAAAGATTTCATTTCCAGCCGGCCGGAATGAAAGCTCTGCTCAATGAAGAACAGAGATAATATGTGGAGGCCTGGTGGCATCAAAGCAGGATTTACCAGAACTCCTGAACACGGCGCGACTTTTCTACCCCATTCTTTTATTTTTTTGCTGTCGCCTCTGCCTGAAAGTACGAAGGCATCATTAAAATGTTTCAGTTCAAATGGTTGTCACTCTGCTCTTTCAGAAACTCCCTGCGTCACTTCGCCACAACGCCCGTGTCAAACGGTCCACGCCAAATGTGCAGGAATGACAGGAAGTTCAGGCCCATCTCTTTCCCTGAGAGAGAAGAAATGCAGAGGGATGAAAGAGTGTTTAGGCAGTGTGTGTGTGTGCGAGTGTGAGTGAGTATGTGGGAGGAAAAACAGAAAAGAATGAAGAGGGATGAGTGCGAGACGGAGAGAAAATGAAATAGAGCGCCAGTCTGTTAAACATCGCTGATCACCCAATATAAACGACATCATTCCTCTCAACAAATCGCACCCAAATGCTTTCAGCTGGAAGTGTTTACCCTCTCCTCCATATATATGTCTCTCTGTTCTCTGTGATTTATGCTGCCTTGTGGTGATTGGCTGTAAGTTTGAGCTGCCACGGTCAACAGGATGCCACCCAGCTCCAAATTGGAGAAGCCCGTTCTCTAAACTTCGCCATTAGCAGTTCTAATTACGAACAGCCTTCAGTTAGACCACCGCTGACACATTTAAACACACACACCTGGACGGAAAACTGAAACACGTCTGAATGTTACAAACTCAATAAACGTGTCTAATTTAGCCTCAACACATCAGCATAGCTAAAGATGCTTCTATCGAGATTGTGTTGCTTTAACCTTGGTTGCCACTGGTTACCATTCATCCCGATGGTTTTAAATCTGCCAAGTATTTTTTTTTATTTTTTATTTATGTTTACTACCCGAGGTAATATTACATTAAACTAATGCATCTATGCGAACGTCTATGACATGTCAGTCAGAGGACGTGTGAATATAGGACAGCGGTGCTGAGTGCTAGCAGAAACCTGAGCCGGTGGGACAGGCCTCTAATAAACTAGTCCCGCTTCTCTTAATCTATGTCGGGTGTTTCAAGTGGGGCCCAGTTGTTTCCAGATGGCGGAGGGCTGAGTTGTGTGTGTGTGTGTGTGTTAATGGCGGTCAGTGGGTTTTAGTGAGGTTAGAAGGTCACGCTCTGATGGCAGCTGCACAAGACACAAAAAAATGGCGTGACATTGATGGCTAATTCAGATGAAGACAAAACTGATCCGTTTACACAACAACGTACAGCTGCGCAGAAACTACACCACCTTCAGCCACAGGCTCGATAACTGTTCACACCGTCACACACTAAGAGGACAAAACACAGTCTGGAAAAGTGAAGGGGTGAGACAGCAAGACTGTTTTCAACAATTCCAGACACCATTACTCAGACAATTTATCCTTAGTACACATTACTTATACTAATGCAGTACTTTGTGTGAATTTTATTTTGCTTCCTAAAAAATAGTTCTGCCATTTTATCCATTTTACTTGCCATTATAAGGCATTTGTTTTTGAATTATATATTTTTATATTTATTTATTTTTATTTAAACTGTACTTTTATTATTATTATAATTATATAATATTATTAAATTATATTTAATGTTTAGTCTGTGTTTTATTTATTTTTTTTATTTTGTATTTATTTGTACATTTTTCTGTTTTGTATTTAAAATGATTTATTTTTAAAATCCAGAAGTATTTCAAACAGAAGCATGTTCAGATTACATGTTATAGTCCACAGCTTTATAAATTAAAAGTTCAGGTTATAAAGTGTGTTTAATGAAAGGCTCGTGTTGTGAGATGCTTAAAAAAATACACGTCCAGTGTGAATGTCTCCAGGAAATTGCATGTATATTAACCTCCCCTCATTAACTTCCTATTTACAATATTTTCAATAAATAAATAAAAAAACAAAAAGAAATCCATGACATTGCATTGCACACAAATATACAGCAAAGGCACAAACTATAAAACACAAATACATATGCACACATGTCACTGAACATGTCTGACACGCAGAGATAGCAATGAAACAGAACTTTGGCCCAAGAGCATCACTGAGCTTTTGGAAGCACTTGTCTCTCACTCCCTCCTCTCATTTAGCGGTGGCATAACCCAGTCATCTCTGACACATCAGCCAATCTGTTAAATGAGAAAGCCATCATTTGAGAGAGAGAGCGAGAGAGCGAGAGAGCCTGAGAGAGGGCGCAAGTGAGAGAGAGAGATTCATCTGGTGAATCTTTTAAGAGGAGTTCCAGTAAAGCTCCATATGGCACAGAGCAGCAACAGCAGGCAGCCAGGGAGGGGAGGGAGACAGAGAGAGAGAAATGGCTAAAAAGAGAGATGGAGAAAGAAAAACATGCAGTGAGACAGCAAATCAGACTGTAGTCTCCTTGATAAAGTCATAGAAAGTCAGTTCAAACAGTGCCATGTCTACTTGTCTACGAGGCCGTTCACACAGGACGTGTTCTTGCTTTCAAAAACAGCGAGGCATGTCTCAGCAGGTGAAAGCATTAATCTACAGCCCGCTTATGCAGAAACACAGCACCTATGGATGCGAAAACATGAACTTTTCCAGATCTCCAGCGCTGTCCCTCTGCTGCGTCACTTTGAAACACTCGCTTCTTCCTTTACGCCATCCCTCAATGGTCGTCTGTCCTGATAACCTGCCTCTTATCTGAGCAGAGCAATGAGGTCATAATTACACAAAGAGAGAGTATTAATCCCACCCAAGAGAGCAGAAGGATTAATGCCCCGATACAAGCTCCTGTTATCGGCCACAGAGAAAGAGTGTGAGAGATGGGGAGAGAGAGAGAGAGAGAGAGAGAGAGAGAGCCCTGCAGGAGAGTGGAGCAGGGCAGCACACTGACAGCTCCCACTATACAAGGGAGGTCGAGTAATTTAATAAGCCACTCAGGAAACAATAGGGAGGATGATCAGCACGCCGGGAGCTGCTTCGTTTGAGCTCAGAGTGTGAGAGCCAGAGGAGCCATCCAGCTGTTTTAGCCATCATGCGCACACTCACATAGCTAATTAAACCATAAAGGACTATGTAGTATGTGTGTACTGAATGCACAGCAATATATTTACAAACACACACCAAAAACTCTGTTTTTTAACATTTTTAAAAACCATGTTTTTATTACGTTATCATGTTCTTATTGTGTTTTAGTTATTAGTTGTGTAAATTAGCCGTTTCAGTAAAAAAAAAAAACGCAGATTGAGATTAATTGGAATGTACAATAAAAAATTAAAACTGGAATCTTATATATATGTATTATAAATATTCCAATTTTTAACAAATTTCATTGTAAAAGAAACTACATGTTAGTTTAGGAATTAAATGAAATTATGAAAAAATAAATAAATAAAAAAAAAACAAGTATGCTTGTACTAGCAACTAAATAATGATCAGATTTCATATAAAGAACATGGATCAGAAAAGGATATTTGAGTTATGAATATTTGCCTTCAAATTAGACTCATAACCAGATCCGGGCAGAGACAGCAGAGGGGCTGTATTTCTGAAAGTTGTTTCTTTCCTCTTGGGAAAGTGATCAGAAGAATTAGCTTCTGTTTTATTATTATTATTAGATGAGAAAAGAGTAAGACTCTAAATTAAAAAGTAAAAAAAAAATAAAATAAAACAAAAAAAACCCTGGAATAATAAATTAAAATGTACAACACACTCTTCAAAGACATAAAAGGGAAATTATCTAGGCACAAGCTATGTGCCAAGATTCATTGCTGCGTTGTGTAAAAATCTCACAGGTGAAATTTCAGCTAGCAAACGCTGTGCATAAAGTTACATGAGGACACAGGAGTGATCATTTCCGAAGATAAAAGGCAAAAATACTGCATTAGCTGATGGTAGTAGTCAAACTTTTTTACAGTTGTAGCTTTTTAGAACTCGTTCAAACTTTAACTTCAAAGTATAACGTAGATATACAGAAATGATTTACAACAAGAGCTTTTGAGCAATTATATAAATAACAATTGTGTAGCAGTTAGCAATAACAGAAAATGTATTCCCTATTCATCTTTGCTTGAAAGCTGCATCTGATGTGGGATACAGTAATGAACTAAATTTAATTCAATTTAATTGTGAAAGGTAATAGTAATTTCTAAATTCTACAATTTTTCAGGAATTGTAAAAGAAAAGAAAAGAAATGAAAAGAAAAAACTATCTCACTTTCTTCTGTGATGTGTACTAAAAAAGGTAACCCCAAATACGTTCTACTTTTCCTCCCTAATGCACTTAAAAGTTAATGAATCCAAGGTTTTTTTTATAAATCAAGTAAATATAATAATGTTCAAAATAACAAAACATTAATATATTAAATGAATAAAAACTATTACAATATAATATCACTAAAAATTAAACATATACATTACCATTCAAAAGTCTGGGGTATGTTTTTTTTGTTTTTGTTTTTTTTTTAATGAACACTTTTCCAGAATTCAATTGATCAAAAGTGACTAACGAAATTCATCATGTAATGTAAAATGTCAATATCAAATGAATGCTGTTCTATTCATTAAAGAATCCTAATCTTAAACACCAAATCAATAAATCCTTTCTGAAAATTCAGCTTAGAGACTTCTGTTGTACGTATATAAATGACTAAAAAGTAGGAGTATTGATTTTAGTTAAACCTATCATTTCTTAGCAATAGCAGCTTCATCAACACCAGATTCTATTACTTCAATTCAATTTAAATCTTTTACCTCTCTGTCAAACCAGTTATTTATCTTACTTCTAAAAAAAATTCTCAATAGAAATGCAATTTGCTCATCACTTGTTGATTTTCAGTCGCACTACCTGACAGAACACACGACAGGCATTGATTGTCATGACAACAACACTTAATCTGCCTCTGAAGCAGCATTTCATTTACGCAAATAAAATAACTCCAAATTGCATTCTGGATTTTTGGGGCTAAAATGGGTCAGAACCAGCGTATTTTACCACGGCTTTAAGCAGCACTGCATTTTTACCCTGCACGAAGCAGCCGGACATCAGATACTTTTGCTCAGGTGGACGTCTTTAGGTGAAAATCAGACAGGGTGATTAATTGGCTGGATCTTAATGCTTTGTTCTTTCTCTCTCTCTATTGAGCTGAAGAGGAAGAAGGCGGAGGAAACATAGCCCCTCACAAAGCAGCCATTGATGAAACGTTCTTTCCGTGCCCTCTGCTCTCTCTGATAGTACCAGGTAGCAACTTTCAAGCATACAGATGCCGGACAATAGCGTGATTGTTGGGTCTCGGCTGCAGGCAGCTGTCTACAGTATCATACACCGGTTACCCTCAACCAATCTGGAGCCTAAGAAACAAGGAGGAGGGTGGGGAAATACAGTTCCCACAATGCTCTCTTAATGGTACACAAGAGAGGTGAGGGCAGAGGGGACAAAAAAAAAACCTTGGCCGGCACAATGAGGACACTGGCAAGAGAATAAAAAGACATGTTGCAGAAATACTTCCTTTAAGAGGAAAACAATATTCCTGACCTACAAGAAGGTGCGACGCTCTGTGGCCTCAGAGATAGACCATCATCAGAGTGCTTTCATAATGTGACAAACATCTCAGCTTTCCTTCACTTTCACTTTTATTTTTTTTCCCCCTCACACTCTCAGTCTCTCTCGTGTCTTTTTTAAGGCTTTTAAGGGTCAGGGTTATTTCAATTATGCAGACATAAGATGAGATCAGAACCTTATGAACAGCATAATAACTGCAGAACAAAAGCCTCCAGGCCCAGAATAAAATACAGATTAAAGCCTATTATCAGATAAAATTTGCCTCTCATTGTCACTGAACTCCTTTGTCTGTTGCATCAGAGGTGACTCGCTCACCCCCGAACCGAGATGCCTTTCTCTGGTCTTTTACCTGTCATCTTTTCTTGACGGAGGATTATACAGAACAAAGTGAATTGTAAAGTTTCAGAGAAGCGTGAAAGCGAAGAAAGTTGGGCGCTTACGTTAGTGTGCAAGGAAAGCGATTAAAACGTCTTTCCTGTTTTCTGAGCAGGCTAACGATAACTTCAGAACGTCGGGGAGAGACTTAGTGGAGACTTGGACCGGCTCGGTGCGTATACTGGATACTTTCGGTGGTATCAAGTCACAGATATTTCGAAAATATACAATTTCATGACGCCTGCATTCCCTGTGCGCAGGAAACAGATTAAGATCTCGGTCCCTACGGTCTGATGAGTGTGCAAGCGTGTGTGTTGTGGGACTAATCAGCACACATTTGGCTGGTGTGATATTACCAAAGACAAGTCTCTAAGCTGTGTGCTGATAATGTCATTGACAGGTAAGGTCAAAAGCGTACAGAGCTGAAAGCACACACTAGTTCGTTTTTATACCACAGTGGGAACCTTCATATCACGGGACCATTGACTTTTCTGTTTTTATTTTAAGCTAATTATATCTGCTACACCCTAATATAAAAAGTATGTCTTGGTTTTCCATTTGCCGCTACATTTAGCGCACAGTGCGTGACAAATTTTGGCATCAACAAGCTCCACGCAGACTGTTCGCAATCAGTCTGAATTTTACAACGCTTTTGCGCATAGTTTGCATCATTTGTGCACGTAACTAACCGAATTAATTATTTGGTCCACTAGGTGGCAACACTCACAATTAGTTTAAGAAAATGGAAATAATAATAATAATAATCAGGAATTTTCAGGGGCAACCGTATAGGAACCGGAAAAAGGAGAGATCATTGGAGATCATTTCAGAAAAATATCAGTCATTTGTATAATCACTTACAATGTGACATAATTGCGTATTATTTTTTACCAATTAGTGGCACTGTGACCACATTGGTGTGACACAAAAGGCTGTGTAAATGTGCTAAGAGAGTTAGCCTTGGATACATTTTGGCATCACGTCACTGAATTCACCTGAACATTGCTATTATCAGTAATAGCTTCTCAGGATCATCCAACGAATGCTTCACATTTTCCAACTGAAATATTTATTGGATTTCAGAAGCCAATTCATTTTTAAAATTTTTGCCTAAGGATAATAGGCAAAACTTCGTTTTGGCTTTACGTCATCAAATTAATTGATGCATAATGCATGAAATCTATAACTTTTTGCTGCCAAGGTCTGAAGATGATCTGAAGTTAATTTGATTAAAGTAGGTTTTTAAAGAAATTCAAAACGTTCAACTATGTCACAACTGGTAATGGCTTCTCAGCATCATAAAAAAAAAATAACTGGGTTTCAAAAACTAATTCAGTTTTCAAAATTTTGCTTAAAGATAACAGGCAAATTTAATCAAAAGCTATTAGACTTATTTTATTGTAATTTTGTTTTTAGTGTATCCTTCACTCATAATGCACATTGAGTCTCATGAAGACATATTACATAACATTCAGTATTTGGAAAGAAAATTCAAAATGGCCAACATCCAAAATGGCCGACATGGACAAATTGGGCATTGCTTGATGGTGATCTCATGTTTTACTTTCCTTTGGTCCCCATAAAGGTAGTCAATCCATGCAAAACACACAAAATGAAAGCAGCAGGTGCAATACCTCTTCTGGCACTCATTATGAAGCACACAGCAGCCGATTTCCTCTTCTCCCAAAACAAAGCCACGCAAACGACGATCTATCATCGACTCGTCTTGAGGAAATAATTGTATTATGACATATCTGTTTGGGATTTGGGTTTGTCCATCACCTGAGTCATGTATCAAACATCAGACAGTTTCCCTCTCAGGTCAATGGATTGTCAGAGTACTTCATTACGGGCGGCAAGACACGGTGATGTGATTCTGCCTGATTCCCCCTTCCTCTCCCACCCTTGCTCCAGGCCTGGAGTCCAACCTATAAAAGCACGCTCGAGTCTGGGAATTTGCAGCTGCAGTGTTGATTTCCCAGTGCAATACGGCGCTCTTTTGTTAATATTGAAATCAACCCAACTGTTAGGGCAGCCCACATCAGCCCCGACGGCCCATTGTGTTGCTTTAAAGCAAACTCTCAGTAAGGAAGGCAGGGAGTGATATGAAATCGGTTATGGTTCTTACATTATTGCGACAGTCCCACAAGGAGTTATCAAAGCCCCTTTCCCCCCACGAGTGACCTAATGCTCACCTCCTCATTTGGCTTGGACACATCATTAAGAATATGCATGAGAGCGATGTTTTTCTTCTCTGGTGCTGTAATACAGCAGTTTTGTAGTTAGCTCATGAACCCTCAGGGCTTTCTGTGGGGTTTGTTAACAGAATGAAGCATGAGAAAGGGTCCTGGATAAGGACCCAGGGCAAATACATGTGGTTTGGCTACATTTTTACCCAATACCATTTATCCTACGAAGATTTTATTAAAAGCATACACAGCAAGCACGAGCTGAGAAGGAGGCGGTAAAGGAGACACAGAGCGTAGGACACATAAAGGGAAAACATGTTTTATGGTTCCGCTTAATAGCGAAGGAATATAATAAAACTGACCACTATAAAAATGATTACTACTTAAACATCAACGTTTTCCATTCAAGATAGTAGAAAACCTCCGCAGCTAGAAAAAAAAAGACAAATGTTTCATGCAATGTGACCCGATGTTTTGACAAATGCATGTAAATATGCAATTCAAACCATACAAAGACAGAATAACTTGATCTGTGAGTGCATTGAATGTTTACTCTTTCCATACATTAAATAAAGAGCGAAGAAACTCTACTATTTCACACATACAGCTGGAAAAAGTAATTTCGCTATGTTTACAGCTCAGGATTTATTTACCCTCGAAGCAGGTGAACACACTCATGAGGAGAGGGCCTGTTATGCTTATTTGGCTTTTAATGCTAAAGCTATACGTCACCATGGTGTGTTATGCATGTGTTACAGAACTTACTGGAACGGTTTGTTATAGACGGCAAACCTGCCAAGACACTTACCCGCACCTGAGAAAACAATCCATCCATTTTAAAATCACACAAACTCACACACCCATAGCAAAGGGGATACTCGCCCTATGACAGGAGTCACAGGCAGCTTCCTGTCTCTTTGCATTACTTGGTATCACACGGTGTCAACAGTTTCCAGTCACTGCAGGCTACACTCCTCACTTCTCTGAGGAAGCACTCATCGGATATTTTTAATCAGCCTGTTGCCTGTCAGGTGGCTGTGATTCAACTACCATCACTGCACTGAAGTCATACCTTTCCACATTGCTCACTGAACCCCATTTTCTGCCTCAGAGGAAATAAATACAGCAGATCATTGTGAGAAAGATTAATACAATGAAGCAGTCATATTGTGAGATAGAAGGTTGCAATTACGGAAAAGATTGCAATCGCAAAATACACAATAATAAAATACAATAATAAAACTGCAATTAAGATATTAAGAATTTTGAGAAAAGTCACTACTTTAAGTAACAACTTGTAATGTAATTAAAGTCAAAATAATAAAAATAAAATCTTTAAATTACAATATTGATTAACATATTTACAATTGTGAGGTTTTAAGGTGCAATTACAAATAATTGGAAAGTCAAAATATATATTTTAAAAACATCACAATTAAGATATAAAGTAAGAGTTGTGAGATATAAAATCACAATTGTCAAGGATTGTACAGAAAAAAAAATACACAAATTGGTGGTGGTTAAGGGAGACTAAGTCAAAATAATAAAAAATAAAATGAAAATATACAGTAATTAAGATATAAAGCATTGCTAAATATAAAATCATACTATGAGATACAAAAATCTCAATATTGAGAAATAAAGCCTTATTTGTGAGATTCAAAGCTGAAGAAAGTCAAAATAATACAAATTAAACATTTAAGATTTACAGTTTTTTTTACAGTTAAGATAAAGTAGAAATTGTGATAAAGTTATACTTCGAAATATAAAATCACATTATGAATAAATTACATCTTAATTGTTAAATTCGCGATTGCTAAAAAAAAAAGTAATGAAGTCACTATCAAAATATTTAAATTAAGACAAAGTATGAACTGTGATTTCAGTTCAAAATTGGATAAAAGAAGATTAAGATATAAATTACATTTTTAGAGATGAAGTCGAAATATTAAGAAATAGTCACATTGTAAGACATAAAGCTGCAATTACGAAAAAAAACAAACAAACAAACGTGAAATAATTATTAGACGTGAAATCACAATTGCAAGTAAATAAGTCAGAATTGAGATATTTAAATTCACAATACGAAGATATAAAATCCATTTATTTATTCTTGTGCAATACTTGTCATTTCATTTTATTTCGTTTTTATTTTTCGCTTTCACTCTGAAGTGGAAACTAGCTTCAGTAGCTATGGGAGGAGAGAACGAAAATCCAATTTGAGATCTGACATTTACATTTGCAAGACGGTGGCAGCAAAGATTTGTACAAACCGAAAACAATTGAAAACATCCAAACAAGCGGCTCACACACTCCAAATTCGCCGAGTTGAGTTCCACGGAGCCCGCGAGCAAAGCTTAAACGTCAACAAACCCGAGCACTCACCTTCCTGACATTCCTGACGGAAAATAATCCCGCTTCTACAAACAAACACTCCAAAGTCTGCTGGCTCTCTACATACATCAAAATCTAAAAAGAGAGAGAAAGAGAGACAGAAAAACCTCTGAGATAAGCACCCAGCGTTAAGCTGGCCGTTATGATGTTTGCGGCCTGAGACAGCAGAGGGTGATGTGGCGGCAGCAAGCCTGGGCTAAGATGGCTCCCTCGAGTCGTGCCCTCTTTCCCTTCACCTCATTGAAGAGCCTTACATAATCCTGACAAACAAATAAACAACACAACAAACGAGCGGCGCATGTGCTTTGAGACGCCACAGCTGCAATAAAAAAAAAAACAAGGGATGACAACAAGGGACGTGTCCACCCAAATACATCGAAAAGCGAGCTCCAAGACAGGATCGACTCATCAGTGTCTTCTTTTTTACCTTCACCCTATCCGTCGCTCCCTCCCTCAGTGTCAGCCCCCCAGCTGAGGAATGTAGGTCATGATACAGAGCTATTTCAATACAGGCAGATCAGAGCGCAGCAGGGGCACACACACGCATTCAAAACACACACACACACGCGCAATAAAAACTTCTTTCATGAAGGAGAAGCACATTCTGATAGAATAAGCGAGTGTGAAAATTCGGAACGGATAAAAATATCTGCAGGAGTGCTTCACAGTGGTGCGTCATTTTGCGGATTCTATTCGTCGACGAGCTAAAACCGGCTCTTTTCACTTTCATACGTGTAGATTTGCGCCTCCTCTTGCCCTCGCCATCTTCTCGGGGGTTATGTCAGCTGAATAATGTAGAGGGAGCAGTCGAACGGAAGGTTGGGAGTCCTCCCGCTGGGCTGGGATCCACGGGCCAAAGAGATGGAAATCTCTCAGACGCAGGAGCCTGACACATCTGGGCCGTCTCAAGCGACAGTGCCGAGCTCCCGGGTCCACGATGCCTCACCCCTGCCGTGTGCCGAACCGCCGAACTGAGCCCTTTATCTCCGTCTCCCTTTCAGTCTCTTTCTCCTCTGCTGCTGCGTCTCTCACGTTCCTTCGCTCCCCGCTGCCTCTCGTCTATAGGTCGGTGCGTATGGATGAAAGAGAGGATTTTACTTCGTTTTGACAACGAGAGAATAGCTGCTTCTTTTGTATTGTGATGTTTGGAGAAATGTGTGCATGTGTATGTGTTAGAAAGCTTCCCTGAAGGATTTTGTGTTGACACTTGGTTTGGAGTTAAACTGAGAGAGTCTGGCAGGCTTGGGATTTATCTGGAGACAAAGTGTGTGTGTTAAAGAGAGAAAAAGGACACACAATATTGTGATAGGCTGCACTCACTAAAACTGAGGAAAACACACCAAGTCCCTGATGCACATCTGCAAACACGACTTATTTTTCCCACTTTTTTAACATAAAAATAAACCCATAATATACAATGAAGCAATTATGGAAAAACACTAAAGAATATTACAGTTAAATAAATTAATAAATGCAGTTATAGGTATATATAATATATATATATATATATATATACATACATATACAATGCACATAACATTTGCAATATTAATGGGATACAATTATTAATTAATATTTAAATATACAAATCTAAATTCTAATATTAAATGAAATGTGTTTAAATGATAAATCATTTGATGTTTTGATGCATGTTAATAAATTATTATCAGCATCTTGCATACGTTTTACTGATTTATGACAATAGACAATCTTCATATTGATTTATGGTGAATTATTATCCTCCATTGCTGCTTGTTGTTAAATTTATGTACAGCGTTTTATTTTAAACGTTATGAATTTATACTTTTATACAATTCCTGTATGCATTTATGAACTATTCAATAAGAAATAAAAAGATCAAATAAAATGCCATTTGTATTACTCATTATACTGCCGAACAGAAAAATCATAATACTGTACCAAGTTCACAGTCATTACACCATGACTTGGTGCTTTAAGAAAAATAAATCGTTTCTGAATGACTGCACCAATTTCTTAGTTCTTGGTCACCAGGTATTCGACCTGAATTCACATGGCCTGATGTGACTGATGGTTATTTGTAAGATCTCCATTATGCCTACTTGTACAGAAAGGCTTTACAGATCCGCTGTGCAGCTCGCTGAATATTAACATCAGTCTACAGTACTTCAGAACAGAGCTAATGGACATATCGCTAGTCCTAAAGCTGAATTCTCTTTGTCTCTCTTTGTCTACTACATGCTGTCATGCACGTCCCACAATAGCTCTGCTACAAAACCTAGTGAGCCTCTCTGCCTACATAGTCTTGCGAGGAACAAAACTGTAAAATGTGATGGATCTAAAATGCTCTACATAGGCAAAAACTCAGCATTGTGGCTTGATTCACAATCGATTTCAATAAAAGCGTTGTGTGGAGAATAAAAATAACATACATAGAACACTAACACTATTTTTAAAGATTTATTGTCCATTCATTTAAACATATTTTTAATATAGAAAAATAGCATTTCACCTTTTTTAGATTTTTTTTTTTTTTTTCCCAATGAGCTGACAGTTATTCATTCTCTTTGATGAACACGTGATACTGCATTAAAACGAACATTCCATTCTTTTAAAACAGCCTACGGGTCGGAAACGTGCCTATAAGGAGTAAGCTCACTAGGTTTTTGGAACAGAGCTTGAAGTGTTCTGAAGTAATACCAGCATTTAGTGAATTTAGGCAGATTTAATTTTCTACCGCTAGCTAGAGAAGCACACTTCTGCTAACACAAACACACACACACTTTAGCGGCCTCAGCCAGGGATGTGATAGGACACAGCTGGGAGGTCAAGCTGACAGTAAGATGGAGCGGGTGTGTGCGACCTGACTAAATCCCTTCATACATCCAGTCCTGGACACACAAACACAGGGTAACCTGAACGCAGAGGCTACCGTCACCTATTCACTCAGTCTCACTTTACATGAGGCCTATTTGCAGCTAGAGGCAGGAAGAAACATTCTCACAACTACCGTGTGTGTCACCGTACATCTCATCTGGATGTATAGAGAGTGTGAGGGTGATCGATAGGCCTGTCTCACTCCGGCACTACAGTGTGTAGTGTGCACTGCAGCTGTGCCCCGCTCTGGTGATGCATCACAAACCGAGGGAACGTCTGAAATATCTCGACGATAAGCACTTTTGTACACACTGGAGCAGATATGCATGTGAGAGACAACAAATATGCAGAGGAAAGGGGAGGGGTGATGTGTGAGAGGGAAAGACAAATATAGAGAAAGCGCGATAAATGACTGGCCACAGCGCGTGATTTCTATCATACGCAAACTGTAAAATTGCTAAATGATTTAGCTGTGGCCAAACAAAAGAACACAGTCCACAGTTAACATTTGAACTCGTCTCAAGCCTTCCCATTAATTCAAAAAAAAATTTTGTATGAACACAACATGCAAAATTATTGGCACGCACACAAACACACACAAAAGCAATTTAGCACAATGGACTGTAAACAGACTACTGAGCTGGGAAAAAGAGCGTTCCTCATTATAATAGAATAGGGAGGGAGTCTAATTCTTTATTAAAAGTGGCTAGCGAGAGAGAGAGAGAGAGAGAGAGAGAGAGAGCAGTAAAATACGGAGAAATACAGCATTACGCATGTCTTGAAACAAGCCAATTACTAGCAGCCCATAACTGAATACAGCACAATAAATTTAGGCTACTGGCCTGGAGAATTGCATCTATTTGGGTGAATCTGATGAAACGTTGTTTTATAATACATATAATTAAATTAAATGGAATTAATAAAAAATAAAATACATTTGTCGTCACATTACTGAATCCAAAGTTTCTCATTTACTTAACAAAACCATCATAAATTAACTGCAAGACATTATGTATAAATACTTTACCATTTATATACTCACAGCACTATAATGTAGATGACATTTTGTATTATGCAGGAACATTTGAGCAAACTGAACAAAACATTACAAATCTGGTCCTAAGTCGTCTTCAGTTTCTTAAAGCACAACATGTAAATAAATGCTTTCTTGATTTAGATTTCTTTTCAATTTGGACTGGGTATGTTATTGGCAGGTTTCGTGACATTGGCCCATATGATGGGGCAAAAGCCGTTTTGAATGACAACTGGTATTAAACAATACTCAGTCAGTGGACAACTTGAAACAGATGCTAGAGTTAAACAGCTCAACGCTGTCTCTTTTGTATGACATTTTATGTAAACCAGAACTTGGGACAATGATGACTATAAATGTGTTTTCCTTCCTATTTATTAAGCTGAATGCCACAAGATACACAGAGCTAATTTGGTCTGTGTGTTAGCCTCAGAGAAAGAAACATTCCCCTAGCAGTATATACACAGACAACACAAATCCAGAGTCATAACTCAAAGGCAGAGCACTGCTCTAAATCACACAAACACACACACACACACACGCATGTGTGAACACAGCCTGCTTTCAGATTTAAAGTGCACTACCAATTACGTAATTACACACATTCAGAACTGAGAATCTCTCACTGGTTTTAAAGGTAAGAAAGACGAGAAAATGTGACAAGACAAACACACATCACTGGGGGCCGTTGCTTGTTGTTAAAGATGGGGAAGCGCACATCACACATCACTTGAAATAAATACTCTTTATCTGTTTCTCAAAAAAAAAAAAAAAAAAAAAAAATACTAAACCAATACTCAAAACTGT
>JAUMHP010000040.1:7925552-7939307 GCA_032361065.1 Enteromius trimaculatus | reverse complement strand
AAATCCACACATTCAGAGTGCTGCGCCTTCAAGCCTAGAACTCGCTTCCGACACGTCCGGGCTGCTTCCATCGTGGATGGATGAGAGAGCCGAATGCAGCGCCAATCACTACAGGGTCCCTGTAGGTATTGTGTTAAAGGACCAGAGAAAATCTTCAAAATGATACAGATGTGCGTTTTTTTAAGTGCTGGAGATGAGAAATCAATCACGTTCACTGGTGTTCGGTGCCCAAAACACGCCCATCTAAATTAAAACAAAGCTTCGAAATGAAGCAAGAGAACATCAGAAGCTCCAATAGAGATAAAACAGGAACACTACAACAAAACAACGCCCCAAGGGACATGAAAATCGCCACATATCAAATCGCTAGAATCACAGCCAAAGATGTTGTCGCTTTAATTTGGCAAAGCCCGCAGCTAGGACCAGATCCAGCGAAGATGAAAACTACACACATGTGAGAAAACAAACACTTTAGTTGGTGGCCATTTATGTGCAGTCTTTTATTACTGCTGGGCATCTTAGATTATCAACAGGCAGTCGAAAAAAAAAATAAAATTAATTGGATGTTTTATTTTGCGCCAATGTTCGCTGGTGGAAACGGTGGAAGGTATGAGATCTGTACTGTTGAGCTTACTGTATGTCTCTGGGGTCTGACTGGCTTTATGACCCATAGTTTAATTGTGAAATGCGTTGAGTGTGCCAGGCCAATAAACGAGGCTCTCTGGTCAACACGAGCATCGCAGTAGCAGTTTTGAGCTCAGTCCGTGAAAGCAGTGCTGGATGCTGATATTGATTGGCTTGCCTCATGGTTTTTGTGAGTGACAGCCAGCTCTATGGCTGTTGATTAACACCATGTAAGATGCTCAGAGTACTTTGTCAAAAGATGAGTAGACACTCTTCTTCTTTCACACTCTATATGTCTCTTCTTTTCTCTTCTTTTCTATGGGAGTAAAAATGATGCTGATCGATCAGTACGGTGCTTTTAAATAAAAGTTCCAAAGACGTGGGTATTGGAGCAGAAAAACAGCCTTTGTGTGAAAAACGGTGTGGTGTGCGTCGGAAGGTGGGGGTCCAGAGTTTTGGCCCTGAGTGCTGGGAACTGTGAGAGGAACGCATGAGAGGAACAAAGTCCATGGATCTGGGAAGGAACCTGCTACGGATATAAAGCATTATCCTTGAAGATATACAGTCTTCTAGCTCTAAGGACTTTAATGCTTTTATTCACTGCCAGTGAACTTTTGTTCTCTCTCTCAGATTCCAAGATGAATTTCACTATCATAAAAGAATCAGAGTCCTGTTGATTGTAAGCACACATCCCTAGTAGTAAGCACTAGTTACTGGCGGCTGGTTGCTGATGGCGAGTTCGGTGCTAAATAGACCTGTCAACGGCGTGGCTCTCCAGTGAACTCTATGCGGAAAGGCTTCCAGATGATGGCGGTATGAACAGAGAGACATTCCTCTCTCCCCACTCGGAGAATTCTCTGTTAGGATGGCCGATAAATCAATGAGGACAATGTTTTCTTTGGGCTAATTGTTTGAACAGTGTAAGGTCATTTGCTGGTAACGCTAAAGTGTCCTGTTAGGCTGGGCGCCGGGCCGTAATTGACAACATGTCGGATGGAAACAGGAAATAATCTGATCCCTCTTTGCAAACTGACTCCGCTGACTATGTCGAACTGTGTGTACATAGGCCTGCGTGTGTGTGTGCATAATGGGGGAAATGTTAGCTATGGTTAGCATACATTCCCTCGAATGCTGAAGGGTAACCAGGTGCAGTCTGTCTCCGGAGGCAACGGGATTAACCCAGTCCTCTAGTGCCCGTTTAATGAAGTCATCCCACTCTAGAGGCCTCAGCTCTACAGGGAGAGAGCAAGGGAAGTCTGCGAGGATCCCATCTTCTTAAAAAGAGCATTCCTTCCCTCAGGATAAAATGGTAAAAGCAGCGTTAACACACTTTCGATAGTTTCAAAGCACATACTGCCTGAGCATTTACTATTAAGAAACATTAAAGCCGCACATTTTACAGAGTGTTACAGATAAAATACTGTTACAAGTTCACAAGTGCTTTTGAATCAGTTTAAAGTCTTCAAGGAGAAGTTTTCTCTGAATATTGCATGAAAACTTATCCCAGTTAGCACAGTTATCCGTTCGTGTACTGTTGGGAGAATGAAGATAGATTTCATAATATGTGGCATTTACAAAAAGAAAAGTTGTTCAGAGAGTTTGTCTTGTCTTTTTTTTTTTTTTATCATGAAGTGGATTGTGAATAATCTAATATTCTAATATTAATATCTAATATTAATCTACTAAAGGTGAGTCCATGGTTTAAAAAAAAAAAAAAAAAACATTTCATGCCAAGTATTGTTCAAATTTATTAACAAATTGACATATTGCTTAAAGCTTACTAAAATAAAACATAATTGCATTTTTACTACTTGTACTACTTGCAATGCACATTTCCTAATATTAAGTATAACTAATACTGTGAATATATATATATATATATATATATGCAATGGTTCCATATAATTATATGCAATAGTTAAATATAATTTTGGACATTGCACAATTAAGTACATTTAGTGCAAAACTAGTTGCTCCAATTTAGCAGACTTTATATAAGTATACCCGTTTGGTATACTAAACATACAACTGCAGGACATTTTATTAAGTAGCCCATATAAATAGGTAAATATATTTGTAGTATACTAAGCATGAAATAAATGTATTTCAAATCAATTTTGGTATATCTATTTTTCACTGGAAATTAAAGATAAAATGTTTTTTCCCCCCAAGTTAGACCTTTTTTTCTTTCTTTTTTTTTAGAGAAGTATGAGTCATGAACAAGAAAATTCATAAGAATATGTAATAAATAAATAAATAGTCCTTGAAAATGATTCATAATACCAATAAACAAGACAATATCCCTAGAAATATATTCAAAATAAACAAACACATTGTCCCAGAGGAGGGTTCATAATACCAATAAACAAGAGGAAACTTAGAAATATCTAATAAATAAATTAAATGTTCTAGAAGATGATTCATAATACCATAGAGAATTATTAACAATAGGGATTTAAGATTTTGACTAATCATTCAGTTATTCTCACTGAGGATTGGATTTCACAAAAAAATGTCAGTGTCTACAGTAGTTCACATGACACTTACCCATGACTGTGAGGCCCTTTACAAAAAAGGCCAGAAGCACAAGGCCATTTACTGCCTGTCGAGTGAGAGAGCTTTTGTGGACATCTTGCTTGTATCTCTCCATTTCGCAAGCGTGCATGTCTATGTGTTAAACACAATTTACAGCACCTGTTGAGTGTTTAGAAAAGCAACATCCATTTGATGCACATCGAAAAAATTCTCTTCACTGCGTGATCCACTTGAAACTCACTATCAGACTGCTGCACAACAATAGAATGACAGACATGTGCAGTGCAAAGCAGTGGGAACTGTCACGTCTACGAGTGGGAACAGTGCCCCTCAGAGTGAAAAATGCTACTCACAGTTAGTGACTCATTTTCAAACCGGCATTTAACACCAAACAGCCACTCTTGATTAGTGAGTAGATGATTCCATTTAAGTTTATCCAAACAGCTCTTTGGCACCGACACAGAGTTAATGGCATATTGACACACAGCAATTAGTAAACACGACACTCTACATCCTTCTAAGTACTTTTCCAAATTTGCACATTCACAGTAGTAATAATAATAATAATAATAATGGTGCGGAGTGCACGAAGGGGTCTTGTATTTGCTAACAAATGCTGTTCTCCACCCTGACTAGGATAAATGTCATCGTGAAGGAGGCCCCCTGTTGTACGCAGACTGTGCTAAACCTGAGCTAGCAAAACAACACTTGGCTCCGTCTGCAGAGACAGGCCGTCATAGTGTCTCTGGGCCTGTGGTGTTTAATTGCTCTCCTGACAAGCAAACAATAGCCAAGGTGCAAATCCTCTCGTTATAAACATATGCGGTGTGTCAGTCACGCTAATCTTCTTGTTGTTGGTTTATTGAGTATTAAGATAATCCTGACGACAACACGAACGCCCTCTGCCCAGCGAACATCCAAATCCTTTTCAATACTGTGTCTGTACTGTAGACTGTCAATGTATTTAAGTCTTTACGCATGCTATTATCTGATCAGACGACAGGAGTTTATTAGGGTGATTACCTTTATTTAAAACAGACCTTGAAAGCATTACTGTCTAATGCAAAAAAAAAAAAATCATGGTTTAACTTTGGTTTGAGGATTTATAGAAATCCGTAACCCGAAGTATGAAACTTTGGCATGTAACTCATCCTGCACGGTCTGGAGTACAGACATGAATGACGCTTTGAACTGTGTTGCAGTACATTTCGATTTTCGCCCTGCGGACAAAAAAAAAAATCCTCTTGACATTCTTGAAGATATTCTAAGCTTAATTTTAAATGTACTGACTATGGTGCTTATTGGAGACTTGAATTACGGCTGATTTTAAAATATATGAAACATAATATATTACACAAAATAAATGCCGTCGCGGTGAGCATAAGTTTAGAAAGATTAATAAGAATAAGAGAGCCATTATATACTTGCATATATTTGCATGTATATCCACCAACAGTAGCATTGCAGTGTGACCTTTTGCGTGCAAGTATCAAAGGGCAAGATCATGTGTTTGGGTGTTTAGATACACAAGGCTCATGATGCTCCAAGCCAAGACTGCCACAACGTGGCTTACTGCCAACTAAGGTCAAACACAACAATGGGGAGCTTTTCTCAGATGTTCTCTCTTTCCTTCTCACACTCACACATATATCTCCCAGTCCACATCGAACCACTCAAACGCAATTAAACCCGCTCTCCATTGTGCAAACTGTAAACGAGATAAACAGTGAATGCATATTCTTGTTGCAGACAGGCAGCATGTTGTCTGGACCGTTAAACAGGCAGACCGAGATCTTATCAGAGCCCGTGTGTCCACAGAGGAGTGTGTCATAAAAATTAGAAACTCTCTCAGATAATGAATCTGTCAGGTCACCGGCAGTCAAATATTGCAGCACAATGGTGTCTCATTGCCATTCATGTTTAATTAAGCTTTAATTTCCCATGGAGCAGCCATTACGTTGAAACGAGGGGCCATTGAGACTGATGTAACTCCAATATGGCCACCAGGATGAGGCAAGCGTGACTGATGCTCCAAAATGGGAACTTGACCCCAGAGCAGGAGGTTGAGTGGAGCGTGTCTCAACGACCCAGTGTCATACAGAATTCAACGACATCACGTTTTAAACAGGACGGCCCATAGGAGACAGTAAATAATGCAGTACAATAGAGCAAAATGCTGTTTTCATTTACAGTGATGTCAGTGATGCGTGCGGCTCACGGAGCTTTTGCATAGGTGTCATGCAGAGGAGATGGGTGGACTAGACTCGGACCAAACTACAAGTATTTTCGGGACCATTTTTCAGGCATTCGCAAACACACATAGGCAATATCCTCTCGTGGTAAGAGCGAGTGCTCTTTTGCAGGACAGGGTGGTGTTGGTAAAGGGCTCTCTTCACTCTGAAGTTGATTATGATAATAGCTGATGATTGCAACGATGTAAACCGTTTTCTAATTGCTCATCAGCGAACGTCGTTCTAGGTTGATTTGAAACGGCTGCACATCCTGCTCGGATCCGAGCCAGGCCCGCTCGTGATGACAAGAAACTTTGGCAAATTTAACACTCCCTTTCCACCTTCGAGTTATTTTCACAGGACACGAAACAATCAATAAGTTTGAAGCTTGAAGGGTACAGTTATTCTCTGAAGAACTTCCTGTGACTGCCGCTTAGTGGTCCTCTGTGATTTCTGCTCTATGAAAGACTAAATTGAATCATCGGAACAAAGTGCTCAAGTCTCAAACTACTGCAGAATACTGCACTGAGAAAAAACAGATTCTTCATTAAGAGACAGAATTACCAAATTGCCGACCAGTACGCTAATCTCACAATCATTTCTAATCGGAGTCAATCTGATGTACAATCAGCCCTAGAGGGCTCTTTTTTATGGGGATAGAAAGAAGCGTAATGCCATCACCACTTACAGCTAAAGCCACTGATGGAACGCACACGTTTGGCCATAGACTTCTGGTTCTGGAAACGAAACTATAAACGTCCACTTGATTTATACATCTGTACCTGTCCAGTTAAACACTAAAATTATTGCCCACTGACTAAACCACAAGTTACAACCAAAAGCGCTCTGTGCTAAGCAACCTCAAAAACCAGTGGCTCTCATTTTAATACATCGTACTGGATAAATGGGACAACACTTCTGGGGTGTCACAAAATAGATTTCACTAGGTTAGTGCCAGAAAGTTGTAGAACCGTAGACTGACAGCGGCATACATGTATTCTTAGCAGTATTTATTTAAGCTTAGAATGACCCGTTTAACATTTTTTAAGACCTTTAAATCTCTGACGGATAAATCCTCCAGCACTTGCAAGAAAGAGCGCTGACACATGTGGAAGGGCTGGGATGGGTCGCTTTCAGCTAGGTCACAGATACTCCCTCACGGATCCAGAAAACCAGAATCGTGTGGGAGTATATTGTGAGCATGTGTTTGAAGTGCAGCAGAACATTGTTGATGATTGTTAAAGTCCTGGCTGTAAACTGAAGAAGACGTAAGCAGACACAGATGGCGGAAACACTGCTTGTATCTCTCACTCTTGAATCACAGTGCTTATTGTGTCTCAAGCTTTTCAACTACAAGTTGTTCATCTAAAAAAATAGTTGTCACTATTTACTGATCTTCCAAGTTGTGCAAAACACGCACTCGAATCTTCGTTTCTGTGAAAATAAGTGAACTATTCTACAGAATTTGTCTGCAGCGCTTTTTCATACAGTGAGGGTTCAGGGTGAGCACAGTTGTTTGTCTCAAATGTGAAAGAAAATAAAATAAATATATGAATAAACATATTGTAGCTCAAACAAAGTGTGTTCTGTGGTCTTTTAAAAACAAACAATAGCTGTGTGTGAACAGACTAAAACAGATCACAGACAAACATTTCATTTTGGATTTTCCAATTTGTTACCGTTTTTTACTATTGAAAAAGCTCATACCTTTTGAGAAGTGGTGGATCCAGGGGAAAGACAAGCATACAGGGAAGTCGGCGTCAAACAAATATGTAGCCTAACCAGTGGCAAAAAAAAGAAAGAAAGAAAGAAAGGTAAATATTTGTATGTTTCACCTAGTGGTAAGAAAGGTTTCGGTAAGAACACACCAAACCATAAACAGCATGCCTAATATTAAAATGACCAAGTTCTATTAAATCCTGTATTTACTGATGAACCAAATTTAAATACAATTTTATTTCATTTTACAAAAGTATATTTATTTGAATTACCATACTATTTGATTTATGTTCTTTACAGAAAAAACTAAACAAAAAACACACAAATCTGAAATCTAATATCAATTCATAATGGCTTAAATTGTGCTCTGTTTGTCACAAAAAGTTAAGAGTCATTAAAAGTATGTATAAAGTCATTTCTGTTGCTTTGGGACATTGCTTTAAATATCACATATAAATATCCATGTATCATTTAACACCTGAATGCCGTAGTTAAGAAGTTTGTGTTGCATTTAATATATTCACGTACTGTACATGCATATGTTTAAGTCAACATGGGGGTAAATATATATATATATTTTTTTAAATGTTGTCATTTTTCTGGTTCAAGTTGCTGCAAGGTGATGTTGTGGTGATTGTTCATAGAGATAAGCAGCAATGCAACTAATCAAACAGAGATATGGAGGATTCCTACAGTTTGGCAGAGCTTCAGGACATCTGGGCCAAGAGCTTTAAAAGATTTGTCAGAGCAAGATGCCGATATGCTGTTAAAACGCTAAAAACACAAGTGCTTGCGAGCAGAAACAAGCTCACACAAACAGGTACGACACAGTTTGTGTGAATAACAACACCAGTCTTCATACGGTGTAAAGGATACTTGGGCTTAAGTGAAGTGTGAAGTGTCTACTTTGACAAGTAGCACTTGACAGTCATCTCAATGCCAACAGTATATCCATATAAAATAGAATGAATTTGAGCTGCATTCTGCTATCCACTGACAAGAACAAAAGATCCCTTCACAGTAACTAGCTAAATAAGTCACTATAGAAATACATACATAAAATCCAGAAACATTATGCTGAGGTATTAAAATAACCATGTATAATGTGTTATAAGTGAATGGAAATGTGCAAACATAAAGCAACAGTGCGTGTGTGCTACAGGTGTGCTCATGAATAGCTGTTTCATTTACCCTTTATTTTTCATTTTAGACATCGAGCGCACTTGTCTGAATGAGGAATGTGTCAGTGGATACTAGAGAGACACTCTATTTGTTGGCATGTAGAGATGTAGAGAGAGGGGGAAAAACTGGAGATAAGCTGTAAACCAGCACTCTCCTTTTACAGATACCTCACACCAGTGATTTAAAAAATGGTACCTCTGTAAATAAAAAAAGAGCTCGTGAGATATCATCCTAAAAGGAAGTTGGGTTTACAAGCGCTAGGAAAAATTGCCAGTGGGTCTCAAAAACATGTGCATGGTAGCCTTCCTATGAACTCAGTCTAAAAACACGAATGTGTCAAAAGCATGTGGGGCTGTTGAAGCCTTAAGCTTAATCAACAATGAAAACAAACAGCAAACTCTGCTCTGGAGACGGAAGTCACTATTGAATTTGGTGTTCGCCGCTGAGTGCCCGTGGCTACATCAAGTGAGTGGAAATCTCGGTGTGTGACATCTTAAGGTAAAAGACGAGCTTTATTGTTTGGTTAAAACCCAACGCTGCGACATGCGGTCGCGCATAATGGCGTCTACTCCAGGGACCGTGTGTCTAAGCACCAGCCGTGGTGGGATATCAGTATATCAAAGCTTTCCTGGAGAATACAGTACAGTAAGAGCTAACCGCAGTGGGTCTTCCTCAGGCCCTGTGGTCCTCCGCACAACAGCATTCAGCCCCACTGTGCAGCTCTATCAATGTGTGTGTGGTGATGGATGGATAACCTTTACTGGCTTTATCTGCAGTATTCACTATGGAGCTGCTAGCTGTTGCAGTTAGGCATTACTGGAAAAGTCTATCTGTGACCCGCACCATACAGAACATCAAAAACCTCCTCAAACAGCGTCTCTGTTAGAAAGAAACTACAGAGTTGTTTGTGACTTTGCTCAAAAACGCCTTTGTTATACTGTTGCTCTCTCTCCATGCAAGTAAAGCATATGATACATGCCATTTTTATATATTTTAACATAACGTATTTGTCGACCTATTTTACATCTTCTTTACTGGTTTATTTATTTTTCCTAAACAAAACACTGTTACATCAAACTTTCCGTTTCTTGGAAACATTGAAAGATTAAGGGGTCAAAGTTTGGTTAGCATAGCCTTGTTAGCCCCTGATGGTAGATGATGTAACTACACCATCTGGCACATAAATGTTGCTATTTCTTAGATATATTCGCTTGGGATATGTGCATGTTATGGACCTTTTTCACAGACTGTGACTCCATCGTCTTAAACCTAGCAGAATTTTATAATTCTTTAATTGTGATGTGCATTTACACAACACTATACACAAGGGTGCCGATGAGTTTCTGGTACTCATAAGAGACCCTGTAGATTTGGTTTGGTGCACCTACTGTGCATAGTGTGACTCATTAAAATAAAATTAGAAAATAAAATAAAAATAAAAACTTAGTTTAGTTTGTTTATAAATGATTATAAATTTAATTAAATAAACTAAATAAATAAAATGTGACAATATTATATTTTAAAATAATACAAAAAAGTATTCAAATAAAAATAATTTTATAGTACACTTAAAAATAGAATGCTAATATTTATATTGTCTATTTATTTATTTGCATTTTCAAACTTAAAATCAGCCAGATTTATTTTGAAGGGTTGTGGTCTGTGCACTGCCAGTTTTGAATGAAATTCACAGGGCGCCTAGATTCATGCTTTCAGTGAGAATTAAAAACTTAAAGTTAGTTGATCTAAAACAGTGAGTGTGCATAAACAGCTGTCAACCACGGCAATACGCCAACAAAATTATTTACCCAACACATTTTATATTCTGTATATGCACCTCCGCATCCCCTGACTATACTTCAGGATATATAACCTTGATATTAATTTATGGAAAACTAATTAAGGCTGCTGTGTTTGTAATATACAACAGTTGAGAGAGTAAAGCTTTACATCTTGTTCTTCTCTGACCGCTGTAATCTACCTTTAGGGAAAGTTATTAGTCACTAGCATATACTTTACTATGCTTATATACTTTATATATATATTCTTTTCATTAATCACAATACTCAATAATCATGAAAAAGTAATGTGAAAAGTGCCATCATTTCATCACTGTTAGATTGTAAATATGGAGCATAAGAAAGGGTCCCAGAACTGGTGCCCATGAGCAAAAATGAATGATTTCAGGCCGCTCACTTCCAAGAGGTCTTGGACCAGCTGAGCAACTGCAATTGAGATGAATGGGAATGCTAACAGCAGCTTTCTCCGAGCATTGCAGAATACCTCGGCGCAGATGCTACTGTATGCATTACCTCCCTCGACCTGATCAAACAAGCATACGTGTAGAGACTACACGACTCGCCCTGTGACGGGGGGCGTTTGCAGCAAAATCAATACATGTATTATGAAATAAAAAAGTAAGAGAGCTTGGCTGGCGTGTACCTGCCGTCAAGGGAAATTAGCTGTTGACTCGGCCAGCTCAGCCTCAGACAAAGGCTTTTCTCCCCTTCTGATGTGCCCTGCACAGTGCAGGAGGCTGGTGTAACCTGGGAAACTGGAAAACCTTGCGGAGGTGGGAAAAAACAACTCATAAAAATGAAAGGATTCAATTTTCAGACATATGCACTAACCACTTTCTATCAAGCTGTGTTGCAGTCTATTGACAGCATATAACATTTCATTTAATCATTCAGGGGGCTAAAAATATAAAAATGGCCCCATGAAAAAGATAGCGGTGATACGGAAGGATGGAAAATGAAAAGCAGATGGGAAGATTGCCGTGGCGCTGTCAAGACAAGAAGACCATGTGGAGCTGATCAGGAGAGGATCGGTGCCCGTGTCGAAATCCGATCACGGCGGCGTGGGCTTGTACTGAATGCTTAACCAATTAAGCCGGACATCAGAAGCCCCGCCGCCCCGGCCACTCCCGGCAGGGGACAGGAGTTACCTTACCCAGGCCAGCCGTTGCGGTTTAGCTCAGGTTTATTCACATCCAGCTCGAAACCTCCAGACTGAGAAACATAAGCCTGGCTCCAATCACATAAATAAGAGATGTTTATGCCTCAGACATGGCCAAACACAAAATAGGCACATTTCAGGGCTGCTGGTGGTATGGATGTGTTTTTGGGATAGCTTACATTAAGCACAAAAATGCCTGCCCTGAAGCGCTTCAATGTAGAGGAAGCGGTCCAAAGAGGCAGGCAGACCCTGGCATTAAATGCCTAGGATAGAGTGGATAGTTTGTTGATCCCAGCTAATCATAATAGATTTCGGGGGCGAAATCACATCTTGAGCACTTTCCTGCTCCTTTCGAGTCTATATAAACAACTCGGCGCATGAGCTCTAAGGAATCGGTTGTGTAACATTCTCACAATACTTGAGTATCAGACACGACGATTCTTTACGTCTTGCCTTTCACAGAGAACTGCGATACATGGTGATTTATTCATTTATTGAGTGAAGTGAGCGAGCGCTTCATATGATATTGTTTGCCAATTGCATGGGTCACGTTACGAGTGTTTTACTCTATATTGAAAGAATGAGCTTGATTTGAATGAAGGAAGGCCATCTAACATTTGTTAAACAATGCTGTTCTTTCAAATTGGATTTCAATACCACAGCTTTCAATCGAAAAACAAAAAGCTAATTTACCTTGTTCTAAAGGACACATTTAGCTTATATCAATATTGTATTCGTTTTTTATTAAATTAATAATAGCTAAGGCCTTTATTAAAGCAATTAATATAACATGCTGCATAGCTTTATTTATATGTGTTCATCATTAATTTACAGTAAATGCATTTATTTCTCGTTGGTCTAATATACACATAATAATAATATATCAATTTAGTATTTAGATATATATGTACTTATTAATAATATTACTTTATGCATTATTTAAATATGCTGAATAGCTTTTTAAAAACATTCAGCCAGTTTTACCAATATTTCCATTTTGTTAAAAATCTGCTCAATCTAGCACAGACGAGACCTTTATCAGTAGTCATTTATACACTTTGTATGCAAAAATGCAAATACCTTCGGAACTTCTACTTGAAATAGCTAGGCCTATGCAATATGGAAATCTTTACCCAAGCACTAGCGGAAGACTAATAATAATATGCAGGCCACGGCAGCAACAAAACAAACAAACATAAAAATTTACATGCAAGATCGCATTCATGAAGTGTGGGGAAATTACTGTTGTAATAATTGAATCGCCGTAGATTGTTTGTATTTTGCATGCGTTCAGAAATCTAGAATTAAGTTTTTGTTTTTTTTCTAATGAGACTGGCACTGTTGCATAAAAGTACCTCTTGTCTAGAGTTATACATTTAATCTACCATGAGTGTCATCCACTCAAATTGCTTGCATGATTACTCGTTATTTGGTTTTATATAAGGTAAATGAATGTTAATGTGTTAACTATCAAAAAAAAAATAATTAGGAGATCAATCAAAATTGAATATTTTAATCGACTGACAGCACTAATTAATATTGATACTTGCACTTCCCTTTGAGTGTTTGATCAATTTTTTCTAGTGGAACAGGAACAGACAGTATGTTATGGACAAGTCAGATGTGTTTAAGCAGCTAATGCAGCCCATCATCAAAATGTGAGATACTATCTAGGACAACAATGCATTAGACTAGGACAGAGAGAGAAAGAGGGACAGAGTATAAGAGAAAAAAAGCATGTCCAGTATCATTACACTGGAACATTGCACTCTGGGGTATCATTAAAGGATTCAATTGTGTTAGTGCCGTTAAACATGGCGCTAATTCGGGCCCTCTGAGAGGTAATGACCAATCTGTCAACCGCCATCCAAAGGGGGTAAAGGGAAACGCAGCAATACTAAAAACAGCAGAGACCAATTACGTCTTTATATCATATTACACATGGCCAACACAACCGGGCCAAGCAAGTGCATTATGACATTAATTAAGTTCTATGATGATGTAACCACCGTTCAAGCTGAAGAACATTCTGAGAATGCTGCGATATTAAACAAACAGAGCATTAATACAAGTCTGCTGCGAGCTGCTTTGAGTGCTTACCGATACATTTAATAAAGGCAACATGAGCAGAGATAGACGACATATTCAAATGTGTCTGATCACTGAAAGACTAAATCAGAAAAGCTGTGCGGAATAGAAAATATTACTGAAAAGAATCAATCTGTAAATTAAAAGAGGTTGTGTAATACATATACAGTGTTCCCAGACACCTTTCTGCCATTTCATTTTGAATAATCTTACATAATACATAAATGAGTGCCAAAAAAGTAAATAAAACAATTTAAGAGAAACTGAAAAGTATACCTGCAAATGCAAAACTGTTATTGTAAAGTGGTACAATTAATTTCCAATAATTCTAAATTATGTTTAACGCATTCACTTACTAAATAATATTTTTATTCATGCTCATGATTCTTCCAGGTCTGTGAGAATCCTGACTAAAATT
>JAUMHP010000040.1:7903826-7925452 GCA_032361065.1 Enteromius trimaculatus | reverse complement strand
AACGCATTCACTTACTAAATAATATTTTTATTCATGCTCATGATTCTTCCAGGTCTGTGAGAATCCTGACTAAAATTAAATCTAATGGTGGTTTAAAGTTATAATTTAAGTAAACTAAAAGGAATAAATGACAAGGTACTATATACATTTATATATTAAAAATCATAAACATGTATTGTTTGAACACACATTTATGATAAATGTATGAGGAAGAAGAAGAAAAAGCAGAGAAAGGAGTAAGGAGACTGCCTAAACCAAGCCAAGAGGAAAATGTGACTAATGGTGTAAAAAAACAAAAAAAACAAAAAAAAACCAGGGCCCTAAAAGTGCCAGCATGCTTTTGGCAGGCCAGCGTCACATATGCCATCAGGTCCTGAGCATCCGTATGTCATGTTCCAAGTGACAACAAGTGACAACTGGTACTGCAGTCTGTGCAGCAACCCTGACTTCTGGTTGGGGGAGACTGGAGTGTCACACGGAGCTCTGATTCGCCCCCACATCATACTGAAAATAATACCCCCCTTACAAATTTAGACAACTACAGATAAGCTTCAAAGACAGAAGACAGAAAGTAGCATTGAAAAACACCATGCTCTCCTTATTTCATTGAAGGTCAAACCTTGTTTTTTTATTTATTTATTATTTTTTACTTATGCCTGTTGGAGGTGGATGTATAAGTGGTACGACAGGAAGGATGGGAAAGCGGAGTTGAACAGCATGCGCCCGAGGAATCATTTGCCTCCACATAGAGTCATCAGCAGTGTAGATAGGGAAACCGATAGCAGAGGTGAGCGCTTTGCGAGCTTGACCTCGCAAGGATCTGATAGTTTACTGCAGGGGTGCTGCCATCGAGCAGCTGGGATCCCTCCTCCAAACCTTCTGTTGAAGATTGAATAACAGACACTGAATGGTCAACAGACAGGGTGCAAAACGCATTTTCGGGACACAGCAGATACATTCTGTGATAGTAACAACAGGGGACGGTGAGAGAAACAACAGAAAGTCAATTTCGCCAGTGAGGAGCCCTTAATGGAGCTGATGCATGGGGGATACACATAAAAAAGCAGAACGGTGTCGCGATGGACCGGGCAGATAAAAGAGGGCTGGCTCGCTCCGCTTGACGCAGGGGAAGATGCACGACTGGAGTCATTGCAATGGTGCAGCCCAGAGAAACGAGTGTCAAACGTGGTAATGGAGTAACGGTGTCACCGAGAGGGCAAAGGCGAACAGCGGCACACTCTGTGAGTGATAACAAAACGATAATTGTAAAACTCATTTGCATTAAATGACAGAAGCCATTATGGGCTAATTAATTCTAGTGGATGCGTGTTCCAAAATGGGAGTGTCCTGCTGGCTGACGAAGAGGGGTTCTTGAGGAAGAAATCACAAATGGGAAAAGTGTCTACTGGCAGCTGCTCATTAAGGATAATGGGGCGATGGATAGTCACTTGCGCTAAGAGAATCATCCATTTCAGTAAACAGAAACTGATTGATATTTGAGCTATAACTGCCACCATTAGGGCCCTCGAATCGTGCGATGTGTGCAATTTCCCTGCTGTATCGCTTATAATGGATCTCGGTATTGTCGGGCTTCAATATTTCCTGCGAAGAAACAGCAAACAGCATGAACCATAATAACAAAGAAAAATCTCTCTTGATAAGTTATAATTGCTTAAAGTGCTGGTCTCATACAATTGAACACTAAGGGCAGGGAAAAGTTTCCACAGTACTGCTGGAGAGTTTCCCAAAGGAAACGCTATTGAATGTAAACTCAAATTAAGGCACTTGAAAAAGTATCTTTCGGAGAAAACATTTCCGCACCGGTCGTTAAGCCATCAGAAGTTTGCTCTGTGAATGGCTGCGTATGCTCCAGTGGGGACCATAATGAAACAGCATTATGGGAATGGGCAGCAGGGAAAGCGGGCCTTCCTCCAGGGCCAGGGGGAGCTTGTTAGCTAGCTGAGGTAAAACACTGGAGACAATCCCAGACACCTGGCTTCCCAAGGACCACCAGGGGAAGGTGCAAAGGGGGGCAGGTGTATCTGAAGGGAGCGAGCAGCCCACTTTAAAGAAAAATTTCAAACGGGCCCAGACACCGAGCAGCCTCCAAACAATCAGAGCTTGTAAACGAGACCCCCGAATCCGTACCGGTTCACGGGGGGCCTCGGTGCATTGCTGAGAAGGCAGGGCAAGTCTGCTGCACCACTCCAAACTCCTCCCTCTCGACTCTCGAGAACACAGGGACAAAGTGAGGGAGGAAGAAAGGTCTCTGGAGGACAATGCAGCGTGTTCCAGCAAAGCAGGCAGCAGACTAACCACTCCACGAACCTCTCCCCTTTCCCTCTCCGTGCTGAAAGGTTCTCACTGTGGCTGCTGCTCCAGCCACTAAATGGAGTCTTCCTCCTCTATAGAACATTCCAGAGGGCTGAAACAACGCTGAAGTGGGCGCCTCTCAATGTCGCTCTTTAGCGCAAGGGAAGGCATTATCAGAGAGGAGAATACGGGAAGAGAGGCCAACATTAAACATGTATACACTCTCCGGCTCTCATTATAAAACACCCTCTTGAAAACTTTCACCCGCTTCGGAGCTGAGAACAACGCTGACCGCTTTCGTTCCCACTGAATCTGACTCGGGGGAACCACTACACCTAACGCGGTTAAGAAACGTGCTTCAGGACGTCTGATTCCCCATCCCATCCAACTATAAAAGAAGCCATTTTGCGATCTAAAGGGACGACTATCAAAATACGGCGTGTTGCAAACACAGGTCAGAGACTTCAAAGATGAGCCGTGTCAGTGACCTCTAATATATCTGAAGCTCCTCACCACAGATGATATGAACCCATCCATATGATATGAAAATCAATAGGCCTGCAAAGGCACAAAGCACTTGAGGAGAGCAGCTTCACTACATGCTGCTAGCTCAAATTGCTGTGTCTGTGATCATATGATTGTGCTGTAATGGGTTGTGGCGGGGAAGGGCTGCATGGGCATTTGACTTGCTAGTAGGGGGTATATGTGTATAGACAGAGGGTATGTTAAAGGGGCAAAGAAGTAAGTGAAGCTGGATGAGTAGTAGACTCAACTCTCTGAATAACCCGTTAGAATATTAAAAATGGACAGTGGTTGCCAAAATTATTGGAACACAAGTATTTTTATCAGCTAAAAAAAATGATTTAAAGTCAGTCATTTCTAACTTTTGCTGTAGTGTCCAAGAGACCTACCTGCAAAACTACCTGAAAACCTATGCACAAGTGCACTTGGGGCAAAAGCTGCTTTAAACACACCAAATGTTGATTTTATTTAGAAAATCAGTTTGTTCCATTGTTTTTGACAGCATCCTCTTTACAGAGTTTCTACAGAAGTGCCCAAAACTTCGCAGGTAGGTTTCTTGAAGGATCTTTGAGACATTGTTCGGAGACGACCTTCTGGATTTAGTCTGTCTCAGTTTGTTCAGTTTCTTTGTGTCATTTCAGATAGCCTGTATCATGATGAGATTAGATCTCTACCTGGAGCAAACAGAAATATAACCGGATTGCTACAATTAATGACAAAATACAGTAATAACTGACTTTAAACCATTTTTTGCTGGTGAAATTACTAATGTCTTAATTTTGGCCCCCTCTGTAAAGTCAGGGAAGGTGCTACTTGATTTTTTGCTTAGATAGATAGATAGTTGGATAGATAGAAACAGTTTAAACACTTATTTCAAAACCGCCCACAGACCCGAGAATGGCAGCAAAAATCATCACTCATATGGATCTTACAATTATCATGATAAATTTGGCAATAAACTATCAGCACTATCATTCACTTTTATTCATTCATATTTGTATCATGCAGCACCGTGCCCCCGTTGCCCCAAGCCATACCATTTCCCCCTCATAAGTCTTGAGTGCACAGCAAGCATCCTCTCCCTACTCTCCACTTTTTTCCACCGTCCTCTTTTCTTTTTTCAAAAATTGCATTTGGTGTCTCTATTTTTGGTGCGGCTAATTAATCCTCAGCATTTAGACAGAAAGCCGCAGGAGTAACGAGGCATTTAGGGGCTGGTGGGGCCCTCAGCGTCAACGGCAAGTCTGGTTATGGAAAGCCCCCCGCCGTTTGTCATGTCAGCCACCGTGTGCTGCTCCCATTAGGCTTCGCCCACACCATTGCCAAAAGGCAAGGGCACCCACGCACACCATAGGACAGCCATGTCAGAGAGAGTCTTCACCCACGATATCAAGACATGCACGTACTGTCCAAGGAGGTCTATAATAGCTATCAGTTAGCATTTAACATTTTAATGGCACATACTCTTCTGATGCAGGTCACCACAGTCTTATATTTTTGCATTCAAATTAAATCAAATTGTAATTCTGCACTTAAAAAGTTTTAAGAGCAGTCTTAAAACACATGAGTAACTTTAAGAGTAGTCTGCAACCAGAAAGATTTTTTTGTTTTTTGTTTAGAAAAAACAAAAATGGCATGTCACAAAAAAAAGTTTAATATGTTCATAAAAGTTCACTATAATATATTGGCAATAAAAAAACTTAATATAATTATGTGTTTGTGGTTTCTAAGCAACATATAATTCTGGCCTATTAATATAAAATGGGTGTTCATTAAAAGAGACGTTATAATGAATTTTATATCCAGTTTATAATAATTAATATACTCAAAGCTTCTTCATTTCACAGCTCTTTTTAATAATTTTTTTTTTAGTCAGTTTTCAACTCTACGAATACATTATAAATACCCTTGTATGGTCAAGACACCAACCTTAATTTGGCATTAAAGTTAAAAAACAGACTAATTCCTATTTACTAAAATTAAAGTTCAGAACACCATTCTGATTTCATAAGGTACCAATCTATAGTAATAATTCTCAATACTATCAGATCAGGAAAAACAATGACTGAAGTGATGGAAGTGTAAATGTATCAATAAATAAATAATAAGAAAAAAAGATTCTTCCTTAACGTTGTTGTAACACAGCTTGCATCTTTTGTGTTTTCCCAACTGGGCTTTTAGTGTTGAGAGCGTCTAGCTGTTATAGGCTCGGTGTTTCAGTGGCACTTGTGCATTCCTGAATATCAATGTGGCTGTGAGAGCAGATTAGAGGCTGCCTCCCTCTCCCTCCCGAGCTCTTCAAATTAGTTTGATTTTCCCCCAGATGGTCAGATTAAATTACATAAACGCTGTCAGCAAACTCCTATTCTCCACTGTATTCATGCCATCCTTACTCAGAGGCCCTACCTCCCAGTTCTTTTAAAAACTTTTTTTTTGCCCTGTCCCCTCCTCTACAAATTTAACCTGCGCAGCTATAATAAAGCATGTCTGTGTGTACCAAAGCTGTACGGCTGACAATGTCTCTGTAGATGAATCACTGTAAAACTCTTTCCTTTACCCCGCTGTGTGTCATTCCGGCAGAAACCCTGGGCTTTGGAGGAAGTCCATTGCCAATTATTACATTAACAAGTGTTTAAACGAACAAGACTGCACAATTATAGCACTTAATTACTTGCCTAAATCCGCATAAGATTAGAGATTGCAAATCTACCGCTAGCATTTTCTTGTGCATGTCTGAATATATGGAACAAAAGCACGCTGTTCAAGCTCCAAAAATAAGACTTGGCAGAATAGGAAAGAATTTGTCGAAAGTATAAAAATAAACAGGTTTAGTTGTTTTAGAAATGGGATAATGGAATTAGAAGGGAAACAATGATGCAGGGTTAAAAGAGCAAAGATTTTTTAAGGAGCATTGCGAGATTTTAATCTCTGCCTCCCACACAAGCACATCTACTTTCTGGCTTCTGTCAACACAAAATGTCGGCCCCTGCAAAGACGAAGAGGCACGAGGAGGTTTTTCGTTTGCAACTTGGTGGCTGTTTAGGCCGTGGAAGTAAACTACTTCTGACAGACTAAACAGAAGTGGAAGCACTGGGTGGCCCGCTCAATTAACAACCCCGAAACGTCTGGGTGCAACTGTTTTTTGAGCTAACACAACATTTTTGTGGCATCTCACAAGCTGCAATAAACAACAAATGTTGAAAAAGCAGCGAGGGAGAGAATTGCACTATTTCCCCTCTCTGCCCGGCAACACTAAAGATACCATCTGGTCATCTCGTGTGAGGGAAGCAGCATCCTATCATCGAGGTGCGCGTTTCTGTTATGAACATTGTGACACCTCGACGGTGGGATGAAGTCTGGTATCACTTCCTGTAAATCTGGACAGTCTGCTTTGAAGTTCGACATGGTGCAATATTGCTAGAGAAAACTGTTTTGAGTTCTCACTGCATTGAAAACTAATGTGAGCTTAAACAGAAAAATAACAGTTGCAATTTCCCGTATTCAATTATATAAATAAAGAAAACGGAGGATACCCCTTTTAAGTTTGCATCCCTCCTGTCTAAACAGATGGACAACTCTTTCTATAAGCTGCGAGCTCGTATGGGCAGGCTGTCCCTCGAGCTTCCAGCCAGACCAGAGGTAAATAATACCCTCTGTGCGATGCTATACAAATGAGAACTGGGACGCGGGTAATCGTCGGCGGTTTCATCCAGAGGCAAAGGCTTGGGCAATGGAGAGCTTAAATTTGTGAATTGTGCAATGGGTCCAGATTGTAAACATGTTTGTTCTGTGATTGGGCCAACACAACTGAAAGAGAAAGGCAGGCAATTAATGGAACTTTAGTGGAGGCTGGACGCATGAGGACACTGGGAAAGACGGGGCGCGCTCAGCTAATTGCCCTGCTTTGTCCTTTTTAAAGTAAAGTGTAGGGTTGAAGGTCAAATCCCATTCAAACAAGAGGTATTTATGTTAGACAGCCTGAGAGAAGGGGAGACAAGCGTCTGCCCCATGAAGTGTTTAAATTCGAATATTTAATTTAGCCCCTCGTATTAAATTAAAGAGAGTGAACCATTATTTTCAATAGGATTGGATAAATACCCTTAAACAAATGATCACAGAGAGCACTGAAAAACATGTTGAATGAGTTCGGTTAACTATCAACAGTGACATTTGCAGTAAGAAGAGTCTAAAACGCAGTTGCAATTAAATCCGAACAATGATCATTCAATTATAATCATAACAATAATGAAGAAGGGCATACTGTAATATAAGTCACATCACTTGTTTTCCCAACTGATACAAATATTGTTTATGCGCACAGTTATTACTCTCAGATGAGACACTGATATAAACAGAGTGTAATAAGTTTTGCATTATTGTCTGTCATGTTTTTAACCTGTCAAAATTCTAAATAAACAGCAGAGTCAATAAGCAGCTTTTTTATGCTTTCTTTTTTATATATACAATGCGGTAAATACAGAAATAATACATTTTAAATTTGACATTTAATAAGGTTTGATTAACATCTTATTAAGATTTAATTGGAGTTATTTTTTCATGAATCGTATCATTATTTCAGTACTTGCTCCTTATGATTATGAGAAAAGCATTATAGAACTGTACATAATTTAATCATTTGCGCTACAATGTTTTAGTTACTTCACTGTTTGTTTATTTAGATGTGACAGTGTCAATTAGGGTAAAATAAAGAAAACTGTTTTGATGAGCTTTTCTTTATTGTACTTTGTTCTAACCCTCTATGGCTGTTGGCAGCTTGCTACATATTACTGCGCTGAAAGCAAGAAGAGAAGACGTGTCATATTTCAAGTCCATTTAATAACAAGCTGTGAGTTTTCAGGCTTAGCATTCGTCATACATTTTTTTAAATTATTGTTATTATTATTAATTTAATGAGATAGACTTGAGAGAAATATTAACCACGACAATAAAATCCAGATATTAATTATTTGCTTGTAAAGAGTATGGAAGTTGTGAACCAATTTTTCAGAAAGTGGATGCGGTAACTAATATCCCAGAAAAGACAGGAACAAACACACCTACACGGGCGCATTCCATTTCCTCAGAACCATCATTAAGCAGAGGGGGTCAATTTGGCCTCCATTCTGTAATCGCATTTGCTCATCAGACCCTAAGTACAGAGAGAGACAATTACCCAACCACAGAATGCCTGACCCACCAGCATGACCCAGACCCTGCAGTCCCTGTGGTGGAAAGTCATCAGAGGGTTGGAGATTCTGGGGTGCTTGCTGCAGCGCTGCTTCTCTGCGGGGTTGTAGGGCTCATTAGTCAGGCGGTGGTCGCTTCTCGCCAAACACAATTAAGACTATTTGCCCTCCTGCAGCAGATGCTGATGAGACAGGCAGAGAGGAGGATTGGTTGAGCAGCCCGCACTGCTACGAGAGGACCACAGCGAAGGCAAAAATTGAATTTTGATAATGGAGTACATCCATTTGAGGGCCTTGGCAGGGATGGCGAGCAAGCAGGAAGTGAAAGAAAAGAAGACGGCGGTGAGGAGAAGGTGGTGGTGGGGGGCAATAATGACCTTACCGGAGTGAAAATCTAACCGTTCCATTGCATCCGATCTGTTATGCACATTTCACAAAACTAGAATCATTCGCAGTTGTTACCTGTCACTCACCTCTCAAAAGGTCAAACGAGATAAGAAAACACAACTATAGCCCCGAGCGCTGTTATCAGAGCTCTCTATTCGACGGGTGAGTTCTAGATGCTGATGCTTGAATATTCTAAGATGTCAAGCGTTTATTGAAAAAAAAAAAAGGTTCTGGGCATTACTTTTGCTCTTTTCAACAGTGGCGGGTTATAAAGGCATTTTAAGGTAATGTAAGTCTGGTTGGAACTGTTTTAAAAAAAACATTAAAAAAAAAAAGTCATACTGGAAGAAAATAGTTAAGTTTTATAAAGTCTATTATCTATTTTAGTATTTTATGCAGTAAAAAACATCAAAATACAGATATTATTATGATATATCATAACAAATGTCACAACAATATGTTTTATTTCAATATGCAATTTATTAACCTGATGGTAGAGTTTAATGTTCAGCAGTGACTGATTACTGTAAGGTACATTATCCTCCAAAAATAATTCTAATATGATGATTTGTTGCTCAAGAAACAATTTTTTATGATCATTGTTGCAAATGGCTCTGTTGATTATTTTCTGTGGAAACTAGAGCTGGGAATCGAGTTCGATACTTTTTAGTACCGACCGAATTGCCTCGATACAACAGAGTATCGAAAAACGTCTCGTCGTTTGGTACCTAATTTCGATACCTAAAGGGGTTAATCTCAACAACGTCAGTGAGCCCATAAGACTGCAGCACCAGCCAGTGTGTTTGACCAGAAGTGTGTAAAATAGCCTTATGTTATTTATATTATTTACACGACTGCACGTCATTTGTCTCTACAATTAGTCGCTGTTTCTGTATGGCGCACGGCGCAGTACCGCCACACACTCACACACATAAACGTGCGTGTGCCGCTCACACAAGTGTGCACACTCCTGCTTTCAATAGTATTTGTCAATATTTAACCAAAAAAAAAAAAAAAAAAGATTCTGCGAGTCTCTGTGTTAATGTAGTGCAGAAGCACAGATTTGTTTACTAGCATACTGACCCGTGCTTGATGCTTCCAGTGATATTAACATCTTGCGGCTCACTAAATGAGGACGTATATACAGTAGGCTACATAAATAACATCTCCAGAACTTCTCCAAGGGTTACTTCAAGAGCATTTGACCGTTTTATTTGAGTAAATCTATCGTCATATCACCCAAAATAAAAGTATATTACTACTGTTCAGTAGAATGTACATAACAGGCTCCTACAAAAATTATTAAAACGGTATTTCTTCAGAGTGTTAAACTGATTAAAATCCCCTTTATTTTCCAACAATAAAATGAAATCTACATTAATTAAAAGACAAATGCCTTAATAAATTTTAAATACACACAATTTTCAAAGGGGAAAAAATTACAAGGCCATTGTAAGAATAAATAATAATTCACTAGTGTAAAAGTATCATAACAGGTGTGCAAACTGAAAACTATTTGACATTGTGTAGGATTTTTTTTTTCCACGCAGTGGCTGAGGAGATTAGGTTGAGAGTCTGTATAAATATCAACAAGCTGAAAAAAATGATGACGTCATTTTGTTAAAACTGATTTCACAAAATTGGTATTGAAAAAGGTATCGTTAAGGAACCGGTATCGGTTCAAAACCGGTATTTTGATATCAATATCAAAAACATTTTGAATGATACCCAGCCCTAGTGGAAACACTTGATGAAATCAAAGTATTTACATGCAGTGTTGCGAGTAACACTTTACAAGTCACACAGCTTCCAAAATCAGATTACCTACTTAAGTAACAAAGTGCTTAAATTTACTGCTAAATATCGGAGATACTTTTTCAAATAAGAAATGCAAGTTGCATCGTTTTCTCATTTATTTACTTACACCTCTCCTGTCCAGTATTAAGGGAAATGAGGGTAAGTTGCAAAGGCACTTCCTTCTGCTGAAGACTAATTTCACTTTTGGTGTGAAAGGGACTTTACAGTTGCCCAATATTTCATAGGCTTTTTTCTTTGTTTGTTGTCTAGCCCAAGTGAGTAACATTGCTTTACTTTCCATAAAAAAAAAATAACCAAGTAACAGAATTAGTTACTTTTATAGTGTAAAACAATGCTGTGTTTAGTAACTTTCCCCAACACTGTTTAATGAAATGTATTTATTTTTAACAATGTACAAATATTTACTGTCCCTTTAATTTTAATGTATATATTTATGTTGTTTTTATCTATTTTAAAGTATAATGCTGCTATCCTAGAAAACCAAGACCATCAATCTCGGAATCCGCCTGTGTTGAATGTTCCAAATCTGTCACTCATGCTGCCTAGGAAGAGGTCAGCAAGGCAGCTCACTAGGTTTTGGAACAAAGCATCTGTTTTTAAATTTGCAGGGAAATGTTTGCTTAACGAGGAATGAACATAAAAATGAACCTAAACTCAAACTCAACTCAAGCCTGCAGATAACACTTACATAAGACAACGAAGTCACTTTTGTGTTCTTAGCAAAACTTGCCTCCACAGATTAGGATAAGTGGTTACTCTTTTAGGACTGAATCAGAACGCTGATATGACAGACCCTCCTCTTAATTACTACTGTAAGAGCACCAGTGGCAGGCCTGATTTTGTTCAAAATGTCAATGTGCCCACTTGGGAGAACGAAAAGGGGGAGGGTAAAAAAAAAAAAAACAACTAAATTGAGAACAAATGCAGAATTGTTGATGTCAACAATATTTTAGAGCGCCGTGGGACTCTTCCGCTGCACGACAGACAACAACATACATCATATCATGCTGCTTGTGGTTTTTAACCAAAGGAGTTTTTCGATTTATTGTGAAGAGAGACAGAGAAACACCACAAAAGAAAGAGGAGGGTTGTTTGTGTTTCAAATTAAGCAATAAGATGTGTGTTAATAGTTTTAAGATGCTGATTTAACTGTGCTATGGGGTAGCGGTTTTTGAGTAAGACACTATCAATCTTTTACTCTTTTTGACATTAATGCAGCCACTGCCACTAAAGTAATATATGCAAACCTTCAAAACCCAAGCACGGGTTTCTAAGAAGAATTTTTATTTATTTATTTTCATAATCAGTTCTGTTTAGTGAAATGGTTATTTCCTCTCATTGAGCACAGGAGTGTATTACCACCATTACTCTGGCAAACACAGACACCTGTAGCTTACAAGCTGTCGCCATGTCAACGGTGAGAAAGAAAGGCACAAGATGCAGGAAAGAAGTGTGGGGAAAAAAAGACTCTATTAGAGGGAACGGGAGTGTGGGAGAAGCCCAGTTGAGCTCATGGGAGGGGCGGGAATGATGAAAGGCTGTTGAAAGCTCTTCACTTACAGTCTCCATGAAAAGTTGTACATCTCACAACATACGACACAGTCACTACTCTGAGATGGTGGGTGTTGAAAAAGCCCTCCACAAATGTATGTTAAGGGTAAAACTTGGTAAAGGGTAAAAATACTGAGTGTTTCGAAAACACCCTCGTCCAGGTGTTAGAAGCACCATCGGGTTAACAATGTAACACGGCAACCACTGAAAATACAACAATGGATTAAAAATAATCTGTTGTTGCATTAGACTGTGTCAAACTAGAGAATGAAAACGGACAGATTCTATGCAACAGTGTTTTCAAACTTAGGCTTCTTAAAAAACAACAAAAAAAAACCTCTTCTATTTAAGTGGATTTAACTCCTCCACTCAGTTGAACATTACTGTAACAAAACTGATAAGATATATATTTAGAAGTCAATTTCAGCAAATTTAATTGTCTTAGAATAGTCTAATAAAAAAAAAAAAATACAAGTTTAATTTAATTGGCCATTAATATTAAGTGATTCTCACCTGAAGAGACAAAGACCCCTCCCCCTAATGGCATTAGTGGCAGTGACTGAGGAAGGTAAGAAACAATGTGAGGAGATTGAAACCAGTTTTTTTTATTATTATTATTTACAACACAGTATAATTTAAATATACATAATGAAGGTCAAAGACACATTATTGAGCACACTGATCTAACTACAGAGATGTGGACAGACTTTGAGTAAATCCTAAAAACAGATTCTGTTCAAAGTCAAAGATTCTGACAAAGTTATGTTGTCATTATATGAGTATACAAATTAATGTGGACTCTTCACAGATTCAATTGATGTATTGCTTTTATCTATACGATCAAAACTTAATGTGTAATTTAAGTTCTTATCGGCGTCATCAGGAGAAGACGCCTCAAAACGCATATATGCGCTTGCCGACCCCAGGTTAATCAACTGACAGCCTAGGGCTTAAAAAAAAAAAAAAAACCAGAGAAAACAAAAGTGTTACATTTCAGTTATAATTTCTTCTATATTTTACATTTTGAATTGCAAATTGGTGAGGTTAAACCTTCGAGCCTGAGTCAGAACACTGAAGGGAAAGCTTTGAATTTCTGTTTGCAGTTACTTTTTCTATATTAAAATAAAATCTCTTCTGCGTGTCACCATTGTGCGATGCTCAAAGGCCAAAATTATTTGGCATCAGGGTTATTACCGTTAACAAACAAATACTAATACCATAAAATATACTAAATAATGAATAAAAAACACAGATTTCAATATAACACCAATTTTCAATATAGCATTTCTTTTGTTATTTTAGCTACAGTAGTTGCAAGGAAACATTTCTCATTTTAATTTAGTATAACTTGATGTATTAATAAAACTAAAACTCATACAAAAATAACAAAAAAATAGAGGATACATAAAAAAAACAACTAATTATTGCAGGTAGAACATAAAATAAAGATAAAACCTTAAAATAAAACTGATTCAAAACATTGATACAAATAGTAACTTGATACTAAAAAAGCACATTTCAGCAAAACACGAATGGAAAATAAATATTATCAAGACCTACGCAACCAAAACAAGCGTGAAAACACCCTAATTTGTAATACCTACAGTAACTGATGTCCAAGAAGATAGATGAGACTGGCATGTCAAAAAACTTGTCAAACCACACATTCGACTGTATTACTATGTGGCTTCAATCAGTGTCTTCACCTCATAAAATGAATCTGACTGCAGTCTAATGTACATTCTACTGCCGTCCATCTTAATTACATTGAGATGCACTTAGTGCCATGCAAATGCGTCGCAAGCCAACTGGCTCAATGTAGTACCCATTGTCCTTCACTCTTCACTCGCCTGGGATTCTGTCATTAATGACAGAGGAGTGCGCTGAGCAGTCACTGAACCCTGCAGAAGAAATTTTCTCCCCGTTACTGGCGGGTTATAGCAGGATGGTGCTGAAGGCAACAGCGAGCGGTTCAGCACCTCCTCTGATTCTTTATGGAATGTGGGTGGGATGACATAAAGGACACTAAGTACATTTACATGTGCAGTTATAAGCGAGCTACTTCTTATTAACGCTACGAGTGTATATATTTTCACTTGTTTTTTTTGAGCAAAATTTCGAGGCTTAGTTTACTTTATGTTTATGAAGTAAGGATGAGTGTATTTTGAAGGAAAATGCAAAACTGTTTCTTACACCTTAGTTTTGACTTTCAAAACCTCAATATTTTTTCCCCAGATATTACAAAATCTAGGCCTAAATTAAAGTAGCATCTGATGGATTGCAGCTGCGCTTTTTTAAATGTTGCTCTGTTCTTATACTCTAAAATCTGATTGGATGAGCAACGATGAAGCCACAAAGACCGCAGATCATCTGAATTCAATAATAATGCACTCTGCTTCCGCCATGCCTCAAACTCTTTTAACTGTGGTAACACAGCCTCTTCTGACTTAAAAATACATCCTAAAATTCAACTTTTTTTAAAAAACCTCATCAAAATCACCCGGTTCAGAATAACACAGAAAGATAAATTTTGACTAAATAAAGTGCTAACTAAAATATTCTATTAATCTGCATTCAATTTCCTTGGTGAAAGAAACTTTTATAGGAAACATCCTCTCTCCTTCCCAAAGAAAATGGATTTCTTCCCTTTCAGCAGACCATTCAGTCCAGGCCATTGTACAATGACCAGGAAATCAATGTTTTTAATTAATCACACACACATTGTGTTTACATGTTTTATGGGGCATAATGGTTTTTATACTGTACAAACTGTATGAGTTATTGCCCTACACTGACCCTACACCTAAACCTACTCCTTAAAGGAAAATATGTGCATTTTTAGATTTTCAAAAAACTATGTGATTAATAAGCTTGTTTCCTCATGGGGACCTAAAAATTTTATTTGGTATTCCTATCTTTGTGGGGACAATTGGTCCCCATAAGGTGATAAATACCAGGTGCACACACACACACACCTACACCCGCCCACACCCACCTAAGCAGGGCTCACACCCACACACACCTGATGTAATCTGGCAGACAGTGCCAGCAGAGTGAACCATCAGAGGGAGTGCACGCCCGGTCTAAAGCATCTCCCAGCTGGCTGCGTGAGCTGTGCCCGTCTGGCTGGAAGCTACAGATTAATTAACAGTGTGCCATGAGAGCACCGCACAAGTGTGTGTGGAGGGGGCGAGGTGTGTGACATTCAGCCCGGCCTGCTCATGCACCCAGTGAGCTCTGGATCTCACGTCTCTCCGCCCTCGCCATCATCATCATGGCCTCATGCTCTCACCCCGTCTGCTCGGTGACCACAGCCAATCGCCTACCAATTGGGACAGATAAAGATACAGCGCTTTGAGCCTGTACAGAAGAAATACAAGCCGTGACCGCTGTCAAGTATCTTGAATACTGAATATCATGAGTCACACAGTTGCTAAAATTTAAACATAACATTTTTTAAATTAAATCATTTGTTATACAGAAACAACAATTAACACTTATTGCTACCACATGATAAATATTGCCATAATATCTCAACAGCATAGCCTAAAAATATGCAAAATTATTTGCTGAAAATGTATATATAATTTGGAAATTCATATGTAATATTTGAAACTTCAGGTCAGTGATAGTTAAATCTGTGCAAAAATAAGAGTTTGACCTGAAGGACCTGGCTTTGGACAGCAACAAAATAGACAACAAAAAATAAAAAGGAATAATAAATAACAATAATGAATAAATTAAAAAGGAAATGTATTTTCCTTAATTTTACAAGTTGATAAATCTACTTATTTTGCTGTATCAAACTGGCACCCTATTAGAAAAGACCTGCCGGACATTTTTGGGTCGAAACCCATTAGTTAAGAAGCGCTGATCTATTGATAACGAAAGCACAAATTAAAATGTCCATACAAATCCGAAAGCAACAAAAGCGCATTGTGAAGTTAGCTAACATGAGTAAACTACTGTATCCATAGCAACAAGCAGAAAAATATATTTTTGTTTTACTTTGAATGGGGGCTAACAAGGTTCAAAAAAAGCTCAAGCAAAATGACAGAGGAAATATCTAACCCATTCTGAATTTGCACATCAATAGAGAGACAAATCGAGCGTCCTCTCTTCCTCCTATAATATATACAATAGAGAGAGGCAGTTCAGCTGTGACTGAAACCCGAGATACATGTGCTCCGAATCATCGGGCAAAAGACTGTCCCCGCTACCCTCTCAAAATCTTTCGTAACACCCATTCTCATTAGAGGGATGGAAAAACTTGGGGAACGGATCGATGTTTTCATTTTTCAAGTGCTTGTATCCATTAGACGGGTAAAATTCATCCATCAAGCAAATTCCTTTCTGGTTAGGCCCTGTCGCTTTAACAAGTAGCGAGCTCAATGTGCAAGATGTATTGCTCTCCATTTCACTAACCTTCATTACGTCTTTCATGTGTCTCTCACCCCCTCCTCCTATCTCTCTCTCTTGTACAGAGAGCTAAAGGATCTGATTGGCCAGAGACACTACCTGCCATGTTCTGTAGCATACAAGCACAGCCAGTCAACCTCTCGTGTTCTTCACATTTATTCAAACGCCTTTTTTACAGAAATCTTTCAGCATGAATTATATATGACGGCCCCTTTTACCTCCTCACTTAGGGGAAAATATAATTCTATAATTTGGTGGTTTTCATATGGTATTTAAAGCAATATTGAGTGGGCCTTCCTGTAAAGCTGAAACTAATGGGAAAAGGGGGTTACTGCATTCCAAAAGTAAGTGCTCATAAAGTTATGTTGAAATGCACATAAATTACAGTGGCAAAAAATTTCATCACAGCCATTAGAAAGACGAATCCCTCATCCTGGCCTCTCCACCTCCGTGATCTTAATCCAAAGAAAGCTATCAGGAAGACTGCTCTGTTTCAATTTCTGGAACTCAAGATGCAAAAAAAGGCAAAAGCAGCTAATAAATTATGTGGTAAATTACGGTGCACCGAGCACTTTCAGGCAACATATCGAAAGATAAATTCTCCATCGGCTACAAAAAAAAACGGTCCAGCTGAAGGGAGACTGGAGAAAGGAACGGTGCAAAGGAACCAAGTGAGAATTTTGATTTTGATCAAATTTAAAATGGCTATAATTTAGCCTTCTTAAATGACAAAGCGGGAAAAACACATCACATTTGGCACAACCTTTCCACCTGAGCTGCTGTGAGATCAAGTGGGTGGTTATGTGAATAAAAACCCTGCTTTCCCGCAGTCTCTGCTGACGGGGGAGACAAAAGCCTTTCTCCTCTCCTTAATGAACATATCTGCCGTGGAACGCTGCAGCTGGACTTAAAAGGTTACGTGGGGTTGGCCATGCTGGTCACAAAGCTGCGCCCGCAGGAATGCTGAATCCTCTCCAAGAAAGCCGAAAGGAGTTGCGGGGGGGTTTGGATTGGCTGTATCAGTGACAAAAGAGAAGACTGATGGCCTCCCCAAGAACCAGAAAGACCTTTGCGCGAACCCCTCTTCCGCCACGGGAGAGCAGGGTTCATGTTTACATCACCCCCTCGAACATCCTCACACACTTACACACAGCGGCCTCCATTTTATTTACTGCGGCATTCATAAAATATGGATGCCCAACAAGATACAGGAGGACACATGAGAACAAAATGGGAACAATGAAGTATAAAATATCACAGCATCTGGAGCTTGGTGAACTATGACCGCTGACTTGCTCAAATAAGTATTTCCCCTTCAATCATTTATTGCCTGGTAAATTATCACTAAAGGCATTGCATTACATCCTGAGAAGTGAAAGCATTTTAAACTGTAAATTTCACATTATTAAATCTTGACGGAAGTCTAAACGGAAGACAGATTTATTAGTAAAGGCCATACAACCGTGATAAACTGCAAAAATGGAGTACAAAGCGTACCTGGCTCTCGAATCCAATGAATTAGGGTCTTAAGAGGTCACTGAAGAAGTAGACCGCCTGTGATGGGAAGCCCTGCTGCAGCGGAGTGGAGCGTGTGAGAATTTAAAAGGTGAAGCCTCGTAAGGTGGGTGTCATAAGGTACGGACACACAGACGACTGAACTGTCCTACTCTAGAAAAGTGTCTGACGCCAGGTATGCCGTCAGCCAATCCGAACTCAGCGCCCCACGAAGGACGCACAGGTACATACAAACGGAGCAGATGACTAGGACACACATAGGAGTCATAGGAGAGGACAAGTGCATCAGGAATGAATTTCTAACCTTGTGGAAAAAAGAAGAACTATAGAAGAACTATAAAAGACAGACACACACACGTGCACGCCCACTACTGTTCAGAATTTCGGGGGCAGCAAGATTTATTTAAAATAGATTACAATAAAACTTTTATTCAGCAAGGATGAATTCATTTGATTAGCGACAGTAAAAAATATTTATAATGTTACAAAAGTTCTCTACACAATAAAAGAAAAAAAAAAAAAAGTAAAAATTGTGTTTTCCACAAACAATATTAAGCGTTTTTTTTCAACGCTGACAAAACCAAGAAATTTTATTTGAACAATTACAATGATTTCTGAAGGACCATGTGTCACTGAAGCCTGGAATAATACTACCACATTAATGAATTGCATTTGAAAATTTATCAATCACGAATTGAAACACATCAATAATATTTCACAATGTCATTATTATGTATAACGAACAAATGAATACAGCCTTTGTAAACCTAAGAGACTTTTTTCAAGAACATTAAATAATATTAGTGCTCCCAAACTTTCACATTTGTATACAAATACTGGGTATAATCAAAGAAACAGCTGTAATTAATGTCAAGGAATGAAAAGTGGATGAATGAAATGTTCTTGTTAACAACGAGCACGTTATTTAATGCGGAATCCAAAGTTACCTAAAAATGCACGTGTTTTATTCAGTAGTCATTTGATGTAAAAGAACAATAAATGAGTACAAACTATAAGCCAGCAAGTAAAAAAAAAAGTCTAAAAAATAAATAAATAAATAAAAAAATAAAAAAAAGTCAGGCATCTGGATGTGACTCCAGCTTGTCACATTCTGATCCTTATCTCCATTACACTATTGATAACTGCCAAACGCCTTCAAAAACAGACAAGAATACTTCAATGAATCGACAACCATTAACTACTCAGTCTTCTATCATAGATTTATTTGGCACACATAATTCCACAGTTGGCAGAGGGCACTCGGCAGCATATCCTATAGCACAGCATAACAACACCAAACCCGCCTTGTAGAACAACTGTTGTCAAATATAAATATAATACAATTTTCACAGGATGGAGGAAAAAAAAAAAAAAAAACACAACAGATTTAAGGTTGGAGGTGGAGCCTACTTAAAAGCTGTCGGTTATTTCCCTGTTTCACACTCGACAGAATTCACACAATCTTTGTCTTCCGCACTGGTCGCACTGCATATTTCACCAAAAAGACATACGCTTGCATGTAACACACCAGATCGGTCCAACTTTTTTGATGCAACTGGAAAGTTTGATTTATTTATTTGCCAATCCCAAAGTGTTGCCAGCTCGAGCTGGTGGTTTTTGCAGTTTGTTTATCATTGACCATCACAGAGGCGCCAGTGTGAAATAAAGTATTTTTAGATGTTGACATAATGGCTCGAAGAGGGAGGAGACCATGAATTTTTCATAGCGGCTCACAGGGAGAGGTCATTCGCCACTCTTTTCTCTCTAAAAGCGGGGAGAAAAAAGAATTTCTGGAAGGCTGTGAGCGGCTTTCGCCCCTCTGAAAAATAAACCGATCAGTACAACGACCTAGAGACACACAAACACAAAACCCTACTGAACGTTGAAAAATGGATTCCCTCATTGTTCAGCTGTTCTGAAACAAACTCAAACCTCTTATTTCCTGGAGCCCGTGCTGCTCTCCGTTAAATTCCCAGCAAACACAAGCAGCCACCATCTACTCAACGTTCTGCAGGCAAGTCAACATTGTCTGTTGGGAAACGACAATAAGAAAAAAGGTGTCCGGTACAGCAGTGTCACACTCGCCTAACAATTCCTTGCTAGTTTCCATGAGAATGGATTTGTTTTGTTTGACTGTAACGCCATTATTAGACAGGTCGCAATCCGTTTTACCATTGAAAAACTATTTACACTCTAAGGAGTGGATTCCAACCAGAGTGTGCATCCGTGTGTGTGTGCCTGTGTATAATCCTATTTGAAGTATTCTCTGCGTTTTCAATGCATTGAGGAGTTGAGCATAAATCAGAGTGACAGACTTAAAAGAAAAGGCTTTGCATTAAAAAGCCCAGGTCAAGGGGATGGGTCTTAAACACAGACAATTCCTTTCTTCTCTGAAATATTAGCACACTCCGACCGTTACCAGACGAGCGAAAGTGCATCTTTCAGTGTCAATTAAGCGGCACAACAGAGGCACATCAATACGTTCTAGCTGATGTGTGACGTTTTAATTAAGCCTCGCATAGGTTGCGCGTAACATCCCATCCGGTCACGCAAGTCACAAACATTATTTCCTTCCTCACCCGTCTTGCTGATACGTTACAATGCACCTATGCAGCAAGCACACAAAAGAACGGCGTAAGAGGCACGAAGCCCGCGGTTCTCCGGCTGTCGCTTGGCATGTGCACTCAAGTCAGTGAGCTTTGAGTTGGTGTTGGGTTGCCGGCAAAAACACCAGTGTCTCCGTCTTTAAGCATGGCTGGGCAGCAATGAGCCTGCTCCAAGTGTTACATGCCATTCAGGCCTCGTTGGTGTGTGCATGTGTGTGTGTGTGTGTGTGTGTGTACATGAAATGCCGACTCCCAATTGTTCATGCATTGCATTTAACAAGCTGGTAAATCAGCCCTATACCACTAGGAAGGAAGTCACATCCATTCACATGCACAAAAACACACACCGGTGTGAAAACAACAATGCCTATTTATCTGTTCCCAATCATTGTGCTCCTGACAACTATTAATCATGTTAGAGTCTTACTGCCTTGAAAATGAAATTACATGAAAATAAATGTTTTTGCAATTAGCTGTCATGCCTCCCATTGACAGGGAATGATTAAAACGAAGACACTGACTAATTGGGCTTTGAATAATGAAATGATATGTATGCTGACTTTTAAGCAGGTGTGAAAGCAGAAGCAACAAGGAGATGATAAAACATCTGGCCACACTGGACAGGTTCTGTCAATCAATCCAGCTTCTGTGACTCCCATTACCATGACAACCCCCAGCCAATAACATCTGCACTGGCCTTTATGAGGGAAAGAGAGCCACTATATGTGACAATATTAGCATCATTACAGTAACAAATGGTGCCTTCTTGCTCCTTTATTTGATGTGAGATCAAACATGCGTACACGCCTTCCACGGGTCTTAAAAAAACAACGACAACAAAAAAACTCTTTCTGTCATGATATAAACGACACTTCAGAGCTTGAAAGTGCTCCTATCAATCACTCCAACTTTAATGTGAAGTAATAAAATCAGTTTAAGTTTTTCTGTTGTCCGTTTCTTTCCCCCTCTCCCTGTCTCTCAAGTGAACAAAAGGCCAAGTTCAAGGCAACATCAAAAATTGATTTCGGCTACACTTCAGATTAGTCAAAGGTCTCTCAGCATGCACACACACACACACACACACACACACAAGCAATGCTAAATCTCTCCTCGTTTTATTACGTGCATCATCCACAATACATTAGATGCATTTTCTAATGTTCCTACGATGTTTTTTAAGCAAAAAGTAAAACATGCATAGGCATGAACATCTTTTCATACAAAACTGGCACTATTATATGAGTCGCATATAGTTTCCACAAGAAGCTCATATTTGCACCTCAAACATTTTTAACGTATATAAATATTC
>JAUMHP010000040.1:7882667-7892888 GCA_032361065.1 Enteromius trimaculatus | reverse complement strand
GCTTCATTTAATAACAAAAGACAGATTATGTCAAACACTGTTGGACTGGAATAATGTTTTGCTTTCAGGTAGGATATTATCTGAGGCATTATGGCCATTTACGAACTATTACTTAATTGATAAAAAGCACTGTAATCTTTTCCCTCTTAAAATAATTGCCATGTACCGCTATAGCTGTCAGCGCCAGTCTCTACGTAGACAATCACAAGTCCAGACCACCAAGTGGGAGTTTGATTGACACTTTAGAGAAGGAACGCACATTTGATTCCTTTAAAAAGAAAGGTATAAAGTTTCAGTTGAATTTTCCCTGTGGAGAGGCTTGCTTTCTAAAAGAGGAATCTGGGAAAAAAAATAATAATTAAGTGGCGGAAGCCAAGAAGAAAATGGAGATCACGTTATTACAACGCACTTATGCCGTGCCATGGTTTTAATTTTGGAGCACAAACAACAGGTCGGCAAAATAAAACAACAGGGCTGTGGAAAAAGCGATCGCATTAATGTAAGTTGGCACAGAGTGCAAAAAGAAAACGTTGTAATGATTCAACTCATATGGTGCTATGCAGTAATAGATGGCTGGAAGCATTTTGCTTGAGGAGACAGTAATCACTAGCAGGTACGCACTGGCGCTGATGTCATTCCACAGAGGGGCTGTTGTAGGCTGTAGTAGAGAGGGATAATTCGATGCTTTCGCTGCGGCTGTGGGACGAAGCTCCAGCTTTAGCCCCATAGGTACAGGCCTACATGGGTGCTACACGTATCGTCTTACTAAAAGCACTGGGTTTATCACTGCAAATCTGGCCATACTGGGACTTTTCCGTGCGCTTGCAGGAACCCTGAGAGGTTGTTGGTGACGGGGCGTCGGATGACCTTTCAAGCTACATGCCACTGAAAGAAAGATGCGATCTGCCACCTACTGACGTGATATGTCTCATTATGTTAATTCAAGGCTGCTCTCAGTCTCCTGTGACAGAGCTGACTTTCGACCTAGTTTTAAGATGCTGGGAAGAGCCCTTCAGATTCTACGTATATTGGGCCTACTTATGTCTAACAGAGGATGAATATTACCTGCTGAAAGCCTATTATTAGGGTGTTCATACATTTGAATTTGACTCTGAATAAGGACAACTCGCTCATCTGCTATCAAACAACACTAATGTAAAGTCACCCGAGATCTCTCTCTCTCTAACTTTTTTCATTTTCTTTTAATTTATGGGCTTTTAGCCTTTACTTTATAGGACATAGAGCTGACATAAAAATATAAGGGAAGAGAAAGGAAGTGGGACACGACGTAGGCCGAACTTAAACCTGGCTCCCCGTGAGAACATGGCTCTTTGCAGATATGTAAATGTGTTTTACGTATGCTCCAAATATCCCTTTTATTAATGAACAATGAATAAATTAATTAAGCAGCGAATGTATATGCTACTTAGTTTATATACTGTTCATTAATTAGATTATTTACTGTGCACTTGCTGAAAAGCATTTAATTTCTTTCTTTTTTACCCTCTCTTACTTACCACAAACCTTTGGAAATGTATCATGGTTTCCACAAAAAATATTAAGCATTAAGCAGCAAAATGTATATCAATAAAATGTTTCCAGATCATTATGCGACACAGCATTAACGGCTGTAATTTAAGATGTAATAATATTTCACAATATTACTATAATTACCTTATTTTTGATTAAATAAAATGAGTACATTGTTTATTAACATAATAAAACAATACAATTCGGGTACGTGTGCAAACGTCAAAAAATTCTACGCCAACCAAAAAACTTTTTTTTCTGTAATTTCCTTCATATGCAAGACATGCTAGAAAACATGATGAGTTTCGCACATCTGCTTATGAGGCAGTTTCAAGAATCATTGACTGAGACCCGCTCAGTCCCCGAGGATATTTGGACCTCTTACAGATTCACTGTGTATGAGCGAGGGGTTGTTTTTACTGATAAAAAAAAAAGCACCAATCAGATCTAATTACACAACATTTCTCTGACTCAGGCTGCTCAGCTCACATCCCGTCATGTTCGTAATGTGACTCACTCCCTCCGTCCCATGTGGAACAGCTTTGCATGTGGTTTTCATAACTCAACACCTTTAGAGAAATAACCCGTGTGATCTGTCGGGGAGTCAAAGTGACAGCTAACAAAAATGGACAGTTTTTATCTTCATGAGGAAATGATTAGTATTTACTGAGGTGCCTTGAGGGTGTAATTGACCACTGGAGTGTGTGTAGTAAGAGAGCGAGGGGGGGACACGTCAACGCCGTGGTCAGCGGTGTTATTCACAGCGGGGGGCCGGCTGTTGTGATTAGCATGTGGAGTTATCTGATTCCTGCACAATGGGAGGTGACCATGCAGGTGAGCTGATATACCGTCCTCTGCTATGGAAGACGAAATCTACCTTTAATGAAATAGGCCTTTTCTTTTTCTCTTTTCTACATCTTGATGTGACAAATGGAGATGGGTTTATGAATGAATCAGACGCTTTGTGCCCGTCTGTCCTAAGAGTCTCTTCTGTAAAGGTCACCTTTCAAATGTTTCGCCACCATTTCCATTCCCCTGTCAGACTCAATCACCAAATTCAACAACTCCATTTTGGGATCGTTACTATGATTAATATTAAAAAAAGATTGAAAAAGGAGTGAGATGGGCATATTATTTACGCAATTGTCATTCAGCTGCTCATCAGTGTTGTTATCTTCAACCTGTCAAGATGCTGTTTTGAACGGAATGCTAAATATTAATAAAGCCTTATTCAAATCATTTCAATTCCTTCTTATCAGTCATCAGCGGAGCACAAAACGCTGGCCTTTAAAAGAATAATGCTATTGAAGTGATTTCGCCTCTGTTTACAAGCTCAATTGCACAGCTTTTATACTCTAAAAATACGCTGTCTAAGGTAGGCCACATTTCACAATACCACTTTTACAGTCATTGGTAACACTTTATAATAGTCTCATTTGTTAACATGTATTACCAATATAATTTTACAGAATTTAGTAACCTTTGTTAATGTTAGTTAATGAATTGGTCGTGTTCACGTCAGTTAATCTCTGATTAAGATGAAATCATTAAACATCAATAAATGCTGTGTGTTATTTTTCATGTTAGCTACCATTTTTACATTCAATAATGTCAATCTTAATGTTTAATAAAGACATTTTTAAGAAAAAAAAAATTGTATCTGTTAGCATAAACACTGTTAACTTAAATGTGCTTATATTAATAAAGGTTAATCAATTCTGTAAAAAAATATATTGGCATTGTTAGCTCATGTTAGTTAATGCATGACATCAAATGGGACCTTATAGTAATCCGTTACCTGTTTATTATATGCCTAATCTTAAAAAAAAATTAAAATGAGGAAAAAGCAAATAAAACAAAAAACACCTATACAGTGACCTGTGTTTTCAACTATATTGTCAAGTAACTTCCAATTATGTTACTGCGACTTTCCAACCTGAGCCCACAGCCTTCGTGGCAAAAAACTGTGTCCATGAGAGGCTTAACCGCTGACAAAAATAATAAATAAATAAAAAGACTTTCTCTTTATCCACTACTATTATATGACTACAGTTCAGCTTTGGCTCTAAAGTAAACAATTACTCATTCTAAGTTCTCTGGACTGGACTCAAGGCTCAAGGGATTTGTACGCTGTCTGCCGAACAAAGAGAGGAGATACAGTACACGTTTAAAGTGTCAGGATTTGAGCGGGAAAGACTAGTTTGGTCGAGAACTGAGGCTGGAGGATAACAACAGGACTCAAGGTAGGGAGTGCGATCGCTGTGGATGGTCATATTAAAATCCTTCTCCTATTATGTTATTTCTCTAACTAGGCAAATAGTTGTCTGTGGGTTTGTTTGTTGAGTTCGGCGTGTCCCTGGGTCAACGTCTGTGTTGACCCTGGAACAACATTGTGATTAACCAATCAGATTTGAAGAACCAGTTTATAGTTTTTGTGAAGTTTAGGCTTACAATCAGTGTTTGGTGCTTGTACATCAGTGTCAGTCATCTATCATTTCCTCTGATTTTAGGCATTGATCATGGGTAGGGTTAGTTTAGGTGTAAAGATATGGTCAAAACTAAAATTGGAATAAAATGTTGTTCCAGGGTCAACGAAATATGTTAACCCAGGAACACGCCTAACTCAGCAAAATCAGGAAGTGCCGCTATGCTACAAGAGCCTATTTTAAGCAGTCACCATAAAAACATTGATGTTACTAACAAAAATACTAAATGGAGCTTGCGGCAATACTAATAATAACAATATCAATAGTGTGCGCAACAGAAGCACCAACACAACAAATATGATCTGTTTTATGCTCAGCGGACATCATTTTTCTTCTCCAAATGCATTATGTGGGGAACGAGTGCGGCTGATTGCATTTGAAACGTATTATGGGACATCTGTCTAAATCTGAGATGATGTAATTATATAATTGAACATGTGGAGCTCTTTCCTGGAATATGGTTATTGGTAGTTGGCACGGGCCGAGAGCGGCCAACCACAGCCGTTACGAGAGGAGAGAGAGAAAACGAGAGAGAGAATGTTCCAGAACATGATGTTGAAAAAAAAAAAATGCTTGGGAACTCTATGGTGTGCTTAGACTGCCATCTTTTAGAAATCATCCTTATGGAATAATATCCTGCCGTTGAGTTACAAACACAGCCGTATATAAATAAACCAGAAGCTCTCGGACTGAGAGTAGCAGCCTACTGATAGAAATGTGTTTACAACATCACAGATACATGTGCATTTCAAGTCAGCCGGGCTGATCTTTTTAACCTTCTAGTGGTTTTTAACATCGAAATAAATGTCCTTCATCAAAAGAAAGTTTGACATAATACGCTGCTGACTGAGATCGCACGATACATAAATACGCCTGTTTTTCATCAAGCACAGATGAATTATTTGTCTAAAACTGCGCACAGCTGTCAGTGCACACAATAGCTATTCTGGTAAGTTTGTGTCAAGCACACACACAATGTGCTCTTCTTGGTGGGGTGCAACACAGAAGCAGGTGCTGTAGAAGTTAGTGCAAAGCCTGCTCAGACCATTCATCAGACCTGTTATTCATGAGCTTGTCTGCACTCCACATGCTAAAGAGAAGAAACATGTCAGGCAACTGCCAAACAGAGCGTTCACCTGCACTGCACGCCGCACGATTGGCCCTATCAGTATTCATGCATCTAACTACAGCTGTTTCAGCCCACAGCCATGAAAAATGGCGCGGGGAAAGATTTTATGCATAGACATGTTGATTGCAGGGAACGATTTTTACTGGTGTGCGTCTGTTTAACATGTTTAACACATGTACAGGGCGGACGGAAAGTGTTTAAATCGGCTTTTGTGTGTATAAATTAATTTTTTATGATCTTTTTATATTCTTTGGCATTGATAAAAGGACAGCTCAGAAAATGAGAGAATAAATTCTGAGAAGCCCCTCCAGCTAATGTGTGAATATATAAGATGAATAAAAAATGACCATAGACACTGATGAGTGGATGCTCCCTCATCGTGATTCTCTATTAGTTACCTTTGAGAACAAAGAGAGAGTCACATTAGGTCACAGAAAGTGAACTCCGAAAAGTTTTCTTTTTGTCATAAAGCACTCATGTGCGCGCGCACACACACACACACAGAGTGTGAGCTAAATGTTACGTGATCCATCAAGCGTCCTAAATTACATGTGAACACGTGCATTTAATTCACTGCAAATATGTCAATTCTGTAATCATTTACTCACTCGTGATGTTCCAAACCAGTATGAATTTCTTCCATGACGCACAGAACAGGGCATTATTCATTTATTTACTTATTCAGAAAAATACTGGTTGCTCTTTGCAATGTAATTACAGTTAATGAAGCTTCTGACTTTCAAAAATGACAGCACCATAACATCATATGTATACACCACCAGCCAATAATTCAAAATAATTAACATAGTTTTTGAAAGAAGGATCTAATGCTCAAAACCACTGTTTATTTGAATCAAAAATGCAGTAGGCCTATATATAAAATAAGTTAAAAAGAACTATTTTACAATGTCCTTTATTCCTGTGATGGCAAAGCTGAATTTTCAGCAGCTATCACTTCCAGTCTTCAGTGTCACATGATCTTTCAGAAATGTTAATTGGAGCTGATTTGGTGTGACTGATTAATATTAGCAATATTGAAACCTTTTTTTTTTTTTTTAAATGAACAACATTTATATAATGGAAACAAAAATCTTTTATAATGTTTTAAACATTTTGAACAATGTAATGCTATGTAGTGGCAGTAGTATATAGCAAAACACTGATAATAATAAGAAATGTTTCTTAATCAGCATATTACAATGCTTGCTCAGCTCTACATTCAGGACTCTTTACATTACATTTTAAAATATAATAAAAACCTTTTAAATTTTGAATACTTTACAGCATTCTTTTTCCTGTATACTGCATTTCTGCTAAAACAAATACAATCTTAATGAGCATATAAGACACTTGTTTCAAAACATAAAAAAGGGAATTATTTGAAACTTTTGATAGGTGGTGTAGAAGTGTCACAAATAAAGAACTCAGACGCTATGTCTTCAACAGCTTTGTGCAGCAAGCAGACTAAAATTGAAGTCGATATTCTATGATTATCTCGTCCAGAGGGCTATTTCCTGATAGGATAATTTATAGAACACAATATATTGAAAAGATTTGACTCGAAAGAATGATCCTCAGAAATGTCATGGGGTTGAATTTTAATTTAAATTCAAAATACAACAACTATTGCTTGGCACCCGTAGACTTAGAATTTAGTTGTTGGAATTTAAGTTGCTTTAATTACTTTATTGTGCTTTTTTGTCAGTTGAAAGCCCCATTCCTCCAGAGCATTACCAACATATTTGAGCAGGACATAAATACGGCGAGAAACCAATGACGGAAAATGTGGGTGAGCTATTCCTTTTTGCAAATTTTCATCATTCCATATCTAAACAGAAGGCAACATCGACAGATTCCTGAGCTTAGGTACAAAATAGTGGCAAGTATATGACAACACACAAAAAAAAACGGGGGCCAACAGCTAATCTGAGCTCAGGGAAATGTGGAGGCAGTCCTATTCTTTCTTGTGAGAGGAGAAAAGAAAGAGGGGAACACAGACAATGGCATAGCTGATCAGAAACATTAGGCGCGGACCAGGCCTGGGCTCCCCGGCAGGTGGTCCGAGTCCAGAGCTCTTCGCCGGCTCCTCTTAATCCCCTTTCAGCCAGGCTTCTCTTCCTGCCCCTGACCCCACGCTGCGATGAAGTTATCACCCAATGCAGCCCGGCTCTCTGGCTGCTTCAAAAAACACTGCGGCTTTTATCGAACGCCCATTTATCTCCATGAAATTTATCTGCGTTTGCCCAGTAATATCTCCACTTCATACGGCAAAAAAGAACGGAAAACTGGCTCATTCAATCAAGAGAAAACATAACTAAAAACATCTTTCTTTTTCAATTTGAAGGAAGAGTCTAACAATATGCGCTATTACTATGAAGAGAGGAGTCCAGAGAGGTCAATGGCTATGGAAAACATCAAGTCGAAACAAAGCAAAGAAAAGAGAGATTAGTTAGGATGAACAACTGGGGTGGGTTAAAAACCTGGATGCACAGCTATATAACACTGGAAACTGGGACAAAACAAGTAAAGGAAATGACAAGGGCCAAGATGGCGACGGTAAGAATTGTAGACTGCACTCTAGTTGCCCTACTTCATCGAGGTGCTGCGTCTCAAGCTGACAAAAGCTCAAGGAGGCAGCTGAAGTGGCAGAGATTTCAAAGCGAGAAGTGGGAGAGTCATTGCGTGCCCACCCGCAGAGACATATGGGGAAGAATACAAAAAGTTTTTTTTTTGGTGGAGTGTGTTTTTTTTTCTCCCCTCGCCCTCCCCCTTTCACTCTTGGTTTGGCGTGGTATGAACAAAGACAGAGTGCATTTTAATATCATAGGAGTGCTGCGCCTTTGATTCCAAAGAACGAATACTATCCAATTGCGTCCTCATTGGCTCATCTAAGCAGCGCCTGTCGCTGATTGGACGACGCCGTTCAGCCTTGGAGGGATGGGAGAAAGTATGTCTTGTACACACTGACACACTAACATAGACACATTATGCATTCACGAAAATGTGCAGGCTTTAAATCAAGCCGTATTTAACATTTTTAATTGTTGACGGGCCAAGCGACTGCTACGCATAGAGCTGTTTGATCCGTATGGGATTTGAGACTTATTTTTATACGCCCCGCTCTTTTGTGCCTAGCTTTTTGATTTATGCATAGCATTACATCCCATTCATGATCTCTTGTTTTCAAGGTTAATCTTTCTAACAGCCCTGACCGAATGAAGTAACTACATGTCATTTCAAACAGGGGCATCACTCACCTGACCCTCAAGAAGTGACACATAGGGATACCATCTGGTCAGTCAGATCTGCCTCAAGCGTTAAGGAACTAATCCATGGATGAAGGTCAAGGGCCAGCAGACATCAGAGCATCAAGGCTGGAAATCAGCAAATCAACCTGCGAGGATAGAGAGGGGAGACGTTTATTGCTTTGAAGACTAGAAAACGCAAAAAAAGAGGGAATTGATGTCATGCCTCACACGGTGGGTTCCCCACACATAGGCAAAGGTCTCTTCAGCTTATTAGAGAGAGGGGTAACAGAGACTCTGGGTGTGATTAATGTAGTTCTAACGATACTGCGTGTGATGGAAACTAAAAGTTCACAGTTCAGTCAAGGATGACAATTAATGCTAGTTAAGATCCAAATGCAAGTAAAATTGGATATGGAGAGTAAATACAAAAAGTGCACTGTAGCATTATTGGAACTGCAATATGCTTGCAAATGCTTGCAAAGGATGCATTAAATTAATAAAAATTCACAGTAAACTCATGTTTAAAAGATTTCTACTTTAAATTGATGCTGTTTTGTTAAACCTTCTATTTGTCAGATCATTTCTCTCTCACTTACTCACAAAAAAAAAAAAAAAAAAAATATATATATATATATATATATATTAAGGTTAGGGTTCAGAATAGTGGCTGGTGTAAATTCAGTTGGCAATTAAAGGAATAAATAGTATTTTTAAATATATTGAAATGCAAAACATATTTATTTCAAATGATAAAACTATTTCATTATATTACTTATTTACTGCATTTCTTTTAATCAAATAAACGCAGCTTTGGTGAGCGTAATAGATTGCTTTCAAAAACATTACAACATCTTACCCATCTTGCTTTCATTTTTCGTTTTATTTAGCTGTTTCTAACCAGCCAAGGTTCAAAAATAAGCTTCATACATGAGTAAAAATCTTTAGAGAATAAATAAAACAACAAGTTACATGAGCAACTCCAACTAAATCTACTAAAGAAAAACTCTGTCTGTGGGACTCTGTATCTTCTAACAACTTTTTTAACAATCAGAAGTTGATCTAGGATGCTTAGGGTTTTTGTTTTTCTCCAAAACTCATATGTGGGATACGCTTCACATTAAGCCACCAAAATGAAAATATGAGAAACAAAATCACGTGTTTTATATTTTTGAGGCTGATGCGGTTTCAACGAGTAAAGGAGACTACCGCATCTGAAACAATGACTTGCACTGTTTATCACTAAAATGCAAGGCATAAACAGCTAAATAAATGTTATCAGGACAAAAATACAAGCAGTATTTTATTCATGAAAGTTTAAAGCCTGATAAAAAGCTAAATTCAATCAATTTCCCTCCACCCTAACTACACTCAGCCTTCAAACAAACCTGACAACCTCCTGACTGGACGTTTATTCCCAACGAGAGGCAGGACACAAGCTTTGATACTACCTACACAACACACTTTTTTGAAGGCCCGATTATCATTCATGGATTCACCTAATCGGGGCCTAATTGAGAGCTATTTGCTGAGTGACACAGTTTTGCATATCCTCGTCTAATTTGCAGGAGAGTGTGTGTGTATATGACAGAAGGAGAAGAGAGCGAGGGGCATTAGTTCCCTATGGAGACGGGGATCTGGACAATGGGCGGTTGGAAGATAGCATGAGGGGTTTGGGCGGACCTCCTGGTGAGCTGTAAAGCACAAACAACTCAGTGTTTCAGGAGATAAGAGAGTGAAAGCCTGCCTCAGCAATCGCTATCATCTACTCCAAACCAAAATCATGATACAACACATCACACGAGACCACACTAAACTACTGAGCTGCATC
>JAUMHP010000040.1:7872319-7882404 GCA_032361065.1 Enteromius trimaculatus | reverse complement strand
GACAGACAGACAGACAGACAGACAGACAGACAGACAGATAGATAGATAGATAGATAGATAGATAGATAGATAGATGACAGATACAGTAGATATCCAAATAATTGTTTTAGATTATTTTAAATATATCACTATATTTAAATATATAATAATTAAAAAACAACAGAAAACCAACATAAACAACAACTTATTGTCATCAAACCTTTCAACAGCAGTGTAGACATGTTTTCCCCAATCTCGCTGTATGCGGCAAAAAGAAATTTTTGTCGGACTCTGTGTAAGACCCAAGCATTGATAAAAGTTGTGTGTGTGGTAGTCTGTGTGTATGAGTGTGTGGGAGAAAGCGAGAGAATGTTTACATGCACAAACTCTCAGGAGGCCATGTTTGATTATTCCCTTGGCTGTTGTGAATCTTCTCTACCGAACTCATGTGGGAAATGTAAACCCTCAAAGCAAGAAGCCTCTCGGACTCAAGGTTCTTTCAGTTTGTGTGAAGACTACTCACTGTGAATGCTATGAAAACATTGCTCGCCTCATAAAAAGAAAAATAAAAGTCATTCTTTGCGCAATGTGTTGACATGAGAACCTCTAGTTATATGAAAAATGATGCTAAGAGAGGAAGGGAGGAGATAGACTGACAGATAGAGAGAAAGATCTGCTCAAGTCATGCCCGTCCACAAAGTCTAGCAGTCAATTTACAAGACATCCCAAAAGAGAGACTTGGGACATGCGGTCTTGCTTTAAACTGAGTTATAAACTGTAAAGTATTGATTCACGAAGAAGCCATGATGTTACTCATACTGCATTGGAATATATACTATTTAGATATAATTTAACATACATACTGGCGTGCTAACTTAGTGTGCTATTAAAATAATTGATTTTTCTTATGAAGCTGATTTAAAAATTGAAGCAATTTTTAAAGTCACTGTACACTTTGTGAACAATTTTGATAATTTCACAAAATGAGGGAAAATCACTAAATCAAGGCCAAGGTCATTCACGCTAATTTCATATAATTTTCACATCTGAACGTTAGCAAAACATCACTATTAAGCTTGCAATGAAAAAAGTCATCAATTTATTACAGTCAGAGCAAATGTAGGACACGTTTATGTTCTCAGTGAAAATATTGACGAGGTCCAGTAACTGAATGCTTTTTACAACTGATTACAACCATCACTCAGTATGGGATTTTATAGTAAAAATAACACAACTACAGTCATGTAAATGTTTTATTGCTACCAACGAGAAATAGGAAAGATGCATCATAGAGTAAAAAAAAGGTTCATTATTGATGGTGACGGTCTTCTCTCATTTCTGAAATAGTTGGTGAGATGAGTTAAGGTGAGTTTGCAAGATGATCCACAAATGCAAAAATTTTTGGAAGACTATGATTGAAGCAAATGCATTTTGGAACATCTGAATTTGCAAATCTGCAAAAAAATATATATAATAAATAATAATAATAATAATAATATACATAATAAAATATTAGATTTTTAAGACCATAAAGAGAATTTTATTTTATTTTTATTTTATATATTTAATTTTTATATTTATATTTATTTATTTACGTGGAAATAAATTCTTACATTAACCAATGCTGCATTTATTTAATGAAAATACAGTAAAAATAGCACTAGTGTAAAATATTGCAATAGTAAATAACTGTTTTGTATTTAAACACACAAAATAAAAATGTGTAAATAAAACTGACAAATTTTCAGCAGGCATTACTCGGGTCTTCAGTGTCACACAGTCCTTCAGAAATCATACTAATATGCTGCTCAAGAAACATTTCTTATCATTAATTTGAAACCAGCTTTTCCCATCTCAGGGATTCGTTGGTTCACGGAAAGTCCAAAAGAACAGCATTTATTTGAAACCGAAATCTTTTGCAAAATCACACAAAAACATTGTAGCATTCATTTCCTAATAAAAAAGCAAATGATTTTATCATAATTTTAACACCGAAATGAATATGTCATGCCCATTTATTTATTAATTTGGTCAAACTGGTCATTGTCTACATGTGAACATTCTGTAAAGCAATCGCTCCTAGTATTACACAGACAAGAACCATTACTTTTTGCTTATTCTTTTTTTCCTCCTTTCCTTCCTTTCCCACTATCCTGTCTCGCTTTTCCGGTAGCCAGACTTTTCAGTTCATTAGTAGTCCATAAAAACAATTTCAATTACAATCATTCTCATTTTTACATGTTTACAGCTTAGACTGGAATTCCCTGCATCGGTGAAAGGGGGGATGTTTTATGCATCGAGGCACCATGCGCGAACACGATCCTCTCAGGGCTGAGGTGGGACTCGCAGGAGGTTAATCATATGAGTTACAGAGCATTAGAAACGAGGAGAGAAAAAATGGAGCGAAATGACAATCTGCTTTTCTCAAGCCAGCGCTGGTGGGAGAAGCGCCGAAAGGCTTGGATTTCCTTTAGGCTTCTACTGTCTGCCTCGTGCACCTGGAAGCAATCAGGAGTAACCTTATTACATAGAATAACAAGTACTATTTATACCACTGATCACACTTGCCTTATTTCTCTAATGGTGCCAAGATTCAGTTGCAAATTGCTTGTGTCACTTTCCACCCTCAACTCCTAAGAAGGTGTTGCTGACCTGTCCAACTGAATAAGAGGTGAGAGGTAGAAAACGGGAGGGCAAGAACGATAAAATAAGCGTGTTACTACGAAAGAGCCTCTGCACATAGTGAGTCAAAAAAGGCGGATGGAGACGGAACTCTAGAATTTCATAAAACGAGACTGGAGTAAATAAGCTATGACAGCTCGTTTCAGACGCCTTTATTTTTAAAACCAATTAAAAGATACATTAACATCAGAGGTCAAGGGCACTGCCATTTCTGTGGTTACAGCATGTTTATGCAGTGAGGCCTTCGTTACGTAAATGTTTAGCTATATTTGTACTTTAAGGAAACATAATCCAATTTAATGCAATCGCCGGCCATTATTTATTTTACAGCTTGATTATGAGTGATTTAGCATTTCAAAAAAAGAACGCAGTACCCTACTTCTATGTTTAGCTTTCGAACAACGTCTCATCTCTCAACACCAACCCTCCTCGCATTTTGAAACGGTCTGTCCCGTCTTCATTCACAAATAAATGAATGCTGATACAGCACCATAACTCTCCATCCTTTTCCCTTTGGGACTGTCTAGTCCACCAAGGCAAATTAGAGCTCACGTTCTCCCCTGAGAGCGCTTGCCCCATTTTACGACAATCACAACTGTAAAACACGAGCCCTGATTTTCTTTTCAAAGTCTTTAAGGCTTGTATTACGAACGCACATAGCATTTTTCAGGCCTTTGCTGTCGGTCGCTGTCACGGACAATATGTTCTTAAAGCAGGAGCAGAGCGAATCAAAACATTTCTATGCCAGACACATCTCCGCTCGCTGACTGGACTTCAGACTCGGCACACAAAGCGACTGAAGGAGAGGATATTTGCTGAAGAGGTTGCGCGAAGGATTATGTTGTGATTTTAATTGAAAGGATTGTGAAATCGGCCCTATTCAGCTCATGGCGTCTCACAGCTGGGGCACTGGGATGGAGGCCTACTTTAACGGCACACTGAATAACCACCCTCCCTACCCACAATCCACCTCTGTAGCCTGATCTGGCATGCCAGCGTCTCATTGGCTTTCGTCTGATTTCAGTTAAAGACCCCCTCCCTGGCAACCCATTTGGTAGAGACGAGAGAAAAATAGCACCAGCAATCACTTGGAGGAGCCAACCAATCACGCTATTCGCACTAACATGGGCGCTATTACCCCCCGGTTTTACTATACAGAGAGGCGCATTTGAACAGATGAAAAGACGCAAAAAGAGACATGAAAAAATATGTTTATGAGCACAGTAGCTTGATCCTCACAAAGATATAAAGTAAGGGAGACACAAATTGAGAGCAGCAACGAGTAGAGGAAATAAAACATGGCTGCCACTAGATGATAATAAAAAGCTTGTGCGTATAATACAAACAAAACAGAACTGAGACAGACCTGTAGTTCCTGACTGAATGCATAAAGTTCAGTGAAACTCAAGCCTTAAATGAAAAAGATATATCCTAAATTTGACAACATGCCAAGCATTGAAACCCTTTCCTATCTATTAGAGAAACACAAGCACAAGCGAGTAGCATTGTGTACGTGTTTGCTTGTCACAGCATGATAGCATCGGGAACATTCAGCCTTCCCTTATCCTCTCTTCCGCCTTCGTTTACTTTTCAACTTTGTTTTACTACTAATATTATATTACTAGTATGCTATCTCTTTAACTTAATGCTGTCTCGTTATACAACTGCAAATCAAGTATTTTATACATTACGCGAGTCTTCTGTTATTTGTTGTGCCGGTGAAACCCAATGAAAAACAAATAGAAAGAGAGAGAAATGTATTTGAATAATGAAATTGTGAAAGCAGTAATGCAGAAAAGGTAAAAAAAAAATTCATAGTTGTGGGAGAAGAGGCAAGCAATAAAAAATGGTTTTCATTCTTTATGATGAAGGACAGTGGAGAAGCGCTCATCACTTTCTTGGCATCTTCTGTCCTTGCACTAAGCAGAATTTGCGAGTATGCGAGTACATAAATACTTAAAAAATGCATAGAAATACGTGCGTGTGTTCATATTACAAAGTCTAAATATGCTTCTAGTTTTCATATAATTCTACAGAGTCGAGTCATTTATTAGTTATTTGCATTTGTTTAGTTGAAAATGCAAAAATTGGATAGCCTTTATTTATTTTAAAAAAGAATTTATATAAAACAACGTAAGAAGCCTATGAGATGCCGTCTTTTAGACAGCTAAGTAAACATGAGTGAGTGTGTGAGAGAGAGATAGGGAGAGAGAGACAGAGACATGCCTCTGATGGGCCTGAAATCTGCCACAGGCATGAATGTCTTCTCGTTCAGATGGCCAATTATCACAAATGAGGCAACAATTAAATAATTAGCTAAAGCTCGATGTAACAGGCTCTAGTCACAATTAAGACAAAAGACGGAACACAAAGCATGTGTAATTAAAAGAAGTCGGTGGAAACACTGAAATATATAAAAGCAACGCTTCAAAAATCATAGAGAATAATACTGTACTAATATTTTTATAGTTTTTATTTTACACCAAATGAGCAAATAAGCAACCTTCATTGTTTTTAGTTTTTAATATGACTAAATGTTAATGTATACAGTATAGTGCCGGGTAGAAACTGATGACATTTTATCTGGATTACTGTAAATAATCAGATTTAAAAAAAACTGAGTACTAATTACATTACAATACATTTTAGATTACTCATTATCAGGCCACAGTTACTTTTTATTCATTCCATCATTGAAAAATATTTGCACAATAGCTATAAAATATGCAGAATGGATATCTTATCTATAATTTTACTTTTTCATCTGTTACATTTTCCTTTCCACGCATATGTGACCCTGGACCACAAAACCAGCCATAAGTGTCATTTTCTCAAAATTGAGATTTATACAGGAATACATGCTGAATAAATAAGCTTTGCATTGATGTATGGTTTGTTAGGATCGGACAATATTTGGCTGAGATACAACTATTTCAGAATCTGGAATCAGAGGGTGCAAAAAACATGATCTTTATTTAATAATGAGTTTTGGCATACAAGATAACGGTAACCTTTTACAATAAGGTTCATTAGTTAACTTTAGTTAACTACATTCAATAACATGAACTAAGAATGAACAATACTTCTACAGCATTTATTAATCTAAGTTGATGTTAATTTCAGCATTTTCTAATGCATTATTAAAATCAAAAGTTGTGTTTGTTAACATTATTTAATACACTGCGAACTAACATAAACAATGAACGACTGCATTTTTATCAACTAATATTAACAAAGATTAATAAAGGTCCAGGGTCACACATACAGGCATACATACATAAGCCAGCATTTGACCACTGATTAACAAAAAATGATTTCAAAATCATGTGTTTTCCTAGCTTTCTTTAGTGAGTGTTTTATTACGAACACTATTCGTTTTAAAATCATGTATTGTATTTTTACATTTTCATGATTTAATTAGTTATTTGCTTTTCATTAAACTCACAAACCCCCTGCAGTTCCTTCACAAATTGGGAAACCTTGATGTAATGCCATGTTTAATGCACTTCACGTTGTTAATAATAAATGCAATATGTTTTCTTTATCTTTGCATTGCATATCAACAAGATTTTCATATTTAAATCAATGTGATAAAAAGTTATATCAAAGGTAATCTAAAAGTAATCAAAAAATAGCCTGATCTTAAATGACCTAAAGTGTAATGTAATGAATTACGTTACACACTACCATTATTGTCATGTAATTTGGAATCAGTAACGGCCTACAATTTTAATGTAATCTATCCAACACTTTAGATACACACGCACACACAGTACATATACATTTAAATTTAATTTAAAATGAGATTGTCCCTTATTAGCATAGAAATCCCTGAATTTAACAGATAGAACTGGAATAAACAGACAGGGACAGAAAACAGAAAGAAGGAGGAGAGGAAGAAAAAGCAGCTATTCTTCAAACTGTGCAGGGAATATCCTCATTCCAGAGCAACAAGGTAAGTGGAGCTTTTAGATGTAAAAGCAGCATGTGTGAGTGTGTGTCTGCGTGCGACACAGAAACAGCATCTTGCCGTGACACAACAAATCTCCTTGGCTCAAGGATTTCGCACCTAGGTGTAAATTGGAGCCTGTTTCGGCCAAGAGTAAACAGGTCTTTTCGTGTCGGGACCTGAGCACCATGCAAATCTAAATTCCATCTGTGTTAGTCCGACTCAAAGCACACTGCGTAACGTGCGGGAGATTTGCAACAAGCATATATTTGAAACACAGAATGTAAACAGCAGATCATATCTGCTCTGAAGACTCTTAGCGCCCCGGTATCTGTTCTCCAAAAGAAAGCGGGAAGGAGAGAAACTGAAAGCGCGAGACAGGAGGGGGTGGGGCGGAGGGCACCGCGGACTCCTGCTGAGGAGAGCCAACTGTGCCCTCTAATGGCTGCATATCAGCTGAGCAGAGATGGAAACAAAATGTATATTTCAGCGAGTTGGCTTCCAAGCTGTTCTTTCAGATGTTATCTCACTAGCGCATTGGCGCCAAGATCTGTTTTGACTGTCAAAGCATTAAAAGCACATGTCAGAAGTAGTTGTGAATGGAAAACGCAGCTGGTTTCAAATCTACCACTGCAAACATGTGAAGATCGCATGTTGCTGAAAGGTCTTAAGAGAAGCCAAACAATAAAGTCGCGGCACGTGCGCTCCAAGATGTAGATGTTCACTAGCTCGGCAGTGGTCTTGTGTGTACTAAACAACGTCTGCACAAAGAGTTATAACTTAAATCAATACAAATAACGAAAAAGCTACACTTCTGACCTGTATTAGACGGATTAATAAAACTTAAGTCACTCTTACCCGTTTGAAATCCCCCTTAATCGCACCTCGTCGTTGATGAACGCAACATTACAAGTTGTGTTGTTTAAAAAAAAAAGACTTTTGATAGATTAGCGATGAAAAATCCTGTAAGTATGGACATTAAAGTTAAAGGTGAGCTCTGCTCAGCTGAGAACAGCTGTTATGTGAGGTGTATTGCCGATGGGTCGATGCGATTGAGAGAGAGAAGCGTCAGAAGGGGTCAGCGCCATTGTGCACATGTCAAACGGAGGGGGCCATCGTACCGAAGACACCCGTCTTGCTGGGCTCTTGTTCGGGCCGCCCATCCACGGCTAAAGATGTTTAGATTGGCCAGGCGGGAGGGGGGATATTAGCTTTGGTCTTCACCCCACCTAAGGTGAGGAAACAAGGGAAGCGCAGCGTTAACCCAATCCACCCAAACACTGGGCAGGAGAGCGACAGCGGCTGACAGCAAGACAGTGGAGCTCCAGCAGAAAAGCAGAGAAAAGATTCTGTGCCAGGGGTGGAGGGAACGAGACATGCGGGCGGACAGGGGGAGGGCTCACAAAGAAGCGGCGCAGCGATGAAGACAGCCTTGAAGACACCTGAGAGACAGCGGCAGAGTGGAAAGCCATGGCTGATGTGTCAAAAGCAGCAAATGCGCTCTGACACGGGTCAATCCCTCCCCTGCCTCTATAGGTCAGAACCCCGTCACCCTGGCAACCGTTCAGACTGTGCATCAACGGCAGCAAGTGAAACCGTTCACACAGAAAGATTTCACCACTTCTCACCAACTTCATTAAGCAGACCTGAAAATAAATAGACATGTTTGTGCTTTAAAAAAAATAAAAAATTAAATAGACACATACACTGTACTCAGACAAACTATAATACACTTGTTATATTTGTCTTGGTGGCATTCTCATATTCAGTCTCAAAGAATATATATTTAATAAAAACATAATACTGATTTAAATAAATACATTACATTATGCATCTATATATGTTATTAAGAATTTAATTCTTTATGAAAGTAATGTAAAAAAAAAAAAAAAAAAAGAAAGTAAAACATTGTGAATATATTATTGCTTTTTTCCCCTATAAGAAAAAAAATGTTACTCTCAAAGATATTATCTTTGCCCTTTTCGCTCTAAATGAAACCACACCCTTAAACGGTCCATTTCTCCCCTTAGAGAAATGCGCCGTAACACAAGCTAGAACAAGAACAATCTCTCTGCTCCATCACACACACACACCTTTAAGTGCATAAAAGGACGTAGGCATGCACATATTGAGGACATCATCTTTCAAAGGCTGCGGTTAGTATAATATTCTACCTTTGAAATTTATCTTCAGTTTTGGGTTAGATTGGATGCCTCAGATGAGCAAATTATTTTAATGATAACTGAAATTAAATATCTTCAAGCTAAAATGTAAGGTCACATGGAATAATGAGTCTCTTTTTCTTCTGCTTGATGAAACATTACAAATAGCATTTGTAAACCCTATTGTTACAATCAAACACGCAACATCTATGATATGCATACAGATACTGAACCACTCTAGGAATGCTTAAAGAATTAAATGACGTTGTTTTCTTCTTCTTCTTGTATTATTATGTTTTATCCTTAACATGTATACGGACACATTTTACTAAATAAATTCAATAAAACACAGAATGCCTTCTATGCAAATGAAAAATTCTTCGGATGCATTCTTGGTAAAAAGGTATGTTAATGGATTTATTTTATATTTTCAAAAACATAAACCTTGTTGTTATATAAATATTTATTTATATTATAAATTTCTTTCAGATCATTTGAAGCGTTCCTTGAAAACAAAAATTACAAAAATGCGACAAAAAAGTACACTGCAAAATGAAAAGATAAAATAAGGAAAACTATACAGAGAGCATCTGTGGAATGTTTTTTAATTATTACATGAAATAGTTTCAAATAATTCAATTAGTAAAAATAAATAAATAAAGGTTCAAATCTGTACTTCCAATGCAAGTGCATGGGATACACATAAAAACAAGTGGAAATGAATGGGACGCTACAGTTACTGTGCATACTTGTATTTTACTTGCATTGGTATTCAATCATTTTTGGGCATGATCAAACTATAAAACAAACAACTGAAATGTATATTACATTTGTATTTATTTTATTATGTTATTATAATCTAATCGTGCTCACTTGCATTTATGATAAGACATTAAAATAAGTTAAACATATAAAAAGCCCTCCTGGTTTATAAACTAAATATATAAATATAGTCTAAAAAGAGGGGAGGAAAACAATAATAGTAATTTCCAATATACTACAGATGGTTTGAATGGTTCTTATTTTAACCTTCTAAGAAATGGAAATAAATAACACTTCAAGCAAGTATTTTTCAGGAGAAATTCAGCGTTTAAATATCTTTGAGTACTCCAGGAACAAAGAAGACCAATTCATTATAAACCTATTAGCATTTTCTTTACATCATGGGAACAGCATAGTAACTCTGAAGTATGACTAATTAGTTGATCTTAGCATTACGGCGCTAAGATACACATAGAGTGGCTCCTAACCCCATCGTGTATGGAGCTGAAATAACAATCAAGAAAGATACACAGCCATTACTGGGGCACTGA
>JAUMHP010000040.1:7835616-7872164 GCA_032361065.1 Enteromius trimaculatus | reverse complement strand
CAAATATTTAAATGTTTCGGTTTAGTTTACTAATTTTAAAATAAACATTATAATTACAAACAAAAAATATATGTGATATATTTTGTGAAACAAAATAAACACGCAATTTATCTTGGATTAACTATTTTTAATGAAGAAAAAAAACAAAACAGAACAAAACAAAAATATATGCATTACTATTATTATATGAAAAATAAATCTGATCTGACCCATCATTGCAATACTTTTCTTTCGTTCTGTCTCCAGGAGAACACTTTGAGAAATGGTCATAAATCAGCATTTCTTTTCGAAAAGGGCTCAAAACTGACGATGACATCAGCACCTCATCAATATTGATGTGTGTATACAGTACACAGCAGAGATGGAGGGCTACCATAATGAGCTCCATTATGAGTTAAGGGAGGAGCAGGAGAGTTGTGGTAAAGAACAGAGGCGCCACAGTTCTGTGCACTTTAGAAGGTACGGCCATGATCCAAAAAACAGCTTCTGTCCCATCGAGGGACTAATGACTGAACAAAGAAATGAAACAGCAAAGGGTGTGGGCTGAAACACTGAGGACCGGAGTGTTGTTTGTAAACAGAACCAGCACACTGGCTTCCTCAAGCATTCTCACATTACCTTGAGGTGACTTCTGAGGCAAAACTTAATGCAAAGGCCCACTCGGGCCCCGAGAGCTACTTCAAAGGCAAAGCCACAGCCCTCTTCTCGATGTGGTGTGGCGAGCACTCTGTGCCCTGACCTGATCTGATCTGAGCTGGCAGACATCTGGGCCACATTGGAGCCCCTCTCCGGCTCGCTTGGAGAACCGGTGCATCTGCCGCTGAGCCGAGCGCGGGTTTCTACTGTATATTTAGAATTGACAGATTGCTGTGTATATTTCCCCGAGTTTTCTCTCTGACTTCCACAACCTTTTCTCCTCTCTGTCACTCTTTGCAGGTACAGTAATGAGGCCTGCAGAGAGAGATAGAGAGATAGATAGAGAGAGCTAGAGAGTGGGACTTCTCAGGAGAGAAGCGGGAAGTTGCAGAAAGGATGTTTGCTTGCTGGCGTGTGTGTGTGTGTGTGTGTGTCCTCGTTATGGAATGCAGGATGTCATCCCACATGTTGCGACTAAAGAGACGGTTTCAACAGAAGACAAATTAAGTAAAAGTAGTAAACTTCGAGTCTGAATGCCCGTCTCCAGGTCCAGCTCCGAAACTGGATTGCTATGGACTTAGTTGGAGTAAATTTAGTGATGTATAAATATTTTTTATAATATTTTAAAGCCACTTATTAACACACATTTTATTTACTTAAAAAGCATTTTATGTAAGTATGTTTTTTCTATACGTAGATATCAATGTTTAGGTAAATAGATGGAAAAATGAATTCTGGCATGTCGTTGGAAATAATATTTATTATTTCCAACGACATATTTATTATAACAATGCAGTCTTCCCTGCGTTGTTATATTATTGAAGTAAATGATACAGCAATGGCTTAGGATACCCTGAGTGATTAAACGTTTATATAAGTAATTCTTTATCTTTTATTTTTTCTGTTTGTGTCTGTGTGTGTGCATTGATCCCGAAAGAGAGAAACGTCTTCGTGTGCTTTACCATTTCATTGTGTTGGCAGTTGGAGGCCATTTTGTGTGGGCACCGGAGGAGATGACAGTCGCTGCATATAGACCAGATGCCTGCAACTGACAGAAACTTCATCAGGCTAACACACTCTCTGAATAGACGAAGAAAGAAAAAGTCTGGGGGAAAAAAAGACCCTGAATTTCGCGCACACATACACAGAAGTTTTACTTGCATTGTACATCCGCTCCATCTCCCTCAAAGAAAAAAAATATGAGGCTGTCTGAGGACCTATGCCATTTACCTCTCACAGTCACGGTGACCTGACTGTAACCCTTCTGACCATCATTTCCAGCTCTAAGCCCAAATTTTTCCAGCCCAAAATTTCAGCGGTATTTACGAACAGTGCTCTATAAACAGACCAAACCTTCTGCGAGGCCACCACTTAAGGCTAGCGTGTTGTGAAGAAAAGAGCACTATGGATCATCATCAGGCCGTGACTGATCTCACCACACCTTCTTCAGACATAGCTCTACAAAGAGGTCAGGCACAACAAACACTAAATACAACTACAAAAATGGACACACACACAAAACACTGGATCGCTGTGCATCCTTTGTTATGTTTTAATATTAAAAAGTAACTATTATTACTCAATTGCTTAAGCAATATGAAAAACTGTCAGCATAAGAACATCTCCCCCTTAAAAGAATAACACTGTTACAATAACAGTACTTTTGATATTACTGATGTACAGTATATTAATATATAGACTAAAAATTATAAAACATTTTCTCTGTACTGCAGTGATAAAACATTCAAACTTTTCAGTTGAATTTCAATAAAGAAATATATTTTTGTTTGAAGAAAAGCAGCCTCTGCTATTTTTTGATGATGGACAACATGGAGTGTTTGATCTGATAGGCTCAGAGCAGAAAGAAACAGACATACGTTTTCAAGGACGGCAGACTAATTGGTCCTGTGTGTTTTATTATGGACACGGGACTGTATCTTTGATACTGCAAGCCAGGGTTGATTGCTTCAGGCCAGCTTTTGTGTTGGCAAATGTGCATTTAATACGTTTAGGCCCATATTTTCTTTCACACAGAGCTGGGATGTTACGGCATCGGAGACATTTTTATTTTGCAAGTAAATGAGAAGGCTACGTGATGCTAGAGGAGATCCCAATTAGACCTTGAGCTCAAGCAGGAACAATTCATAAGGTGTGGCTGAAGGCACAGAATTAAAAACCAACAGTAAAAAAAAAAAAAAATAAATAAAAAATACTGTTATATGTAATATATAATGTACAATATCTAAAATAACAACAGTAAATATTATAATGCTAATGACTAAAAAATAGCATTTTTTACTGTGTACTATAAAATATATTCAGTATACAGTGTAACTTTAGAACGTCTACTCCTATTCCTCTCCCCAGTAGCACATCTGTGGCACGTCCTCCTGTTGTTCCCTATTGAAAGTTTGGCCTCAACAAGATGAAAGCTTGTCAGAGAACGGGTCAGTTTTAATCTGACAGGGACATCCTCACAGCAATGTGCCTCTTGCCCTCTCTAAGCTTGCCGTCCCCCCTTAAACAAAACTGACATCTTTAATAACATTTCTCAGCCCCTCAGCTACAAGTCAGAGTCTGAGCAAACACGGTTTTCTTCCATACTAGCTCAGAGAAGAGTCTATTAGTTTAACTATGTGATGTTAGCTCACCTCATCTCAGAATCCAGGTTTTTTTTTAAGTGTTGTAGACGGCAACTTTGATCAAAAAAAGTGGCCTGGGCGACTACTGTAGCTATTGCATTTTTTGTCACATGGCCTTTCATTTCTACATTTTGCACTCTTCTTCTTCTTTTCTCTTTTTGACTGAGCTGAAACCCACAAGAGAAAAGCTTCAAAAGTAGCTCCCACTGCTAATGTTATGGATGATCGAAGCATGAGCGAAAGATATTGTGGCTGGTAGGACACAGACAGCGTTGAGCAGGGGGTGCTGGTATATGGATGTGTTTTCTGCATGATTTCATGAGCCAAGTGTCATGGGAAAATACACAGAAACATGTTTGAATATCTGAGGTGATAAATAAGTGCAACTGTGAATGAAAGAACATTAATCTGACCTGCATAATGAGGCAGCTCTGCTCTCAGCGGTTAGTGTTGATGGTTTCTTTATATTCTCAGTGTAGTTATTAGTAAATTCTAAAATCTATGAAAAACCTTTATTTGCATTTTGAGGTTGGCCAGAACTGCATTTGAATGGAATGAAGGTCGCAGGACAATTTCTAAATTCAATGGCATGACATATTGCATGGTCGATAAAAAAAAAGAAAAAAGAAAAAGAAAAGAAAAGAAAAAAAGAAAATACTGTATGCATGTGGTACAAAGGACCATTCAGCAGTCTTTCAATGACGGGCAAAGGATTCCTTCATGAACACACACACATACCCAATTTATGAGCTAGCAATATATGAATTCTTATCTGAAAGTCAGTACACTGTAATATCCAAGGTACTGCTTAAGAAGCGTCCAGTATTTTTGATGTGGTATACAAGGATTCTTGAGCATTAGAGATCAGGTCTAGAGAGCATTGTGTGTGTATAAAACCTGTTGATGAGGTTGTGCACCGACTGTTTAGCACATGCCCTCACATTGAGCAGCTTGGCTCCAGTCATGTCTCCAGTAATTTTTTCCCCCGAGTATAAGAAGAAACCTCTCTTTCTCCCCACCTCAATCACTCTCACACATACTTATAATGGTGCTTTTGACAAAGTGAATCATCAGTGTTATCAACCCTTTGGAATTGAGCATCACTGAAAGTGCTCTCTACTGGTTTGAGTCCTACAGCATCTCATGGAGAAGAAGGATGTGTGACTCATCCTAGAAACCACTGGAGTACCCCTGGGGTCAGTGCTGGACCCCTTTCTCTTTTTGCTATGGAGTTAATAGGCAGTTCTTTCCTTCCAACAATTCCAAGCTCTCATCACACATCTCTGCCTGCATTTATGGCCTTATATATTTAACTCAATAAAGAAACACCACCTCCAGACTCTCTTGAAAAGAGTGGTGCATGTACAGTATTATAGTATCAGCACCCGGAAGATCAATTTGCCGCTGAACTGACGTAGTGGTGAATTAGTCTTCCTGGTTCTGACATCATACCTTCACTACTTTATAAAACATTTTATTAATATTATATACATCATTTATTTTTTTGCAATGCACTTTTCTCATAGTAGTCTTAATAAATCTGCACAGTTTGACTAGAGGCTTAACTTGATTCAGGCTCAACATACTTAAAAAAAAAGAATAAATAAATAAACTACTCCGTTAGCAGAATTCACACAAGTGCTACATAATAACCGTGCATCTGGCCACCTGTTTAGTAAGAGGGAGAAATACCTGTGCGTGGGAGATTCAGAGGAGGCCTGACACATTGTGCTCTTTTCAAAAGCAGGTACATAATCAGGAAGTGACACCAGTGCTTCCTCCATCTTCAAGTCAGCCTTTTTAATTAGCCAGGTAGATGGGGCTAATCACAAACACCCCCGCTCTGACAAAAACAGAGGAAAAAGAAAGGAATGGAGAATGGAAAATAAAAATAACATGGTCCGCAGATGGTGCCTGTGACATCCTGTTTCGCTCAAGATGGATAGCAGGGGAGAGATGGATACCACAAGCCCATCAGTAAGGAGAGAGAGACAGAGACAGATGAGGAGGGAAATGTGCATATGCCAGCATGTTCACAAACCCATCTCCCTGTAAAGGCCCACCAGCACCTTCTCTCTCCCTTCCCATACCTTGCCTTCTTCTATCCACTATTTAATCAAAATGTTGTCTTGATCTTTGCTAAAGGTTTACCTCTCACGCTATATGGTCTTCCATATATTTTGTGCTTTCCTTTAGAATTGAAAAAAGGTCATTTTGCCCATGACTGCCCATCTCTCTCCCTCTATTTTTCCATGAAAGAATAAGAACAAACTTTGATGATGAATAAGCCATAGAAGGCTGGCAACAGTTGCCTTGGTGATCACAGTGGTAGTTGTCACTGCTGGCTGAGCACAACGAACGTCAGCAACTGCTTTTAGAAGCTGAGCCACTGATTATGGCACTTGACCAGACATACAGTAGACATAGGTCAAGAGCATCTTTGAAGAAATAGTTATGAAAATGTGTTGTTAATGTACCCTCAGGCCAGCCAAGATGTAAGTGACTTTTTTCTTTGACAGAACAACTGAAAAGATTTGCAGCTCAAACCATGGTTCTTGGTAAAGGATGTTCAAGGGTTACAGTCAAGTAAAAATGCTCATCAGGCAACACACACGCACACAATACCTCTAAAAATAATAGGTTCATTAAGCATAAAGCACTTTATGACACGAAAGAAGCCAAAATACTGGCATATATGATCCTGTTATGCCGTTTTTTGCCAACTAATTCAGTTACCCCAAGATCAGTTGAGATCTGGATTTAAAAGATGAGGGGGTATTATTATTAATATTATTTATTTATTTTTTATTTGTTTATTTTTATTTTTGTAAAAAAGGTGAGTTGATTAAGACTTACTAATTTACTTTATATGCTTTATATATGTAAAACATCCACGTTTCACATTATTATTGGGTGCCTTTACAAAAAATAAAAAATGAATATGCAGTAATATGAAAACGTAAAACTAAACTCCACAAGTTTCAGCCTACGACATAAAGATTTTAATAATGTTGATTTAGAATAGAAAGCTTCCGTTTTATTCTCAATCCTCAGACAAGAACACACTAAAAGTGTGAGACACACACAAGGGCTAGCTATCTTAATAAATATCAGGCTGCAATTTTGCCTATTGCTTCTCACTTTTACATTTGTCATGCTTTGATTAAAGCTCATAAAGATGCACTCTCTAAGGCTAATGTGGACGATGCATTCTATTCCACATTGATTACATGTCACATATTTGTAATTACAACCCTGACATGTACACTTTCCACGCTTGTTTGCTAAGCCCCCCTCCCCCCTCCTCTTTTCCTTTCTAACCCTCTGACATTTGTGTTTTTCTTTGATTAAAAGGACCCTGATGGTGTTCAATCGAAGTTTGAAAAGAAGAAAATCAATACTCAAAGAAACAGACCCTGAATGCATATCTATATGTCTCTCTCTCTCTCTCTTTTTTGTTTTACAGTGCAGGCTATTTTTCCATCAGATATTGACCATAAGGACAGTATGCTTTAAGAATAGCCACTCTCTTAAAACAGGGTGCTCAATTTGAATCATGGCTGATGAAAGCTGGCAGTGTTTGGCTACCATCATGAGGGTAGAATTTGAGGAGGCCTAAAGCAGAGCTGAAAACAGTTCTCATCCAGACTCCATCCAATTAGTCTCTACTTCAGTGTGCATTCCCTCCCACCTTGCTTTTCCTTCTCTCTCTCTCTCAGCCCTGGACTATTAATATTGTTCTTATTTCAGCCTTTAGCTTCCTTAGTGACCTGCAGCTTTCCATTCTTCCCTCAGATTTCGCCATCTCTTCAGATAGAAGAACCTGCAACAAGTCTTCTGTTTGTAATTTTCTCTCCCGCACTGTACATCATTCTTTCCCATTTTTACGGCAACCTCACCATTGCTCATCTTGACCAGAGCTTCACTTTTTTTTTTCTCTCCATAGCCTCTCAATTTTTACATTCCCTTCCGCCCTTTTAAACAGGCAAATTATTTTAATTATTTTCTCTGGCGTTATTCCTTTTTCTCTGCCCTGCTAATTCATTTTCATGAGTCATTAATGTTACATTGTCTCTCTCCCCTACTGTCCATAGAGTGCTTGAACTCATTTGTGCAGGGCGAAAGCCCATTCACTGATCATATGACCTATACCCTTGTAATACAAATTGCCCATCACTCCTACAATCTATTACCTTCAATGTTCTGGTTTGCCTTTCATGCTTCACAAAGAATCCTTCCCAGCCAGGTCCAAAATTATTTTTCCTTTTCAGTTCAAATAAATTACTTTAGATGTAAATCTTTGGTTTTCTTTTGTTTTCAATTCAGTAATCTTTGAAGAAAAAACACACGAGTGGTGATCACATACATTTCTGTCAAATTCTTTGAAAATTCATTGTGCATCTATTCAACAATTAACACTTCTGATCTCTGTCCTCTGCAAGCCACACTTTCTGCAAAATATTTCATGACCCACTTTGCAAGCAGTTCTCAAACAACCCTGATGCGACCCACAGCCTGGCTGTGTCACCTTACTTGATACCATCTCATATGAGACAGCACTTAATTTCCTCACTAAGCTTCATGCAACGACCTGGTTCATGATTTTCCAACTTTTCCACTATGTCTCCTGCAATCTTCTGCCTTACTTTTATAACATCCCTAACAAGTGGAGCTGACCCATTAGACTTCATGTTTGCTTAAATCCGATATTTAAGACTCTACATGGTGGCAATTTGCTTTTAGTTTTCTGAAGTGATTATTTGTGACTATAAAATGTTCTGTTGTTTTGGTTTGAACGAAACAGAAGGATGTAGAGAATTAGATGAAGAGAGGAATCCACGAAAGCAAAAACACATGCACTTCATCAAAATTCGTATTAGTCAAAATCTTCCATAGAAGTAAAATACCAAAAACTGGTGGTTCCAAATGGTTCCTAGGGCTGCGTGATATATGTAAGACATAATGTCCAGCTAGCAGGTTGTCATCGCAGAATAAAGCCCAACAGGCTTATCGGCAGTATAAGACTGAAGGGATTTATTTTGCGATACCAACCAGCTAGCTGGACAATACAAATAAGATTGGAAATTTTATAGATTGGAATGGATTTTATATAAAAATAAGGTAACTTGAAAGGTTAGTCAATATAGCCTTGAAGCTTGACAAAAGATTTGAAAAAAAGTTTAGAAACTCTTACGGATACAGTGACAGTGCTTTACTTTTGTTGAATTTCCCTGAATACCATTCAACATCCTGTGTGTTGTGAATTCAATTCAGTGATAAAGTTACGGTTGTACTACAGTATAACATGTTTTGGTTATTTTACTAATTTTTTTAAGAAGACATTTGCATAAGCCATACTACTTAAATTTGTGATTGGTTGACAGCAGTTTAAAATTTAGTATGGAATGATAAAAAAACGTTATTACGGGTTAATGGCCATTTCAAATTTTCGATTTTGTTTGGGACTATAAAATGTGATTTTGTTACTGTTTCTGGCTGTGTTGCTGTCAAAATTTGGTTTGTTGCCGTTTTCTGCTTTTGTTCGCTTAACATGAAAAAATATAAATAAAAATAACAGCTGAACTGCTGTTTGCTTCAAAAACCACAGCAAAACACAGTACAAATAAGTGCCAGTGGACAAATTTGGCATACAGTAATTTCCTCTGCTTTCGCTGCTCGTAGCCATTAATCAACATTTGTGAAGGGCACAGTGTGCTGGAGCCCACAGAGAAAGACTTATCTTGAAGTTGAGCTGAGTAATTGTCTCAAACTTGTGCTTCCATCGCTAGCACACAGAGAGCTAATCATACCTCCGATTGCTCTGCATAGCTCTTGAGAGAGGCATGCTGGGACAGGGTTTGAATGAGAACCAATAGGGAACTTCTCAAGGATGCCGGACGCTGCCATGGTTACTGTACAGCAGGGCCTTGGGAGACTGCCGCGTAACTCCGGTATGGCTAATGACAGGATGTTTAAACATGCCATAGATTTGAAAGACCGACTTGCGTGAATAAACTGCTCAAAACCGTGCAAAACGTGAGCTGAAAGCTGTTGCCGAGAGGGAGGAGAGGGAGAGTAATTATTGGTATACGTTGGTTGTAATGACTGGAGGTGTCAAAGCTTTATTTCCAGATGATGGCACAGCACCGGGCTCACTAAATACAGCACGGGCCTTTTGCGTTTAATACAAATTAACTCCTCTCAGTAGCTTGTCACGCATTTGAACACATCAGCCTGCCTGGCCATGCATTATTCAACAAGGCAAGGTCAACGGTTGAAAATAAACTTCTTATTTGTGAAAATGGCTCACTTAGCCAACCTATTCATCATAACATGGTCCTGTAAGCATCAATCAACAGACAGGCTGTTATTCCCCCGGCACAGGATGACACGCAGAGATCCGTACAGTGCCACGCTGCTATTTTAACCCCACAAACCCTGGGGGGTCAGCCATGTCATCTACAGTACAGCCCAAATGCATCAGCTTCCCATGCAAATGTACAAGAACAGAGATTGTGAATCCAGAGACACAGAAAACAAAGAAAGTGAAATGACTTTTTTGACATATGAAGAGATATTAAATACATTAATTATTTGTTTTGTAGGCTAAATGTGTCAGGTTTTTGTTTAAAAATGTAGTTTTGGGTTTTTATGAATAATCTTCTTTTGTCTGACAATCACTGTAAAAAGTCTTATTGAAGACAGATCTGAGAAGAATTTTTGATTAAAGAAATTTAAAAAATCAATTGCAACATCATATAATTTATTCAAATTCAGTTTGTCAAACCAATATTCTAATATTATAAACTAATATTCCAATAGTTAACCCTAAAAAACTGAGTTCTTTCCACCAAGATCCATTGCATCACTAAATAAACAAATGCATGCATGCCTAAGTGACGCTTGCCATGACAACTGTGTGGGTCCCGCAAGCAAAATATGTTGTCGACGGAAAGACATTGAGATGTTGCTGACATTGACACTGCCTGAAGAAAATTTCCTCTCGACTAACTTGTCAATAATCTGTCTCTGACCACCTCTCTTGAACAATCAGTTTCAAGTGTATCATTAATGCATCTTGGTTGAATATAATATTTTCTAGCCGTTAAATCAGCCTATGATTCAAAAGTGCAATTAAGCAATGGGGTAAATGGGGCCTTAGTGACTGCACAAGTGTGTTATATACTGGGAGGGGTATTCACACAATATGAATAAGGAATTAGGAACACAAGGTTATGATGCAAACTGCCAAATAGTGCTGATTGCAATTTCACAAGCAATTCCCCATCTTGTTGGCCAGTTCTGAGCGTTAGGTTGCAAATGACGCAGCAGACTGTCATGATCTGGAACGTACAGCTTTATTCCACCCCACAAGCCAGGCAACTGAATAAACTCTAGTGTTAGTGTATAGAATCTAACTTACTTATATCCATGTGTTTTGATATATGTCTGCTCTTCTCCATCATTTCATCAACACTTGATGGATTACTGCTGCCAAAAATGCTAGAAAATGTCTAAAATGTTGTGGTTACTGAATAAAGCGGAACTGGTGGATTTGTTTAATGAATTTGCCCCCAAATTGTCTATGTGGAGAGGGAAATCATAAAAATATATGATGTGTCATGGCGTGTATCTGTCAGTGAGGGCTTGTGCTACACAGATGTGATTGATGTTGAACCAGAGATGTCACAAAGATGGAGATATGGAGATTCCTTCTCTACAGCTGCAGTGGAATCATCCCTCAGCTGACAGCGACACTGTCAACACACACACACACTTACAGATTAGCCCTCACATTAAACACCTCAAAGCAGAGTCACTCTTCACACTGCTTCACTATATCAATATTATAAAGTGCATATTGTTTCCAACAGCGTTTGAGTCTTTATGAGTAAAAGGTTGTCTGGAAAAGCATCAGTGATTAGAGATATTATTTCCAATGCAAATCACTCCAGATTGAAAAATAACAGTTTACAGCTAAAAGTAACACTGGATGCGGTAAAAAATCAACAGCTTTGGTTCCTTTTCATACAAATTATGATTACGGGGTAGTTTATGAATTAATAAAAACTTATTTTTATGTGGTTTTCTAGCCCAATATTGTGTCATGACTCATGATTTGTGACCCAAAACATTTTGACATTTGCATTACATAACCAGCTCCATATTGTATGACTTTTCTCGCATAGTAAACTTGCTTGGCTGCACACCCGGTCCTGCACTGCAGAGTATATAGAACAGAGCATTAACCTTTTAAAATCGCTAATTGGACATTTAATTTACAAACTACCTTAAAGCATATAACGACCAATACTATAAAAATTGTCAGATTCATGTTTATCTGCTTCGAAGACAACTGAAAAGCTTTTAGCACTACAGACATTTCACTTTAAAAGTGTTAGAAAATATACATGACAAGAGTGTATTATTTTGCAGATATGTTGCATGCGAGCTTGGGTTGCAAGTTGAACACATAAAAAAATAAATAAATAACGTACACGTACAGGTACAGGCCTCTGTGCACGCATTATATTCCCAGCGTATGTCTAGTTTTATATCCAGAGCCACTATAATGGATTATTTCACTAAAACCGAAGCAAATGAGTGTCAAGCAAACTTGTTTGGAAGCAATTTAAGGCTATTTCAATGATTTAAGGTCACGTTTGTGTTTTCGAACTAGTTTTAAGCAAATAAAGCTCATACAGGGACAGCTGTTCCTGTAAGAGGTTTCAAGCGAAGAAAAGTAACTGGAGCATCAATCGCGGTGTCAGGGGAGGAAGTAGGAGCCACTAAGGCTCTCTGGGCCCCTGGAATGTGCTTGGCTTGTGCTGCGTATAAAACTCCTATTCCTGGGTGTCTTGTTAGGGCTGCAAACATTCGCTCGGTAGAGAGAGAAACACCTATTTCTCCGTGTTGCATCCCGGGAGGCTAGGCCGCTACGCTAAACAAAGCTGAAGGAACAGCGGCGAACGCTATTATTTCACCCCACTAAGCTAATGATGCGTCACCATCGTCAATTCAGCCACGCAACTCAGACACTCTGTCAGCACCCACCCTGTGACAAAACCCGGGCTGCTAACGAACCCACTTTGCCTGTTTGTTGCGCCTTTCTTTACACGTAGCACACGTAGGACTCATTACATCTTGTCATCTTGTCAAAGTCATACCCATGTGTTCTGTTCGTTTAATAATATGCAGAAACACACCTGGAACTTCAAAAACATGGACACTGATTTTCTTTGACTTAAAATGATTTTATGCATACAGTATATGGGGGATTTATTTTCATGCTTATGATTATTCTTTCATTTCTATAAATGTTGGATGAGTGATTAAAACTCTACTTCCCCAGAGCTGCAATGTTAGTTTTTAATTTTAATTTTTTTTTTTTAACACAAGAGAGTCAGAAATTAATATAAATTAAAAAAAAAAACTAAAAGCGAAAGCAAGTCTGTGCAAATGTCAGTGCTGAAAATGTTTTTTTGAAAATGTACAAATTTGTGCTCAGCGTGACACTGAGTTTATAGGAATGATTGTGCACATTGTGACAAGGACGATATTTGTTTCACCTTTTTTTTGTTTTTTGTTTTTTTACAGGCGCCACTCCAAACTGTCCCTGACAAACCAGCCATTTTCCTAAAGCTTTTCAATTTTTCCACTCGACCGCTGGCATTTACAATAGATGCCAATTTTACAAGCTTGAAACCAAAGATAGTTTTTCACCAGCTTAAGTGTCACTGCTTCCTCTCTCTCTCTCCAAAATTACTGAGAACGTGTTTTGCCTGGAACTAAAACGTAAAACTTTTGAATTTTTTTCCACTCCTGCAAAGTGCCACCTGAAACTGCACTGTGATTGGCTGATGAGGCAGTGCATCCTTTGATGATGCGATGACTAATATTGAACTTGGCAGCTCACAGTCGTCCTTGTCAACCTTGAACACCTGAAGACTTCATATCTGCAATATAAAATCAATAGGCTGCTGACAGCGCACATCATTTAAAGGGGCTGAAGGTGTTTTTGGATAGGAGATGAAAGTGTTCACACACCAGCACCTGCCCTCCTACTGCTAATAAAACTATATGTGACTGTCAGCAAGTGATTTGTGATGAATTCAGAAATATTGTGTCTCCATCCCCAACGCAGTGTTTTAAAAGGAGACAAATGTCTGTGGAAAGTGAGAAAACATTGTGATGGAGGTGCATGGCTTTCAGAGTGCATCTTTATTGAAGCAGCAAGCTTACAGCAACATGCGTGTCCTTGCTGAGAACACGTTTTACATGCTCAAACGAAGTCCTAAGAAAGAACTGCCGGCCAAGTCTATTATATCTCACTTCGTACTAGCTCTGTCCGTCTCTCTTTGTATTTCTTGCTCCTCTCAGGGGAAGATCTGAGCAATTCTCTTTCCCTAAAACGGTCTCTATTCAATAGCCTGCAACAATAAACTCTCCACCACAACTGCATCGTCAGCAAAGTATATAAAAAAAAGGCTTTGCAGAAGTACATTTCAAACACACACACAGATTTTATTTTTTGTGATTTATGGGGACTTTCCATAGGCGTAATGGATTTTATACTGTACAGACTGTATGTGGTATTGCCCTACACTGATCCTACACCTAAACCTACCCCTTACAGGAAACTACAGGTGTTTTTAGATTTTCAAAAAAATACCATTTACTATGTTTTTTAAGCCTCTTGAATTACGGGGGCACTGGAAATGTCCTCATAAATCACCTTCATATTGTAATACCTACAGTATGTCATACCCATGTCATTATACAAATTTGTGTCCCCATAAACCACATAAACATGCACAAATACAGATGCAGCTGAATGCCAGAGTATACTAATAGACTAATATGTGTCACTAAAAATGGATCACAAATACCAGCTCTTTGTTATAAGTGTATATACCGTAAATGCATGAAAGCAAAAAGCAACATGTTTCAATGCATTGCTGCGTTTCTTATGTGGGCGGCTCAAAGATTACATAAAAAAAGCACTATCACGTTCAGGGACTTATTGCTATGTGTTTCATCTCCAATCAAACTGTCTCCAAAGCAGATGTCTCAATTCAGGTAGCTGGTCACACACATGGAGGCCCAGCTGCCTCATCCTAATCCATTTGATTCACTGTATTTGCGTGACTAAAAGAGGAGGAGACTGCCTCAATCAAAATGAAAGAAACTGAGAAAAATAGAGAGAGAATGAGTACGGAAAAACTAACTTCCAGTCCCATCTGTAATTGTTCCACTGGCAATGAAAACAAACACATTTGAAACGGTGTTACTGTATGGACCTGCCAGAACAATTATGGAAAAATGAACCAGAGAGAAAACCTGAAAATAAGTATTTAATTAAGGCTGCTTGAATGGTTGTTGTAATAATAATAATAATAATAATGACATTGAAAATAATAATAATAATAATGTGTCTGGAAATCATAATCATAATTGTATATCATTCAAACCTGTTACATGACCAAATGGAAATGTTAATAATAATAAACCACTATTATGAATAATATTTGAATTTAGGCTTACTTATTGTTTTCTGCATTATATAGATTAATCATTTAGTCAATGTCGTCTAGTTACTTTTTATATTTAATATTAAACGATCATCACAAAATGACAAGTTTGATTCAACTTCTGCAAGCTTTTTTTTTATCCCATTTACTAAAGTGTCACAAAATAATCCACAGAATGCTAAGGAGAAAATAAAACTCTGGCCATGGATAAACTGAGTGAATAAAAAGACATGAACAGACATTAGTTCTGGAGTCAGCTTATGAGAGTGATGAAAGAGCGAGAAAGTCCAGAGCAAGAATGAGAGAAAACATCAAGGTTAAAGCCTGCTCTTTGTAAGAATAGTTGGCAGAGGCACTGTGTCTGTGGGCTGCGTTGACTGTGTACCCGCAGAAACATTAATACGCTACTTCAATCTGGAGAAATTCCCTTATCATAGATTTTACACACGGGTCAGGGGGCACGATTAATTGCATTAAAAAAAAAAAAAAATTAATCACATTAAATTAACATCAAATTAAGAGGCCTAAAAATACAGAAAAAAAAGACTAGAAAATGTAGGCCGCAGAGAGCTCTGACGCAGTATTTCTAATTAAAAAAAAAAGAAGAAAAAAAACAGATATCCTCAAAAGCAAGTCCAGTGCAGAGTCTCGTTTTTTTCAGGCAGTACTGACTCAGTATATTTAGAAAGCTCAGTTAGAGGAGCGCACGGGGAACTCTGAACCATTTTGAGGAATTCTTCAGGAAAAAAAGGCTTAAGAAAGAAAAGCCATTTGGCTACTGACCAAACCCTAGCTATTAATCCGTTACAGTAATGTGCATGTAGACCCCCGACAACGTGTTTTTTGGGAATCCCTCATAACTAGTGGGTCACTGTAAAAAGACAGCTAGCGACTTAAAAGCTGTTAAAAGCAATTACTCCTTTGTAGCGCAAGTAGAAGAGTTCATAAAAGTATAACTTTAATTGCCATTAATTGCACAAGGGTGACTGCCTCTGCATGCCTAATGTTCTAAGTGCCCGTGGACGTGATTTACGAGCTTTGATTAACTCTGCTCACAGAACACTGAGGATGTATGGAGATTTTACAAGCTTTTAAAGAACTATGGTGCAGGTCTTAAAAAACTGCAGATGTGCAATTGTTGGGAAGACTGAATTCATTTATTGTGCATGCAATTTATCCAGTTATTTCTTGATAGAATAATTAAGTGAGCATTGGATTTGAACTTTCATTAGATGAAGTGCCTTATAAAAGTCAACCAATAAGACGAAGCTTACTAAAGCTGCCTTTTACATACACGCACAAACCTTTACACCTTTTTGTATGACGTTTCTAAGCAATTCAAATGAGGCTTGAGGAAACTTGACAACTGAAATATCTGGCGACCGAGCGTGCTGTACAAGTTCAGGTCTAGTCTATTTTTTGTTTATGTATTTTTCGATGCATTGCAGGTGTGCGAATTTGACAATAACGTTACCACCCCCCCCAGTCTTAAACTACACTTAATTAAAACTGCAATTAAAAATAGGGGGAAAAAACATTTCATTTAATTAAAGCTGATTGGCTGTGAGCTTCCATGGTGCTGTGGCAATGTGTTCATTTGCATCTGTTTGCACTGTACAAATGACATTGTGTGTCATTTCAGAATATGAGAGAACACTAAAGATTGGACATAAACTTAACAAGCACATAGGCACCACTGAGAATGTGATTTATTTAAAGCCAATACTGTTAGTGTTTTCAGATTGGAATTTAAAGTATTTGGGATGAGCTGGTTTTTGAGGAGTACATTTTCATATCTGAAACATAGAGCACCCTTAATTCTTAAAATGATGCTCAGGTGAAACAAAAGTGCACTGTACAGGTAGGGAATATAGTGGGCTTCCAAGCTAGCGGCTGCTGTATGCGCACACGCACACACCCTGTATGAGCGGCAGTCGAAAGCCCGGCATGAACAGATGTTTATTTATAAAGTAGCAGCAGGCAGGACATGACAGAGGTCACTAAAGGCAGGGTCAGCACGAGTCCCTATGAATTATTGATACTCATCATATCTGAACGTGTGTGAGAGAGGGAACAGCCCTGGAGCACACTATAAGCACTGATGACAAACTAAGTCACAAAATTTGACACCAACTTTTCAACTAAAACGTGGCCCAGTTCCACACGAGGAACACGGTCTTTTTTTTTTTGTTTGACAACAGGGCGATGACATACTAGGAAAAATAAAATACATACATAAAATCTGCAACAATAATAAAACGTCTTTTAGACGAAATGAGCTCTCACCTCTTTTCTCGCACTTCCTCTCAGTCTGCGATTAATGGTCAGGCGGCTGTGTTGATCAACAGAGACGTATTTCTGTAATGAACAAATAAAGAGAAGAAAACAATTATTCAATGGTAAAAAAAGAAGAAGAGTAAAAATGAGTGAATTAGGGAAATTAATCATCAAAAAACATGCAACAGTGCTATTGCACTTAATAGATATTTTCCAAAATAATTCAAACTAATCTCAAATCAACCGTATTCAAGTGCAGACTCAAGTGCTAATTTTTTGTACCTACTGAGCATCTAATTTCTATCATATGCAATCATAAGCATAAGTGTCTATGCTTATTATATTCAGAAGTACTTTTTAATGTTCATAAAAGCAAATATAATATACATTTAAAAAGAAACAATTTAAAACATGCTGATTGTCAATGTATTGACTTCTAAAGCAACGTCACCTGCAACAATTAAATTAATTTATACATTTATGGGATATTCTTAGCAAATATTCAACACATCATATAATTATTTTGGATTAGATTTGTAACCGATCGGCTACTCTTAGTAAACATGATACATGAACAGATCAGCGGGATACAGTACAGAACAAAAACAGAAAGCGGGAAGTAAAAAAAAAAAAACTCAACTGGGCACGCGGATAGCAGATGTTAGCTGTTTAAGTAAAAACATCCGGCCCACTTCAGCAAGATGTAATCTGATCCATTACTGTCCTATCTTTCAACAAAAAAACACACATACCTACAGTTTCAGCATAATCGCAGAGGAGGGAAAAGAAGAACAAAAAAATTGCACTTTGACCAACCAGAAACCTGTTTGTTCATAAATCGCAGAAGATTAAACCTAAGAGGAGAACAAAGTTTTGATACCGCAACTTCAAATAAGTGGCTGCAGCTTACGGTCTCAAATAAAAGCACGAGTGATGATTGACTCGCTGTAAAACACAGATTTGATTGGTGCCCTTTAGGATGGGTCTGAGTGCACTTTCTGTCTCTCTCTCTCGTTGTCTGTCCGACTCCGATGCAGACACTTCACCTCCTCTATATTAAACCACTAGACAAGGCACACAGGGTCCCAAACTCATTTCGAATGGTATTGATCCCTTCCACAAATAAGAACCCACACCACAATTTATTTGCGTCCCCTCAGGTATCATCTGTTTAAACATTTTCCTGTATCAATCAGTGTGGGCTCTCCAGGGGGACGGCGTCTCGCACCAGTCTGGTTATTATCCCCTGCTGATGAAAGATGCGCCCGTCTGCACAGGTCTGGGAACAGCTTTTAGGAAGTTATGCACTTAGGATTCTTCAAAACATGCCTCTTTTGGGACTTATACAGCAATTTGATTCTCCGGGTTATCTAGACAGGACTCATCCTTCCTTTCTTTTTAAGAGTACAGCTACAATAAAAATCACTTATTCCCTAACATAAAAAAGTTACTTTGTAAAGGAGTTCTTTTATGACCCATTTCGTATTATAAATCTGACTTGGGTCATTTGGCACATTTCTCCAAATATGAGACTCTTATTTTCCGAAATAATTAATACAAATCTCTTTCTACGACTCCACACTCAAGTGCTGATGGCATTCCGTACCAACTAAGCGTCTAATTTCTATCATGCTATAGGAATGTTAAAAATTATGATTATTATATTCAGAAGCACTCTTTAATGTTCCTGAAAACAAATAAAATACGAGTGAGAGAAAAAGAGGAAATTATTGGCTTTTATTTACACATAGTGAAGCAGTGAGATGATAGAAAATGTAAATAAAAATTGTATTCCATCATTAAAATAAATTAATTTAAAGTGGATTTAAGACCTGATTCATAACTGTCCGATAACTGAATTAAATAAAAAAAAATAAAAAAAAATCACAATGATGGAGATAGACACAAATTCTGTTGGTTTGAATTTTGAACATTCGTTTTTGTTTTGTTTTTATTATTATTATTATTATTATTTCAACAATTTGAAAGGCTAAAAATATCTTTATGTTATTATCTTAAGAGAATGCTAGTAGTTTACAAAAGAAGAATATATTATTATTATATTATTATTCATAATAAAAGTATAAAGCTGAACAGATTAAAAATAAATAAATAAATATTTAACATTTATATATATATATATATATATATCATGTATTTCTTTATTGTCCTTACATTTCACTGTGGTGAAAGTTTGTATATATTTCAGAACTTCTGAAGTTTTTAACCAGGGCAAACAAACAATGTCTCCTTAAACTTGTAAAATACAATCAATTAAACATTTTCTGTACAAATTCTGTACATATTGTTAGTGAAATAAACAGCCTTACAGCAATGAAGATACGCAACAAAAGCATACAATAGACTGTGAGGCAGTCAGAGAGTTCAAACTAATTTTCCTCAACTACTTTCAGTCGTCATCAATATGCACAGTCAACATACCGGAATAGTGGAAGAGTAGAGTGCATTTCAATAAAGTCAACTTCATTATAAATCTGTATGTTACTTTACAATGTTGAAATTAAAAACACCATAAGTGAAGCAAACAAAGTAAAATCGTTTCTCATCATCTATTAATATAAAAGAGATGTAGGCGCTTCAAATAATATAGATTAAGCGATACTCTGCATCTATTTACCGCAATTCATATTTGAATTACAAGAGAATATGTGTGGACGAGAGAACAATCACCTGCTTTATAATTATTGTGATGGTCCTAGAACATTTTCAGTCTTTGTCCAACACTTATTTTGGTCTCTTTTAAATGTGTGTATTATGTCCAACAGTAAAGATAGAGCGGTGGGCTATTGTGGGACACACCATGACTAACAGCTTCCTCATCGCTAATCTCATCCCTGAGCTTGTCGCTTGTATGTTTGTTGCTCTTCTGCCTGGACCAGATGTGCCTGTTTAGAAACTGTGACGGACAGGGAAAGAGGAGTTTGGAGCGCTGAAGCTATTGTTAGGAAATTCACTCTGAATCGCACCAGGAGCAGACAATTGAGCGGAACCCAGATTTTCTTTAGAGACTGGTTTAGGATGCACTCATCACAGCCCGAAAAAATCTCTATGCTGAAGTACTATAAACACAAGAACACACACAATCACAAACATGGAACAAAGAGCATAGAGGATCACTATATGCTTTTAGAGAATGCTTTAAAGAAATTTTAAGAGAGTTTCTTGTGAAGTGTTATATTAATTAATTTATAGACATTGAAAAATGGCAAGAATAACCTTTTGCTGATTAATGGAGCTATTCTCCAGATTCACTGAGGCACTTAAGGCACTTACAACATGTAAAACTCTTTCACTACAAAAAAAAAATGCACTTCTAGAGCTGAATTTACTGAATGACGTATATAAAAGCTTTAATTATTAACGTAACAAAAAAAAGGGTAATGATATATGATATTTAATCTTATTATTATGAATACTAATAAAATAAATAAATAAATAAATAAATAAAAAACTGGGAAAATAAATCAAAACCTACCATAAAAATACTAATATTAAGAAAGTTTATTAAATATGAAATATATTGATGTATACTGTGTCTAAATAATCTATGAATTTATAGACAAATCGAGCCCAAATTAATAACAATACTTAATAACAATAACAACAAGAATAATAATAATCATCATCAACTGTATATATATTAAATGTGTTCACATGAAATGCCCTTAGCAAGACAAACAATTTTAATGCCAAAATGCAGACTGTATTGTTTTATACTACATACAAAAATAAATAAATAAATAACATAAAAGCCTTAGTATAGATAACTACATATAAATAAGAAGGGTTATAACAAACTGTCAAATTAAATTACTAATTCGTAGACAAATCTTACCCCATATTGTATAACTTTTACTAAATAATTAATTCATTAATTTGCTCAATAATAATAATAACAATAATAAACTGTTTATATTGAATTGTGGACATATTAAAATAGGTTTAGCAAGACAAACATTCTTTATTTAAAAAATATTCGAAAAAGAATGATACAGTTCATCGTACGTGGAAAACAAAAATGGTGCTGTTGTAAAAAGCTACAGAATAATAAAAATGAAAATAGCTGTCAACCTACTTGTACTACATCTGCAACTAATAAATGTCATCAGCAGCAGCAGCACTAAAGCATAAACACAAATCCTGCATATTTTCAGCATCTGTCCGGGAAGACTTTGAGCAGACATTATGGTAACTAGCCTCTGAATAGAACATTTGCTGTGAGCATTACGCTGCAGAGACAGCCGTGTGTTGAGGGGGGTATTCATATCCACCCAACACAGAGGCTAAAATCCTGCGGTTGTGAGGGCAAGTGCTGCTCAGCGGCGGGAAAGAGAAAAGGATGTGACACGAGCCACCTCCCTCATGAACACTGCAAGTCTTTTCAAGTCAGCAGTTCAAATATTCATGACTGCGCTCATGTAGCGCTTTTTAACCTTCTCCTGACCCCATTTAAGCATTAGATGCTTCTTAGAAAGTTCTGTGGGCCAGAAGGAGGCAAAACAGATTTGAGTCGTCATGACAGTTGTACACTTTCTTTCTTTCTTTCTTTCCTTTTGTTGTTTCCCCACTCCCCATTAACCTACATGATCAGGATTTTGATGTGAAGAGACTGTTATTTAATGTGATTTTCTAATTATTCAAGGAACATTTCGAGCAACCGGTGAATAAAAACATTTTCACTTTTGTAATGACACATGCAGTTTGTGCTGGTTGAGAAGATATCTGCACAATCTGGGAGGTAGCCAGATATCTCAAACAATGATTTATATAGTATATATATATATATATATATATGTGTGACCGGGCCAGTGTTAACCAGCTCAATAAGGGCACTAGACCCACCCAGGTTATTCAACTAAATGAATATATGCAATGGTGCAGTACGTTGTCCATAATGTCCTTCTTTAAAATATGACAAATACAAAAAAAAAGGTTTTCCAGTTAAGAACTTCACATAACAATTCAAATACAAAGAAACAAAATAGTTACAGAAAGATGCTATCATACAACATACAACATGCCATCATAAAAAAAAAAACAAAAAAAAAAAAACGTACAATATTCAAAAATACACAGATAACCAAAAACAAGCAAAAAAAAAAAAACTTAAATGAAAAATTCAGTACTGGGTAAACAGCGGTCTATTATATGATCCGACCCCAGACTAGTCTTCTGGATATCTCCTAATCACTATGCAGCTCAATGTATGACCGGCCAACGTCAGTCACATGAAAGGGGGGAAAAGTATTCGTTTACATGCGCAGAAAACTATCTGGGATACGAGATGACTGCTCCAAAACAGTGACTGCGAGCGTCATGTGAAAGGGGAAAAGAAAGCTGCAATACGGGACGTACAGCTCCAGCTCAATGACCACAATGCCACCACACCAAACAACAGCGTGCGATATCCACTAATCTCGCACCACACACATTTAACTAATTCCGGCAGAAATTACCTGGCACCCGTCCATCCATGACGTCATCCCAAAAGGCAGCAATCCCCAAACCCGCTACATATATATATTTACTTATTTTTTTTTGCTGAAGGGACACATAGTGAGATAGAAGCATATTTTTTCATAACAAAGCTCTAATTATGACTGGAGGTGCATTGCCAAAACAAACCAATAGGTCATGTGCAAAAACATGACTACTGGTGAAATATAAATGCACACAAAATGGTTTTATGTCTCTGCATGACATAGAATTGTAAACAGGGTCAAAAGTACAGCACTTTTTTCCCAGTATTCCACTATTTTGAGTTAATAAATAAACTAAGAGAATATCCATGACCTTTCCAGTCATCCATGACTACTCAATACGTTAGTATACACATTTCCCTCTTTAAATCATACCATTCCATAGAGTTTTCATTTGAAGGTCAGGTAGAAATTAAAATGTTTAAACGGTTATTCTTATTAGTGAACGTGTCTTCAGTAAGACCTTGAGCTTGTGGGTCATGAAGAAGAACATATAGGTGATGAAATATGTTTGAGCTAAGTAAAAATAGAAAAAGATTAGAAAGTCCTACATTAAGGCATGGCACTATAGGGAAAATCTTTTTTTTTTTTATTCCATAAAATGTCAACCTTTTATGACATTGAAAGGGAAACATAAATACACATTTATGCATTTGCGACTTTATATTTATGATTTTCTCTCTTTCTTCCCTCACGCACTGAGCCAGACATCTCCACTTTTCTTTCATACAATAATTTCACAACTTTTTTTCTACCTATATTTTGAAGGTTTTTGTATATTGAATTATATGTGAATGCTTCTCTTCCTTCATTTCTGACTGTTGACAGTATTTTTCTAATTTATGGAATTAAAAAAACATGTATGTAAACACATTTAAAATATAAACAACATTTAAAACAAACACAAAATATATAAATATGAAAAATAAATATAAAAAAAAACAAGGTTTTATGTTCAGATTATAGTTTTTTTAATATATATTTTTGCAAATCAGTATGTATTTAATAATTTAGTAATGCCCCATTTGCATATTTAAACAAATTTTTAAAAGAACACAATACAAAACCAATAATCATTTAGAAAAGCCAATTCACCTGTGGTGTCTTGCCTAAAATAAGGATTGCTTTGTTAATATAAAAAAATATTTTATATTAATAACACCAAAATGAAATAAAATACTTCTATTCCGCACAACTTCTACTACACTGTCCAGGTTTCATTTCAACGGAGCTTCCGCAGAACAAAACTTCAGTAAAACTGGAGAACTGACAGAGTTTCGCAAATATGTTTGCAACGTAGTGCTCAAACTGATCTGAGTGGACACGTAAAGACAGGCAGGACAGGACACTAGTGGTTCCCCAAGGGGACTGAGAGTGCTAACTCCTGTGGCTTATTGCTGAAAACTAGCTTCACTCCTGATTTTAATATATGTATAAATATGCACTACTGGAGGCATCTGGATGGAGTGAGAGGCTACAGGGACATGTCAGCAAGAGAGTGGCCTGACTGCAGTCACACACCAGCAAACACGTGTGCCCTCTCACATACACACATATAGAGAGCAACACACACACATACTCGCATATCATCCCTGTCATGACTACATATGCATGACAGAAACCTTTCAGGAACTCCATCCAAAGAGTTCTCCGTCGAGTTAACCCTCAGCAAATGTGCGACTGGGTTCAACTCTGGAAGTAAGAAGGGATAAGGGGGGGAAAAAAAAAACTGACAGCCAATTTTGACAGCCAATTGCTCTGTATGGAAATTCCCCTCCACCTCCTGACAACTTTCCTTGCCTCTCTTTTTTGGCAGAAACTCCCAGAACTGGAGATGTATTTACTGACTTGCTGGTGCCGAGTCACTTAGGCATCTGAGGAAGAGGAATGCAAATCCATAATTTAACAGTATGGCGAAGGTGTCAGGGAAACTGACTCACCGTTTGTAGCACAAGCTGAACTTTCGCTTTGTTGAGCACAGGTGACATTGCTTTGAAAGGGTGAGGGAGGCTTTCCAAGCCTTTCAGATCAAGAGGACCAACACACATGACTCAACCCTTCAGGGTCAAACACAGGGCATTCACCAGCCCCCAGAAGAAGAAGAAGAAGAAGAAGAAAAAAACATCACTCTGCAGTCATGAGAAATGGCATCTTCCAAAAGAGCGTCTGCTCAGAAGACAGATTTGGCATTTGAAATCATTCTTGCCAACTGAGAAATAAATGGTGCAGTAAAATGCTAAGTTGTGTCGTACTTAAAGAAACTAAATAACTAACTATTCATCATGATCACCACTTCTTTCTTTCTTTATGTCATTCTTTCTTTCTTTATGTCATTAATTCTTTCTCTCTTTGTCATTCTTTTTTTCTTTCTGTCTGTCTGTCATTCATTCTTTCTTTCTTTCTTTCTTTCTTTCTTTCTTTATGACATTCTTTCTGTCTGTCATTCATTCTTTCTCTCTTTCTTTTTTTATGTCATTCTTTCTTTCTGTTTGTCATTCATTCTTTCTTTCTGTAAGCACACACACACAAACCCAACAATGCAGAAACTTACTTAATATTATTATTTCATATATATAGTTTTTGTGTGTGTGTGTGTGTGTGTGTACCAATGTATTTATATGCAACAAATAATACACTAATATTATTATTATTATTATTATTATTATTATTTGACTTAAAATATATCAATTTAGATGTATATTAAACCTATTAATTTATTCATTTAGTCAGGTTATTACTAATAATCGGTGTCACTTTGTCCATGTAAACTTGAACGCTTGAAAGATCTCTAGATCTGTGTCATTTAAAAGATTCTAAACTGTGCACTCAAGATAGCTGGGTCACAGACATGGCAAGGTTCAACCAAATGCGTACACACACACATGCACAAACATACACACGCACGGCCTCTCAGGAACTTTTTTTATGGCTGCAGAGTGCCACCATGGAGCCACTCCAGCTTTAGCTGCTCCTCAATTATGCAGTAGAGTTTTTTGACCTGCTGCACAGATCTCTCCCCTCCTCAATTATGAATGGACCTCTTGATTGAGGTGGGTTCCTTTCCACTCATCCCTCCCTCTCCCTTTTTTTTTTTATTCCTCTAAACGAACAGGCGCCACTGCTCCTGCCGTCAGAGAACAACTGAATGCATGTTGAAAGGGTTTGGAGAATTATGGGATGAGAAAAGGCATTAGACACGACGGGTGGTGGTAATTTTCATTTCGTGATGCTTTGGTCAAAATGTGAAATAAAGATGTCGGTGAATAAGTGAAACCACCAGAACGTTTTCTTGAGATGTACAAATGTAGCTGCACTTTGCTTAGTTTCCTGATATATGCTGATGTACTTTCTTGAGCGATGACTGGAGAGATAACTTTATGAAGAAACTAAATTGTGTCATTTTTATTTGCACGTGTTGACAATATGGATAATCAAAAGTGGTCTGATCTTTTACGTTCTTAATGCTGCTACTATGTAATTAATTAACTACATAAATAAACTATGACAACAAAATGCTGGGCAGAAATATTTGTTTAATAATTTAAATTACAGTGAAACATGGAACAAAGTGATTTAAATATAAATTCAGCTAAAGTATTTTCATTTCATATTGCATTTACATACAGATTAAAATACATTTTTAAAATCTGTTTATTTTTCAGAGAGATTGTATAGCTTTTGGCTGCATGGTGGGAAATGGCAATCAAACCACAATATCTCTAGAGCTCTGGTCAAAGAGCAATTTTCTATCATCTTTATAAAAAATAAAAAAAAAACCTGCTGACTCTACGTTCTGGTGAAAGTGATTAAATGTACAAAGCATATTGAACTTATGGAAGAATCTCTGCAATGCTGTCCACAAAAAAAAGTCTGTTATCAATTAATTCAGTGTTAATGAACACCAGAAAAAATTGAGAACGTTATTTACTCTATTCAACGTTCTTTTCCATCAAAGGCAAACAGCTGCGTTTAATCTGAGAAGCAAGAAAACGTCTCATATTTTGCATATGGCATTTAAGAGGGTAGTACTTTCAAAGAGAAATTGCTTTGATTCTGGGAAAAAAAAAAATTGATCTCATATTCACTTTTTGCTGCCAGTGTTGGAACATAATTTTAGATAAATAAATAAATAAATAAATAAGCGTACTTCTGGACTTTACAAGATGCATACTCGCAAACAAATTACAAATTCAAGACACCTACTAAATCTAGGCAGTTACTTCAACCTGTGCCAGACCTCTACTTTAGAAGTCTCTCTAAAGCCTAGTACACACTAATCAATCTGCACACTTTTCAGACCATCTTAATCAATCCACCGACCACTTCTGCATCTAAGTGACCCATACTTCTGATTGCAGATTTAGTCCTTATGAAGCTTAATGAACACAGCTGACTAAGGCTTAATTGTGATTTATTGTTTCGCCTCCTTCCTCCGGCCCTGGGGATAATTGTGGAAGAAGAAATTAATGGGGTCAATTGGTCTATTTTGGTTGCGTTAATTTGCCAGCGTCAAAGACTACATTAACCTGTAAGTCTTACTATCTCAGGTGCATCGGCGCTCTCCTGACAGAACACGTCTCGGGATGGAGAGCCTCGAGTCAGAACCTCACAGAAACCAGGATAAGACAGACTTCATTGACACCTACTGTACCCCGCCATGGAGCTCGTTGAAAGAGCGCTTGTAGAAATACTGCTGAGACTTGGCTAAGAATTATGAATTGCTAATCATGTCTTATACCGTACGCACGAGTCGTCTCAGTATGAATATGATCCTAGTTGAGCCTGTTTGATTTGGCTTGAGTGGAGTGGCTCTGAATAGTGAAAATCTAACTGATATTTTATATTTCATACAGTGGAGTAACAGCCATCAGATAATACTGTGCATTTTGTTACAAGTACACTTGAAAATATACCTGTCATTATGACCAAAGTCAAGCTCTGGTTTTGTCTTGAGCTCTTTCAAGCCAAGTGCAATTGTTCAGGAAAAAACTAAAGATGATTTTGAACAGGCATAATGCATTTCTATAAATCAATTCAGACCAGGGACAGATCTTTGCCCAACAATAAACTTTCTTTTTTCCTCTCAGTGTGAATGGCATTATTCCCTGCCAATAAATTTGAACTTTCAGCCGTGTCCGGAGCCACGTCAGGCACACATTTTTAGTCATGCCAAGGCACTGAGTCATTTTTGCTAACCAACATTAAACAGCAAGCATCTGAAACTGCTGTTGTTTTCTTTCACCACAGATTTTTGAGCACAAATCAAAAATGATAAAAATACAGTATATAAAGTCAAAAATTCAGTAATTTAACAGAGGAATTCACACATTTGACCTGCGTCAAACATACTGTTTATTTTTTTATCCTTCAAATATTTACATCTTCTCAAACATTCAAATATATAAATATACATTTTCCATTTTAATTCAGCATGTTCTCCTATTGTAGAAATCATCTAACATGTATTTATAGCAGATTTTACATATAATCCAGCACTTTATGAACTCATATGTTCAATTTGACATATTTAGTAAAGATGTTTTTGCTACTGACCTTAATTTTTCTATACATACATTTTTACATAAAATTTTATTTCATTAATAATGTATTCATTAATAAGCTCTTAGTCATCAATTCATAAAAGAGCACAGGATGAAGCACTCACACTATAATGGCAAATTTAGTAAAAAATATTAACAGCATGTATTTTTTATTATTATTATTAATTTATTTATTTTTTTCTTTGCAGCAGTAAATGTTACTGGTTTGACTTTATATATGAAATCGTGTGTTTCAGAATAGTCAGAATTGCTAAAGAATAGAAAGAATTTGAATTGGCATGAAAGGGCCTTAAAGGATTGACTTTCAACATGTCGCATGAGTACCGATCTATTATATTGTAGAAGTTAAAACACATTGCTTAATTCCTTGCATGAGGGATTTTGGCCTAAAGATCAAATATTCAGGTGACGCAGCTCACACATGAGGCCTTGAGGTGAAAGGCCTGCAGACTAATGGAGAAAATCTGGAACACAAAGCTGTGTAGAAGGGGTTCTTTGCTTTAATCTAGCTTAACCCTGGAACACAGACCCGAGTCTGCTTAACGTCAGTTCTGTGGACCGAGCACTGGGTATTAACTACAGCCCTGCCATAAGAGAAGAAAGCAAACAGAAGACAGGAGAGTGTCACAGCCATAGACACCGGGTGATGAACTATTATTCTCTCTATGTGTGTCAAAGACAAACGTATCAACCACTGAAGCTGTCACCTAATACTTACTCATATAAATCATCATACTGTATATTCATTAGTATCTGTAGATATTTGTATAGTGGGTTTTTAATCACATGCACATTTTTGTGTTTGCCTAGATATATAAAAAAAAATAGCATTTAAAATATAAAGCCTTTTAGAATTGTTCAATTTTTTAAATATTCATTGTATTGCATTCACAACGTATTTCAGTTCATTTAAATTAGTCTTCATCATTGGTCAGAGAAACTGTAAAGATTTGTCCCAATATGATATATTATAATTTAAATGTATTCAAATGTATTTATAATTTAATATAATATAATACAATATAATATTAAACATTTATTTTATATGCTGTCAATATGTTGTTGTTTTTTAATTGTCTATTGAAACATACAAAATGTACAAAATGTACATGATGTATGTATATTGTGTATATTTTAGAAGCAAAGTGTAACAAAAAATAGATCACCAAGTAAAAATACAGTAAAAAAAAATATTTTTACAGCTAAAGTGTACAAATCCACACACAAAAAAGTACAGTATGTAATACTTGTGTTTGTAAAAGTATTTCTGAGAATATTAGAGCCTGTGTCAAAAGAACTATTACTGTTGAGAAGGCGGAGATGAGATGTTCAGTGGGGCTCCTAAAACAGCACCACTCAGGGGGCAAAATGACACTAGGGGGGTCTGCACTCTACCATCCCACCGCAAGCACACACACACACACACACACACACACTGGTATGATACATGACCCCGCTCTGACGCTCCTTATGGAGCGGTGCAGATGAGAAGAGGCAATCTAGAGAAAACATACTCTCTCACACACACACACACAACACACACTCTCTCATATTCGGGGCCCTACAAACTCCTGACGTTGATTTGAAATAAATGGAGACTGATGATCAGTCGATGACAATTCCCGTAATCATTAAGCGGGGAGCGATTCATCAGGGGAGCGGAATCGGAGGCCTCTGTGTCACATTTATCCTGCTGGAGAGAAGTGCCGTGCAAGCTGCACTTTTTAAAAGGATTGATTACAATCCAGCTGCTGTATTTTTTTTTTCTTTTTCCCCACACTCCTAAATGTGGGATAATCAGGTATTTAGCCCAAAAAAGGCCCGGGAAGCGGGAGGAGAGGGAGTTTTGCAATCTAATTTCCCCACAGCCAACTCTTACTCCCTGCGCTGATGACTGTCTGGGGGATGTAATGATGCGGAAGACGCTCTGTCATATTAGACAGGAGGGATAAGGGAAAAAAAAAGCTTCTTCCAAAGCACTTTGCTACAAAAATAGCTTACGACCTTATGAACTTGGTTCTCCCTTAAAGGGCCAATTAGAATTAAAGTGCTGAATGGACAAACTAATAGGTGAAGGTGTGGTTACTTTGAATTTGAGCATCAACACATTGCAATGAATTATCCTATTATTGGTATTTTTCTTTTTTTTTTTACTTTAGTGATTATAACATGATTTGGAATTCATAAAAATGCAGTTCATTGTGGTCAGGATGATTTGTTAATCGTTAATTGTGCGTAATGTATTTAAAACAATTGATATTTTTGTTCTCTTCCTTGTCATCATTATAATTATAATGCAAGTACTGTGTGCACTAGGAATATTATATGTATTACCCCTGCAATAAATCACCGTAATTGTTGCAATGACAGCTAGTAGCAACTTTACTTAGAAAATGGCAGGAGATTAAGAAATAATGTAAGAAGTTGTAAGAATAATGTAAGAAATAATTAGCAATATTAAGTCAGAAATTGCACTTCAATGCTGAATCAAATCGTGATATTATCTTGATTACTCCAACTTACAGTACATGAATACTGCACGCATCTAGTATTATTACATTTGGCCATTATTTTGTGAACATATACATATGCAAGGGACATTTATAATGTTATTACCATTTATTATTATTATTATTATTATTAACAACCATTAAACTTAATTTAAATAAATTACTATTACTATGCAGAATTTAGTACCTGACTATAAAAAGAACACAATTGTGTAACTGTAACTTATATCAAAACCAGATTTCACAGCTTTCCTCTAAGAAGAGACGTTTAAGCACTAAGACACGGAGCATATTGCGACTGTTTTCAACTTAGGTTATAAAAACACTGCAGGGGATGATTTGAAGTAGTATGTGATTTTTTTTTGTAATTGAGCTATTAGCCCCTCCCAGGACATTCTAGAAGTCGCTAATTGAAACCAGACGACCATGGTGAACGGAGGTGAAATTGTTCTCAAATGTAAGGTGTAAAACTAAATAGAAAATCGCTGTAATCTTGATCAAACTTAACATAACATAACAAACACCATAGATGTTAAAACACAGAATGTTTGCTCTGAGAGGAAAAATGAGGCAGGACAGATAAAACAAATGATTCGATTTCACAATATATTTCTTCACCTCTGCTTTTCTTTCCCCAAAAAAAAAAAAAAAAAAAAAAAAAAAAAAAGGTGGGGGGGACTCAGACGGCTGCTCTTGCGGGGTTTTTAATTCAATAAATATTAATTGCCATGTCAAGACATCTGCACACAGATGAATTATTTAATGATAGACACTCTGTCTACTTGAAATATGACACTCTGACGGCACTTTATGCAAACAGTCTGGGTTGCAGGACTTGGGAAAAATGTCAGAGCAGAACATGGAGTTCAAACGCAGTTCAGCGTCATTAATGTTGCAGTGTAAAAGCAACTCAATGTGACGAAAAAACGCGCGCACGGGGAAAAAAAAAAGGCTTGGGAAAGCGATGAGGGCCCTGAGTACAAGAGAAAATACTTTCTCCCACAGCAGAAGTAGGATTTTAATGGCTTTTGTGCTAAAGCATTTACAGGACCTTGAGCATCAGAATACCTATTGATGTGGGCAAGCAGTCAGACAGACCATCTATTCCATCAAGTTAGTCAAAAAGCCCTGAGCGAGTTTTTGTCTGAACACAGCCTCCCGGCTATCATAAACCCTAAAGAAAACAATGCTTTTTGCTGACAGAACATCATATTTCACATTTCATTACGGCGAAGAGACGAGAAAGAGAGGGAGAAACTACAATTACGTTTCTGCGTGGAGCAGGGCAAACGGTTCTGGGGCTGGATACCTTTGACACAAGCAAAATTATTATAATTAACGAGACTGATGATGATAGGCGAGAGCTATCGCCTGTGATGGGACAGATTGTAGGAGCCTTCAAAGCAATATTTACCTGGGCTTTTTTATCTTGCATAAGGCACGAGAAAAATGCATATTCAGGTATTCGGTTCTCTTGTTCATAACATTCCTTTCACTTGTTTTTCAACAGAACATCTTTTGATTCTATTCAATTCTTCACACGGGAATAACACAATTACGTGCTCAAACAAGGTCAGTTAAGCTGCCAACAACATAAAAAAAAACATTAATAATTTTTTTTTTTAATGGCACGGCTTTTATTTAATCACAGAGAAAGGGTGAATAACACAATAAATGAATGTACGAACCATAGGTAGGATCTTTTATGGAAGGGTTTAATAGAATTATTTAGTACTCTGGATAATTTACAACAATTATATTAATGTTGGCATCTGCATTTAACATGTATTATAATACAGAGATCATAGCAAAATAGTGAAATATTTAAAATTGCATTTATTTAATAAGCTAAGTATACTTCAAACTCATTAACATAATTTCTGGCATAACTTGTGAGACTTACTGATATAAAAATACCATAATCAGTCTTTTTAATGTAAGATATTTAAAGTGTACCTGAATTATACTTGCAATAGTGCCACTTTAGCACAATAAATACACTTCCGTATATCTTTAGTTGGTCTTCAGCACTACTAATTAATTTTAGTTAATTAGACTAAAATATTGGTGTATTAAAAATACAGTTGTATGGTATTTTTATTAAGTACATAAATAAATACATGTACCTGTAGTACCACTTAACATGACATAAATGTATTTCAAGTACAATTCAAGTATATTCTGGGGGTTTTTAATAGTGGAGTTTGGTAGTATACATGGAGAACATCTGCCGTACGCACAACAACACTATTACGCCAATCACTACCAAAAAAAGTGCTCATTACATCAGTAGTGTAAGAGGTTCAACAAACTAATCAAGCCAGTGAAATACATCCGCTCTGATAAGAGCAGAATCTGTCATTGAAAGGAATCAAGAAAATTTAGCTGAGCTATCTTTCAAGGTCAGGAGGGAACGCCTGCATATATTACAGCACTGTGAGAGCCGGGCTGCCTGCGTGAACCATAAAAACTGTCAATCTGATAATGAGTGAAGGAGGAAGCCATGTGAGAGATTAAAACATGAGTGTCCATAGCGCATCAGCTTCTAGCCGTCAGCTCCTGAGCTCTGCGGTAACAGCACCTAGCTGCTTGACCTCATTACTCGGCTTGTGGAACATGCCAGAAACAGGAAAGCAGAGGCCTGACTCTGCTTTATAAGAATTTCTTTTGCCTGCTCTCATGGCTGTCAGAAGGCTATTATCCCTACACCTCGAAAACTCACCCTTAGCATCGATTCTCTCATGTGGATGGCAGACAAGACACAAAAAAAGTGTTACAACCACAGCTTTTACTAAAAGAAGTGGACTGGATGACTTGTGAGCCATGTTACGGTGTTACAGATTAAATCTGTTGACTGACGCATGTTGCACAAGATCCAAACTTGCTCAAATAACAACACACTAGATATCTATGAGCTTAACTGTATATTTAGTTTAGTTTGTTCTACCTATACTATACTATCACAGTACACAAAAAAAGCATTTTGAAGTTTTGAGGAACCTTCTGTGTAATAGAAATGTTTAATGGACGATTAAAGTCCCCCATATAAAGTTCTTGTCTCTCAAAAGAAAGTGTCGATTCTGAATTACCAAAAGGAGTCCCAAGCTGCTTCACTTTGATGTCAAAATGAAACCTTGTCATATTGCCTGTCCATTTGTCTTTTTGTGTTTGTCAAAAAGAAAATGTAAATTCATTCTTTGCTGCTTTTGGAGCGTTAAAAGCTCAAATGCTGCTTTAAATGAAATCGACCAATCACTGGAGAGGTCTGGAGTTGTTGAATAATAAGGTAAAATTAAAAGCATATAAGAAAACAAAGTTTTTTTGGCCTTGCACGTATACCAACCTGTTTGGGACTCCCAAAACCGAAATATAAAGCTTTCATAACCCATAATTGGGGCACTTTAAGGTTCTTTATGGAACCTTCGATGCCAACAAAGAATATTTATTTAAAGATTGTAAGTTACTTACGTCACGTGCCACCGTGTGAGTAAATTTACTGTGGTGCATTTCCAAGCTAAAGTAAACCAGTGAATGGGTTGCTTTGTGTGTCAGAGTAACAGTGGACAGAATCAGTTGAGGGCGAGAACAGTCTGGCTACACGAGACTAAAATCACTCAGAGTTAACATCTTTAGCTGAATCGTCATTATGTTCAGAGACAACCAAATGTTTCCCAGAATTGAAAAAGGGAAATCGCTGGTGAGGATAATGATCATGCTTAGGTCATTAGCTACACTGTTAAATGACTCCAGAAGAATGCTTCGTCTGATTGGCTGATTGATCTGGCTTATGCGCGTTCTACTGCCATTCTTTCATAATGCACTGGCTAAAACAATAGCTATTGACCCGTCTCTGGTGTACCTATGAAAAACTGCACTATAACTTCACTTTATTGTCACTTTTAAGGAGAGTCCACAAGGCTGTTAAGGATTTTTAGTGTCCACATGGAAACATTAAACCTTTTTCTCCCCCCCTGTTGGGAGCGTTTATAGTAGACAAACATATTGTGAACTAACACTCAGTATCTCCAGAGATCGCAGTGATAATCTACACTTTTTACTCTTATTTACTGATGTTTGAATAGACGCTGATGTAAATGAGCATTTTCCACGTGACACTTTTAATAAATTAAATGAATTCTACACCAAGGCGTGCCTTTCCCAAATTGCCTCAGAACAAAAAACAGCCTACATGCTATGTTTTGCCTTCCACCCAGGCTAGCAAATTTTACTGATCCGACTCCTACACTTGTGTACAGTTAATTGAAATGCTCACTGTGAGAATGCCGGGCTTGCAAATAGTTTGATCAATACACAGTGAGATGTGTAAATTGATCTTTGAAGTAGTCATCTCACTTAGTGAAGTGTTCAATCAGTCTAATTCAGAGCCGCTTGTGCCTCGTGTGGTCTTCAGCCAATTCATTTGCTGTGAATTTTCAATGAACGAATTCCCACTGCCATTTACTGATCGCTAGCAGGGAGTTTGTCTACTGAAAATGGAGCTCCTTCCTGTTTACGACAAAATGGATGTTTGAAATCATGGTTCCCTCCAAGCATTTCAGTGAATAAGTAAATAAATACATTTTTTATTTGCCGTGTTTAAAAAAAAACACTAATAATAACAACAGTAAATTAAATGTAAACACTCCCTCAATATAAAAATGAGAACTGTGCTCAAGAGCCGCTACTGATCTGGTACAGCAAATAATATGGAAATAGTGTTGTGACAACCACAAACTGTAACTATATACTGTACAGTTAAAAGCAGAGCTTTTGATTTTAACTTAATGATTAGTGGAGTATTCAAATTAAGGCTAGCAGTCCCATTAAGAGACCAAACACATCATGATCCGACTTTGATGTAAAGATCAGAAGTTGTTTTACATTTTTAAAGGACTAAAATCATAGCAATCAATCCATGCATAATATCTTTGTAAAATCAGACAGAATGTGGCTGCAGCTCATCACATTTTTTTTTTTTATAAAATAAATGAGTTGCAGATCAAATGAAAACACACTGGCGCAACAGGTGCTCCTAGTGTTGACAGCTCAGTTGATTATGAATGGAAGGGATCAAAAAGTTCCCAGTGTAGGCATGTGTAACTTTTTTGAGCGGTGCAAGCAGGAATAGGCAGCTTGTTTGTTGATGTCACCTAAGAAATGTAGCTGCTCCCAAACATTTGCATTTTAAATAATAAGCAGGGGATTAAATAAATGTAATATTTATATTGCATGTACACCACTGTTTGCTAGTGTGAGTTTTAAGATTTTTAATGCTTTTTGAAAAAAAAAAAAAAGAAATCTATTAAGCTTACCAAGGATGCATTGATCCAAATACAGTAAAACTCTGTATTGTAAATAAATATTATTCCATATATTAGATTTTAAAATGTAATAATTTATGCCTATAATGGCAAATTATAGCTATTATTTTTATTATATTTTATTTATTTATTTTGTGGACAGTGCGACTGATTGATTGATTGATTATTTGATGAACAGAATGTTCAAGAGGAACAGTATTTTCTTGTAGTAGAAATCCTTTGTAACACTGTAGAAAAATGTGTTAGTAAATGCAAATAAAAACACTTTTAAACAATAGCGTATAAATATTTTCATAACAATTTATTATAATTAGAAATAATATTTTAGATTTTAAAATGCAATTTATTTCTGTGATGGCACAGCTGGATTTGAGCACCCATTCAGTGTCACATGATCCTTTAGAAATCATTCTAGGCTGATTTGCTGCTTATTTCTTTTTGTCAATAACGTAAAGAGTTGGGCCATAAAATAGTTTTGAGAAGATACTCACTGAGGTATTAAAAAAACAGATACTAATCCCAAACTTACAGTGTGTGTGTGTATATATATATATATATATAGATATATA
>JAUMHP010000040.1:7820659-7833297 GCA_032361065.1 Enteromius trimaculatus | reverse complement strand
AGCTTTCATATGATGTATACATCTCAGTTTTGTAAAATTTTACCTTATGACTGGTTTTGTGGTCCAGGGTCACATTTATTTGTGATCTGACCTGCTGACTCTGTGCTCAACCAAAAAAAAAGCGCTATTAAATCTGATGCTTGTACGAGACGTCCCTTGCACAATCCCTTTCCTAGCTAAGAAAGAAGTAGCTGCACTGTAAAGAAAATTAAGAATATGACAATTCGTCTACACACAATTCTGTGTTTACAAGACAGACGAGAAATGAAGAGGGTGATTAAAGCAAAAACGGAAGGATGTTTTGAGTCGAGTGTGCACACGTGTATGAGAGAGGGCACGTTCCTCACATGCATCTTCATCAGGGTCTGTTTGAGAAAGACTTTTTATTTCACATATGGCTTCTGCTTGACAATTGGACATGGTCCAGGGCCTCCCTTCACGGAGAACATCCTTCATCTCTCTTTCATTATTCATCCACATGCCTGAAAATGGCATAATGGGGAGATCAAATTGGCCTCATTGTTATTACCAGTTTGATTATTTTTCTAAGGACTCCTCTTACTCATGTGCTCTGTTTTCAAACCCATTTCCAAAGCCCCTAATGACATAATGAAGCTCTAATGAGCAGAAGAGACAAAGGGAGAGAGGGAGACGAGCTCATGTCCGAAAATGGAACCATTAGTCAAGCTTGGACAATTCGAATGTTATATTAGCAACATCTGATTGTGCACTTAAATTTTGGAGAATGCGTATGTTGTGTGAAATAAGAACCCAAAAAAAAAGCGTGTGACACGGCTTAACAGCCGACCTTATGATGCAACAGCAGCAAATGAAAAAGAAATCAAAGTTTTTACGAGCAATAAAACATAAGGCTTTGATGTATTCCTTTTCATCTGCTCGCATTGTTCAGTACCTGTCAATGGGTTTTACCGTGATCGTGTTTGTTCGGGGATATTTTAGCAGTTTCACACTCTTTCATTTCAGCTGGGGATGGGAATGGCATCGCGTCCCGATCGTGTCCCTCACACGCAGTCCGTCAAAACATGTGGCTGGAAACACGGGTGGCCCAGTGCCAGTCTAAACACCCTGTTCAACGCGCTGTGGGGGGAAGCTCATTCCAAACGATGTCTTTTTTATCATAAAAGCAGCAGGATGCCACAACAACTCACGGCAAACCTTTGCCTCTCGCCGGGAGAGTGTGTGATTTGATGCAGCCTAAATAAGAAGAAACAGGAGCCAGTAAATTAGAAAAAATATATCACGTTACCCCACCAACAACCTCAGTCACCGGAAAGGTTCCAGGCCATATAAAGTTTGTCAGCGGCGCTCATATGTTTGCGGGGTGTTGGGGCATGTGTGATTATATTTGCTCTGTGCTCTATCATTAAAGGGGGAGAGTGGGCTGCATCAATGTCTGTCTGGAGAGATGAAATTGCAGAAGGGATGCATAGCGCCTGTGCTAACATCATTAGCGCAGTCATTTACATGAAATTTCATTCAAATTTCATTAAGAGCGAAAGCTCACTCTCGAGAAATGTCTGTAACGCGGGGTCACATACTGGTGACACAGACAGATGTTCCGCAGATGCACTCAAGACGTGCACAAGTCCACCCTGCATAAAGGCTACAATTAACTCAGCCCTTTTTTTTTTAAGCAGCGTTAGTCAAATTAGTCACAAATAACCCATTTATTTATTAATACTGTACAAATGTCTGAAGCATTGCATTGATATACGGAATTTGTCTTTATAAAGCAACACAGAATATTGCCTGTTTATTACAGACTTCTCTAGACTATTTAATTGCGACTGGCTTTGCATTTAATCACCCTAGCAGGGTTTATTTTGTGATAATGACCAGATGATTGTGCATTATCCCATACATATTGTTCACTTTGGGACCATTCACAAAGAATGTGTTCTCGCTTTCGTTTTATTATATTTTTTGAATTGTTTGTCCTCGAGCCAGCTTGACGTCTTTTGTCTCGAACTGTGTTTTTAGACACAATGTCAAATTAACTGCAGTCAAACTTGTTGGACAAATTGACAAAGCAGTTTTGAGACACCTGAATCTATCAGTTTTAAAGCGGACGAATATTAACAACCGTATGAACAACTCTCTATTTATTTGATACTTGTGGTGTCATTGTGAGTAGTAGTGGAACTCACCAACTTAAAAACCTAAATTCCATGCATTTGCATTTAGGTAGTATTAAAAGAACTGTTTTGATGGTAAATATTTATTCATTTATTATTAATTAATTACCAAAGTAATGCAACTAATATTAAAGTAATGTGTTGAGTTAGACCATTTATATTAGCAACTTTTATTTTATTTTTTATTTTTTTTTATATAAATTCTAACATCATGGCACAATTAAAAGGAAAGAAATACTTGTCTGAGGGACAAAAGGATGTGACTACACATGATTTCCGTAGAACAAAGGATAGGGCTGTTATATAGATTGCTAGGCTGTTATAGAGCCATTAAAGAAAAATGGCTCTATAACAGAATGTTCACAGCATTTTAAAAACGCAGGAGAAAGCTGAAGGTAAACCATTACACAAGCGTATTTAATATATAAAAAAATACTACATAATCACAAGCATCATCATCAGAAGAATAATCTAATTAAAACCGCAATCAACTGCTGTCCAAAAAGCTTGGTTAAATAAACCTGTTTATATATATATATATATATATATATATTTCTAAACCTTGCCATGCCATTTTAAATGGGAATGCCAGAATAATCTCCTAAAATATTTTCATTTTAAAAAATGTAAGCCGTTTGATAGAGCCTCTCTGATGGTATGTGATTTCCATTCAAGCAGCAAATGACAATCCCAATCATAGCACAGCAAGTCATTCTTCATTATTCTCTTTCTTTAATCACTGGCAGGGTTCAGTGGCTGTGTAAAACTTTAAGGTGTTTCGAGTGATGAGAACTTTAAAGAAAGAAAAAATAAATTAATAAAATCCAATAATAAAAATAAGAGCAGCAAATGAAGCGCTTGATATTTAAAATTAAGGAACCGGTCATCTAATTCCTAACTATTTTAAAATGATAGAAGTTTAAAATAAGAATAAATAAATACTTTTAAATATTTTGTTTTTTATAATTTTTAAATTATATTCTATAGGCATAGATATTAAAAAAGTTAAAAAAAAAAATGTCTGTTTTACCACAGTGTGATCAGGTTTTATCATCTGTAAATATATATACTTATTTTTATTTTTTTTACGTCATCGTGAAGTTTTACAGACACTAAAAGATCAATAAAATCTATCTCAGGTGACTTTCAGCAGCTCATACCATCACACAGTCTGCGTAAAGATTTCTTTAGACATGTCACGCTAAAGAGCATAATGCATGAGCCACTTTAAATAATTCCCCACAAAACAGCGTGACCCCGCAGACGAGTGTTTGATGCGCAGGTAACAGAAAGACAGAAAGAAAAACAGAAGAAAAAAAGGAGAGAAGGAAAGGAGGAGAAACGTGCATGTCTACCTCCAGTGGAGGGAAGGGCATGAGGTTAATGAAAAGTGACAAAGCCAGATAGCCTTTCCATTCGTGTCTCTTTGGTGAGTGTGTTGCTACGATGGAGTGCACCCAAAAATCCTTGTTCCCTTTTAACAAGGTCAAAGCCACGGTCGAGTGCTATTCATGTTCTCCTTCTCCCCCTCCCGTACAACGGCAGAGAAACTTGCCCAACAATAAAATCACACCCTTCCATGTCAAAGCCAATGATTGCTTTTGAATCATCATCATTGAGAAGTGAATCTCGAAGTGATTAACTATTAATTATATATAAAAAAAAAAAAAGAACGAAAGAAAGAAAAAAATTAAATGGCCACATTACTGGACACATTAAACCTTACTAATAGCTGCCTAACTCGATAGGTTTGGGAACAGAGAGGTTAAGGAACAGCATGGGGTACGCTTTTAAAACGTGCGTGTTTATAGAGTATGTGTGCAAAGTATGTGTGCGCACATGTGTGTGTGTGTGTGTGTGTGTTTCCTCCCCTCACACTTTTAATTCTGATTAAAAATGGAGTGTTAATGAAGCATGAATAGACTAATTGCTGCTGTCATCAAGGCAGCAGGAGACAAAGCACTTGACATTTGGAACAAGCTATGAAGGGATGACATCGGCAAGGAGGAGACAAAAAAAAAAGAAAGGGGACATCACTTGGAACTTCTTAAACCTTTCTAGAGAGGGTTAAAAGAAACTTTGGGACTTGTTAATTTAGTGCTAATAAGCTTGTCTGAAAACTCTCTTCTCCTTCAAATTAAACGTAAGAGCACAAACAAGCAAGAATAATGTAAATATCTAAATAAGGTCAAAAAAAGTATAGCCTGAGTGTATAGTTCATTAAACAATAATCATCTCACCACGGATGGAATCTACATCTGCTATCTAGCCAAGATAATAAAAATAGTAACAATAATTTAATCATCATCAACAAATAGATGCAGGGTATATTTGCATTTTTTCCCCATTTCCATTTTCAAATCTATATTTAAACATTATAATGAAACGTTTCTAAGAACAATAATAGAATTAAAATAATAAAGTAATGAAAAACGTAAAATTATAAATTTGTATAGGTCATTTCTTTACAATTTAACAATAAAGTTCTACCTTTGCAACAATCGTTAGGAGGCAAATTGATGGGCTGATTCAAACTCATTCTGCTTTTAGCCACTTGTTAAGACAGCCTCCTACTGCAAATTTATTTAGATATATGAAATTTGAGAAAATTAGATGCATGTAGGGGGTTTAGTTGTGATGCTATAAATCTAATATCTGTGAGTGTATGGGAAAAAAAATTGTATTAGTTGTGTGCGCTGCCAGCAGTTAAAAAAGCAATAAAATAAGAATAAAAAAGAACAATTACAGCGCATTGCAAGTTGCCATCATCAATGACAAAATGTCAAGGACATGTTAATATTCTCAGAAAAAAAGTATTCCAATGCAATAAAATATATTTTAATATAATATAAAATATAATACAATTAAATTAAATTAAAATACGCAATGCAATTGTAAACCATTATTATTATTATATAACATACAATCAACAATGTATTTTAACATTTTAACAACAATATAACAACTATATTTCAGAGAGATTTTATCACTGTATCTAACAGAAATGATAAAGTAAGCGTGAGTTTTTATCACAGTTTTTCACAATTTCCCAATTGAGAAGGGGGGGAAATATCACTTTTTTTTGGAGAGATTTGAGTACAGTGAGAAAAGCTCTTATACATGATTGCTCTTAAGACTGATTGCAATACTGAGTAAAGCGCTATTTGGAAAAAGACATAAAATACTCACAGTTTGTGGGTTAAAAAAAAGAAAAATCTGTTCCCTCCCCAACACCATTTGATGATTGCTAAGCTTTTAAGAAGACTTCCATCAAAACAAAAGTAAAGCTTAAAAAAGCTAAAGTAAAAAAAAGAGAGAAACTGTTATTTTGGGATTGTTTAGTGTGTTCGGTCTGCCAGTCAGAGGAATAAATATTTGCAAGACTTTCTTGCAGTAGTTTTGGGGCGGCATTTCACATGATTTATTCAGATAGTATATTACTCTGTTAATTATTAATATCACAATTAGAAGAAAGTTGGGAGACATGGTTATGGCATACCTACTTTACTGGCGTCTAAGTGCCGCAGTGTCTAATGAGGGGGGAGTCTCGGTCTGTGATGACCATAATGCTGATTTAGCTCCACTAATCTGGCCATCTTTTGTTTTTCTCCTCTTATTGTTCCAGATAAATACTAGTAATTACAGTGCACTTACTAGCTAAGGTTTATTTTGCTATAACTTACAGAATACTGAGGGGAAAATAGAGAAAATAAATGAATAAATGTGAGTGGTTGTGATCACACTGTGTTTGAAATAGAAAATCATTTTAATAAACTAGTAATTGACAAATAATGTATATCAACTTTTTTTTCTTATTTAATGAATTGACAATTTTTGTGCTAAAATATGCAAAACGTGTGAATGTGTAATTAGTTTTCTTTACTAGATAATATTAAAATGTTTTGTGATGTGGAAAATACATTTAAATGTACAAACACTTCACACACTCTTGCAATTTATATATAAGCTTATAAAAAGTTTAATAAAAGATATTCTTTAAATGGTTTTAATAATTTGAATAATGCAGCAATTGTGTAAACCGATCTAGAAATTGATCTAGCATATTAACTATATATATGGTTTTGTAATATACTGTAGATAAATCAGCTGAGATAAATGCATCTTGCAACATTTTGATAACAGATTATTTATCATTACTGATATTATTAAATAAAATGACAGCATTAAAAGAAAAAAGAAAAGAAAAGAAAAGGGGGGAAAAAGAAAAATAATAATCTGTAAATTTATACATTTTGATCTGAGATTTTCTGGAAGTTAAAAAAAGTAACTCTCTGAAGGTTTCTAAAAGTGACTGATGTCTCAAGACAACTGACCTCCGAAGAAGATTTTTGATGAAAGATGCATGAAGGAGCTTGATTTTCTGCTCCATGTCTCTCTGAGTCACTGTATTATAAAAGTTAAGATAACTTTCACCAAGACAATAATTATAATAATAATGTAATCGTTGATTAATTCATTAATTCGCATTTCGTCAGTAAAGCCGTTTTTTTTTAAATGCATGGCAGTTGATACACAGAGCTGACGAGCCACGCAATCTCACGTTCAAAAATGGAAATGAATCGCTTCTGATTCTGAAGACGATATTGCGTAGGCTTTACTGATGAACTACGCACGAATAAATCGACGATAAAATCGCCCAGCCCTCATAGCAAGCCCAATCACTGTGCTTTTACACGGCCGTATCAGAAAAACTAAATTACCGCACACAGAGGCATACAAGTTTATTTGTCCAAATTATTGTGAACGAGTTACACAACAACGAGTCTGCCCTGCATCTCTTTCACGTGCGACTGACTGACAGAGATTGAGTGTGGAAGTTTTTCTCCGAATGCGGATGGGCCTCCATCAATTATGTATGCCAAATTAAGCACAGAGGCATGGTTACTCAAAGAAAGGTCAAAGTAAGCCAATAATGATTTTTTAATGACATTTTGAAAGGATCCCATTTTCATTCCTCTCAGGCGTTGTTGCTGAGACGACATGTAATAACAAATCAGGCTCTCAGCAATACAATACAACACAGATGACTCATTTGTTTCATAGTCAACTTATATAAGAGGTTCATCTCAAGAGGTCAAAGGCTAAACAAGTAAAAGAGCAAAACACCAACGGTGGAATAACACGACAACACAAAACTACTAATAGATGTCTCTGAAGCATATGGAAATTGCATTTCTCGCATAACATAAAGTCACACTGCTTTAGCAGATGTGACTGAAGGTAATAGCTGAATGTGGTCTCTTTAACCCAAGGCTGTTAATGGATAAGCACTATTAAGGGCACAAAGAGACTATTCATAAAGGCAGAAGTGTTACGACAGTACAGAGTCCCTTTGTAACATGCACCAAACACACTCAATCGCACAAAAGGAGGACGGCGGTACAGTTCACCCAAACCCATGTAATTGAAGGTGACACGCCATTTGTCCAATCAACAGCTTGTGCCTTAATCAGGTCGACCTATTAAAGGGTTCACTAACCTAAGCGTTACATGGGATTATCACACGCAGTTGGTCTAATGCACGGAAAGTGAGGTGTTTATTATATATTTATTTTACTGATCGACAGGATGAAGGAGTGAAGAGAAGGTTGCTTTAAGCGCTTACAGAGTCAGTCACGCTGGGAATCTAGCACCAGTCAGGCAGAAACACTCCAGATGTCCCCATCACTTGCTGGTGTGTGTGTGTGTGCGCGCGCGTCTATGTGTTTATGTGCCTGAATGCATGAATGTGTGTCACTAAGTGTATTATTGTGTTTCAGAGTGTACGAATGTGAGCTTGTGTACAGGGGAGAAAGAACGAGAGAGCATGTTTGGGACAGAAAAAGGAGGATGTTCTTGTTTCTTGCAAAGTATTAGCCGTTTTTTTTTTTTTTCTGTTTGTTCCTGAGAGAATCCATAGTTAGAAAGTGTGCTTTCTCACACAGCTGACCCCTGACAGAGAATCCGTCGGAGCCTGCCGCAAACGCACCATCACTCCCGACTCCAAGCAGTGCAGATGGCCCTCTCTGATACAGCGCATTTCAGGTGTTTCAAGAGCCTGAGAGCAATAGCTGTGAGGTATTATCATGAAACGCTTCACTGTAAGTTCTCAAAAAAGAAACATCAAGTCCCCGTTGCAAGGGCTTGCATCAGGCACACTGTGATCAATTATTTTGTTTGACATGCTAGTTATTCAGCTCTTAGTAATGATGTTGAATTCCTAACAGTGTCAAGACAAGTACATTTTTAAAGATGCTGATACCCAGAAAAAAATCTATAGAGGTGTAGCTGGCATACATTTTTAGAATTCAACAGGTCCTGTGGTGAGACATGTACTTTTCTTCTTCTTCTTTTTAACATCATTTTGTCAACTGCTTTGTACATGCTCAGTAGACTTAATGACCTCGTAATAACTGACAGACTATAGGAAATATTGGTCTCATTTTATATTACGTGGCCTTCACTACTATGCTGTTACATCAAAAAATGTTTTTGCATTTATATTGCGTTGCAAATCCCTTTTGCTGCTGTCGAGGTGGGTAAGGTTAGGGACAGGTTTGGTGCTATGGGTAGGTTTAAGGGTGGGTTAAGATGTAAGGGATGTAATAACATGCAGATATTTTTCAAAAAATATGAGTACAATTTAAAATCATGTACATACACAATAAGTGAACTGTAACAAATCAGTAATGAAAATGTAAGTACATAGTAGTTTTGGCTACATATAAATATCAAGTTAGGATATTTAACCAGAATATTTTTTTACTTAATGACAATTTTACGGAAATGAATGACTATGGTAAAGCTTTGCATCATGGCGTGCATTTTTTTTTTTTTCAACTTTAAAGGACCATTGTCAGTTATTCCTTACATATTAATTATTCAAGCCAAGTGTCTTGCCTAGTTATTTATTTATTCTTATTTGCTTACTGAAATAATAAAACAAGTTGTGTACAGTATGTTACCAAAACCTGTGCTTATTATTACTACTACTACTAAAAGTCAACTTTTTAATCTTTTCATTTTTCTCAAAACCTTGCGCTTGTTAAATCTTTCTCATTTCAAGTTTGATTTTATTTTAGTCAAGAAGATTTCATAAGACAAAAGAGAGTGGGAAATAAAAAGTCAAGTAAGAGTTCATTCAGTGACTAATGTGCTTGAGCAAATGTGTCTTTCGCATTTACAACAGTAGCCTGCCATCTTTTCACCAACATGCAAAAATCTGACCTTGTGGTCTGAAAGGAAACAAAAAGGTGACGTCTGACTAAACCCACAAACTCCATGGCAAACAATGAGTGAGAACACTGCATTATTCGGTTTGTGGTAATAAATGTATGTTACAACAATCCATTTCAAAAGAGCACTGCATTATTGATATGGACTGAGTGAGCCCTCCAGCGTTAGAGAAATAAACGCCTCATCTAAATTCACTGGCCTCACCGCTATAATGCAAACACACACACAGGGTTATATCCCGGGGCTTCAGCCACTGACTTCACCTCAATGTATTTATTTATTTTTTTCTCTTCTTATATGATATACATCACATTTTTCCCCTATCCATTTAAGCAGAGAGAGGAGAACTGATGACTGAACACTTGTGTTGAATAATAAAGCACTGGAACAAATGTTGTTGGCACCTCAGTCTATTATGTGAGAAACTGTATTGAATAAAATTTGTTGTGATTTTTTTTTTTTTTGGCTAGTAAGCATGCTGCAAGCATGCCATTTAAAAAGGCGTCAATAGGGGAATGATAAAACTATCCTGTAGGATGTTTACCAAAAGTCCTAATGCAAAAGGTATCAAGAACATCAGCACTCTTTTGTTCAGTCAGGCACTACTGATTTGACCACAATTTCTGCAAATGTCAGAGGCTATTTATACAGCTCAGTCTATTACATAAAGTCAGTGAAAAAAGGAGATCCGAGCACAATTTATGTGTTGAGGTAAGGGCTTCGGTGTGACCGCAGCTTCTCTGAATAAGTGGACAAGATACTAAAAACAACGGAGTCAATGTGCCTTTGCTCATGTCATAATACAAGAAATGAAAAATAGAAAGGAATTAAATGGTTGTTACTTAGTATGAAAATCAAAGGTACCCTCTTGATGTAAATCCTTGTAAAAATTGTGTCTAGGTTTGCATAGGGGCAAAAAAAAACCCCACTAATTTATGTTTACATACGTCAATCTAGAGAACTTTTACTGTATGTAGAAGGATTAAAAATTAGGCAGATTAGTTATAAATGCATTTATGCCAGATTTACATAAATCTACAGACAGACAGAAAACTAAAAAAAGAAAAGAAGGTGATTGGAGGGGGGAGGTCTTTTACTTTATTAAGGTAAATAAATCAAGACACTGGCAATTGTATGCAAACATTTGGAGTTTGCTGGCAGTGAGTCACAAAGTCTGGTGGGGCTGCATTTGAGGGTAGCTGCCTCACTGAGTGATTATTGCCATAATTAATGTGACACTGGTCGGGTCAGCCGGCACCCCTCATACACTGTCAGAGCGGATGAGGCGAGGGGTGGATGACACGGTTTAACCTCGCTTGTTCAGGTCTCCTCATACAAGCGCTATCCTCCCTGGGGTATTGGCCAGCCATTCGGCAAAAACCAACAGCGGTGACATGAGCGCTGGTTAAATTTTAATCGCAGAATGTGAGAGAGAGGTCTGAGTCTGACAGTGTGACCTCCTTCAGCCTTTCCCTCCTTTGAGAAAGGAAGTTGGAAAACACAAACGAATGAATAAATTATGGCTGCAAAACATACTGGAAATTTTGGATAAACAACAACAAAAATCTGAATATATAATACAGATATGACACAGATTTCAAATCTTAAATATTAACTCTAAAGCGCTTGCTCTCATGAACAAAAATGAACAACTAACATGCTTGCTATTTGTAAAATCTACTGGGTAAAAGTAACTTAAATTATTTATAATTCATGAAGTAATAATTTGCTGTATATAAATATAACAAAGTATACATTGGCAAAATATTTGATATTGGCTGATAACTGTCCTTTTTAACAGTATTTATCAAGATTAGGGAATATGAAAAAATATATTTAAATTGTACATGATGTCTAATGACATACGATTTCTAACCAGAATCTCAAATGTCCCTAATTGTAGTTAGTGGGTGCAGGACACTACAGTAGTTAATTTTTATAAGTGAGGATAGCAAAATGAATTGAACTGTAACATATTATACACAACAAACATCATACACTGCACTACCATTAAAAATAATCAGACTCTTTGACCTGACCATGTTTTACTTGAACAAAATTAAGCTTTGCTTGGTAATTGATCTACTTAAATTGGTATTATTGTGTACTTAAATTTAACAGCTGACAGCTATTCAGCATAATTCATTACACTTTTTTTTTTTTTTTTTAATAAAAGATTATCCAACATTATAAAGATTGTTTTTTTGTTTTTTTTACAAAGTATAACTCTAAGTCTTGTTATATGTTATTACCATTTTCTAAACTATGGTGAATAAACTGTGACATAATGTGAGAAATGATGAAGGTGTCTGAACACATTTAGATTTGACTGCATGTATTTACATGTTTGCGTATTTAATGTTTATTTCTTTACACATATACTTAAAGTAGCTATAATATTATCCTTGCAGATGGCCAAAAACAGTGTCTCCTTAATGTAAAAGGTTAAATGTACCCTCACAATGAAATACAAGATGACAGTAATACAATCGATCAAAAGAAAGTTTTTGTTGATATCACAGATACAGTCATTCATGAAACGCCTCGGTTTGTGGCAGTTTTCTATGTAGAGAAGCTCTCAGCAATAATTGCTTTAACATTTGTTCCAGGTCAAGTAGTTAAGTGAGTAATGATGTGTCAAAGCTGTGTAGTAATGCCATCAATAGAGCAATTACCACTTAGCCAGAGATTATTATTAGACAAAAGCGCATTATCTTCTGCCCAAAATATAACAACAAAGAAGTCAGGTCATAAGACATATTGTATTTTTTTATTTATTTTCTCGGACTGGGCCAAATAAATACAGTTGCCACTGGTATATGAGATCATTTCCACAGGGCATGGAAATACAGCTTAACACAAATTGGACCTTGAAACTGGGAAACAGCGTCGACTGCAACACAATGAGGACTTCTGCTACCTCACTTCTGTCATGCACGACTTTAGTTTGTCATATGCTTCCGGCTGCTTAACCGTCTACCCCAAAAATGTTCTTTATTGGCATGATAGAAGAAGTCCAGGTGCCTTGCATGTTCATGAACAGGAGACTTTTTAAAGTGTGCTTAATTAACTGACACTGGCAACAGAGACCTGACAATGTAAGTAAGACCTGGACATAACTGCTGATGACACCTATACTTCAATTTTATTAGCGAGCGCCTTTGCCTAACTTCCCTTTTCATTTGCTCCTTTTCCGAAGCCACAGTTTGACCTTCAGGAGGTTGGAGATCATTAACAGTGAGAAAA
>JAUMHP010000040.1:7800708-7811222 GCA_032361065.1 Enteromius trimaculatus | reverse complement strand
AATATACACACACAAACAGTATTATTGCCGTCAATAAACTGAATTAATCAATCACAATTAAATGCATCCAAACTAAGTTTTTGTTTACATAATTTATGCTGTGTTTAATATATATATATACTGTATATACCGTTCCAAAGTTTTAGAACAGTAAGATATTTAATGATTTTTAAAGATGTTTCTTCTGCTCATCAAGGCTGCATGTATTAGATTAAAAATCCAGAAAAAACTGTAATATTTTGAAATATTATTTCAATTTAAAATAACTGTTTGAAGTGTGAATATATTTTAAAATGTAATTTATTCCTGTGAATCAGTGTTGGAAACAGTTGAGCTGCTTAATAGTTTTTTTAGGATTCTTTGATCATTAAAATATTAAAAAGAAAAGCATTTATTTAAAATGGATAATAACGTTCAAAACTACTGTTACAGCAGTTTTTCTGTTACACTGCTGTTCAAATGTTTGGGATCAGTACATTTTTATTCTTACTTCTTAGAAAGAAATGAATACTTTTATTAACAAAGGATCTATTAAATGAACAAAAAAGTCACAGCATAGATTTACATTTTAGAAATGTTTTATATTTGGTAAAAAAAAAAAAATGTTGTTTTTTACTTGTTATTCATCAAAGAATCTTGAAAAAAAAAGGAATTCCAAAATCTATATTTGGCTGCACAACTGTTTCCAACATTGACAATTCTAGTAATAAATCATATTAGAATTATTTCTGAAAGGTCTGAAAGTGATACTGAAGACTGGAGTAATGATGCTTTGTATCGCAGGAATAAATTACATTTTAAAATATATTCAAACAGAAAGCAGTTACTTTAAATTGAAATGATATTTCACAAGATTACAATTTTTTCTGGATTTTTAATTTAAATGCAGCCTTGATGAGCAGAAGAAACATCTTTAAAAACCATTAAATATCTTACTGTTCTAAAACTTTTGAATGGTAGTGTATATATACACACACACACACACACACTCTATATTTCTATTCATATAATTAATATTATAATCTACATATTTAATATGTACAACTATATAAAATTGACTAAAAAAAAAAAAAACACACATGCATTTCAGTTTTGGGAGTAAGATATAACCTTTTTTGTATTCAAGGGATTACACAGCACAGAAGGACACCAAAAAGAAGAGTGCATAGCAATACAAAGAAGGATGTTTGACTGAGAGTGAAGCTGATCTTCAAACTAACTCTTCCTGTGTAGTCCACTCAGCAGGCCACAAAAACCCATGCAGCTTCGCTAATCAAACTTTCCAATTAGTGCTTATGAGCCCAAAAACAGCTAACATTAAAGGCAAGGAGCATAGCTTCACCATAAAAAGAACAACAGATTTCCCCCTCTTCATCTGCAGACAGTGTGAGACAAAGAAAAGAAGAGGCAGGGAGGGACAGAAGCAGCTTCAATGTGCCATTTTCACAGTGCAAGCGAGTGTGAAAAAAAAGTTCCACTTTAGTGACAGGAGGGGAACTACTTTTTCCTGATTCTTTGTTTCTTAGTTGTCGTCTTTTCTGAGCGACCTGCCGGAGCTGGGGCTGCTTGGGAAACGGCTCTCCGTTGAGACGACTAGCACAGTGTCACACATTTTTCTGTGTGTGCTTAAGTGTCAGCGTGTCCCTGTGGATGGAGACAGTGTGGGTATGGAGCAAAAAAAAAGGAGGGGTGTGGGGTGCAAGAGCAGAGAGTAAGGAAAACTGAGAGAGGGAGGATGACATTCCTAGTGATAAATGGGTAGGAGTGACAGAGCTGAGTGAAGCTGCCAAGCGAAACACCGGTGCTTGATCTGAGGCCTGTCCACTCTCCTCTTCAACACGCCCATGACCCCTTTATTTGTGAAGTGTGTATGTGCTAGAGGGGGCAATCAAAACGAAAAAGCTCACTATTTTCTCTTCTTTCCTCCCTCATGCACACACAAACACACAGACACCTCATCCAGCAGCTCTGCCTGGTCATGCTGGCTGTTGTGGCTGTGCAAAGCTCCCACTGTGTTCTTAATTAGCTTCATTGATTGAATGTATTAATTAATCCCTGTCCTGAATAAATCATGCACAGACAGTTGTGTAGCATAAATTATTAGTGACACAAATTTGTTGCCACAGATGTCCCCAACCAAGTAAGATATAAGTCTAGAAGTCACCTTGGGAAGCCTCGGCTAACTACTTTCCTTTGCGTGTTTAATATTTAGCTGCGAAATCTGACTGCATCAGCAAACATTTTGACATATAGCGATATATACAGTGAAACATTCTGTAAAATTAACTTGGTTGGGTGTTTTTTATTTTTTATTTTATTGCTACAACAGTCTCCATTAAACAGACACCAGAAAATAAACTCAAATCCCTTTAGATATTTCTTATTGTTAGACTTGTAACAAAAGCCCTCTTAGGTCACATTTTTATTAGCAAACAGTATGCCTCCATCTCATGTCTAAGAAACCATGTGAGAACAAAGGGAAATATGGTTCCTACTTCATGTCAAAGGATATTGTGATTAATGCTGTATTAGTACTCCTCCAAAAAAGATATTCAGTCTGAAATGTTTCCACATGTGCCAGTTTCTTAAAAAAAAAAAAAAAAAAACACTTTAGATTAATGGCACAGTCCTGCTGCTTCATCATCAGTTTTTGACTTCAGGGACATTAAGAGCCTCATTGACAATAAAGAACCTAATAGCTGCTCAGTGGAAAGGTTAACCAGCAGAGAGAAAAAAAAGAAAAGAAAAAAAAAAAGCTGAAACAGAAAAACTAAGAGATTTCTCATTTACTGTAAACACAGTGCAGCCCTCCAAGCGCTATTGATGAAAGCATCATGTAGCCAAAACGGCAAGGCCGAATACATGTGGCTAAATACGGTCGCGGAGCTATAAGCACATCATCAATACAATTGATTCAGCGCTGTCTGCCTGCTTGTTTTTGCTCTTGTCTTTCATTTCCGCCGTTTTCCATCTAAAGGATTATATTCGAATGCATTGTAGTTCAATTCAGTAATGAAGAGTAGCACTCGGCAAATGGACAGAGATACTAAATTAAATATGGTCCAAACTACAACTACAAATAGCTTTACTACATCCCTAGCTGTAGGAGCTGTGGGATGCTGAAAGTTTTGGTCATTAATGAGAAACTCGAGTCTCATACAGTTGCGAAAAGCTTAAAAAGGGAGGTCAGACGGAGAAGAAATAGCAAGCGACGACATACTCTTAATGTTGTGCTCTTGATTCATTCTCACATTTAGTTGATACGCTCATGCTCATTAGAAGAAAAAAACACTGGGATCTGTGTGGGTGTTCATGTTGCTTTGTGCACTTGTGAGGATTCAGTGTTTTGAAAGTCACACCGAGGGATATTGTCAGAGAGCTCGGACGGCCGTTTGAAGTGATCCGCTGTTTAGTGGATGAGGATAATGACCAGCGGTAACCCTCTCGCTCTGGCTCAGAAATGAAGGGATTTCTTCACCTTCAAACTTCAATGATCATAATAGTGGCAGTCGTAGAGCACGGAGGGTGGACCACATCGAAAATGAGAGGAGGAAAGAAACGTTAACGTAAAAAAGCATCGTGCACGTGCCCTAAATCTCTGCGTTCCTTAGCACTCGGCGTAGAACAGTCGTTTACGAGGCCATACGTGCGCTGCGTGCTTAAAGTGATGCAGTGAGCAAGCTTGCATCAAATTGAGCAAGGTTTTAGAATCGGCAATTTATCGTTTGCATGTTTGAACACAAATAAGCCGTGCAGGGGTTCGCCGTGAAGCTTGGATGAGGGGAAATCCCGCTGTGAGTATGGCATGAAGCAGCTTGACCCCCTGCATTCCAGCAGCCTGATCTGCAACCAGCCGCCCACTCGCTAATGATCCTGAATGAGCAAGATGCAGAAAACCAGGGGCAGAACACAGCCTTCCACCTCCCTACGCTATGTAGGCCAAATCACCTTTGATTTAATTGGCCCTTTGACCTATCATGATACATGGATAAATAATATGTAGATGAGCTCATCGTGACCCCAGAGGGTCTTTGACTTGAGATCTGACCTAATTAAACTTTTCCACTGTGTCGGGTAATCATAAAACACATGCTTACAGTACAGAAAAGAAGGAACTGAAAAGCAAGCTTATAGGACTTTACCTGTCCAGCTGTTGGATCTAAGTTAATTACTTTAAAAAGGATGTTATGCTGATGAGCAGGAGAGATAGCAGGAGGAATGGATGATGGGAGCAGCCCCTCAGCGCATTCAAAGAAGAGCTTAATGGAGCAGGAGGTCGGGATCAAGGCCCTGGAGATGAGAAAGAAAGACAAGACGGCGGAGCCTGGGTCCTCAGAGACGATGATGAGAGTCGGTTTGAACACAGCACTTCCTTAAGACTGAGCCTATTATGTGTGTCTAAATACCAAGTCCATTAACCAGTGTCCACACCCATGGGATCCACTGCAGGAACTACCTCAGCCCTGGATCCACAGCTCAGACAGCCCGTAGCGGCCGAGGTTTCTCCAGGGATAGAGAACCCAATGCTCACGTCAACTCTTTTGCTGCAAAATTTGGCCTAAAAGTGGAGATTTAACCATCTGACATAAAGAAAAGGAATACGAATATACTTGGGGAGGAAGAGGAACTATTCCTTCAGGTGATGAAAAGATATTGACATAGCTGCAAGACGGATGGGTAGTGTCTTGAGCAAGCGTTCGCCGGCAATCGCTCTGGAGATATGAATAAACGATGCAAATGCAGATGGATAGAGTAAATAGGCTGACTGAAACTGTGCTTCACAGAATATGCCACTCGAGCGCTGTATTTACTTTGAGTGTCTATACAGATTCACCACAAAGGAATGATGCTGTTCTGACACTATAAATTGTTTCTGAGTTTTGACTCAAGAATGTATCCAAGTTTCAGTGCACACCGCAGGCTACTACATCACAGTATTGCACCCAAAATAGAGTCTTTTCATGTATTTAGAGGAGAATACAGAGGTACTTACATAACATCACATGCTGAGAAACATCACCGTTGATATTGGCTGTCATGTGAACAAACTTAAGGGTGATGTAACCTGCTGTACATGTCAAGTATGTGCTCTTTGGCATTAGAAAACAAACAATTACACTTAAGAGAGGAAAAGGCTGCATTCCCCTTGGTGATGGATAGTAAAGTGTTTTCTGACAATCACTGAGCAGACATGAGGACAAACAATCAAAATGCAGTTGGATGCACTAAATAGGCTTGTTTTTGAGTCTGTACAGATTTACAACAAAACAAATTGATGTATTTTGACGTTTAAAAATGTTTCGAGATCCGCAACATACACTAGTTTTGGCATTCTCTTAGAGGCCACAGCATCAGATTTTCTGTCACAGAACAGTGTTTCACTTTTCATGTATTTAGGGGAGATGCCGAAGGCACAGGTATCACATCACACACAGAGAAACATCTCTAGGTGATACAAACCAACCAATAAATACTGAGTTGCTGTCATCTGAACAAAGTTAAGGGGAAATAACCACCTCTACATGTCAAGTAATACAGAAAGAAGAAGAAAATAACAAAACAGGGCACACAAAATTCAAGTCAAGACAACAGCTCCAACTAGCAAATGTAGCTCGCCAAAACGGCTGTCCGCATTATGGATTTGTGCCACACAGCATGTGAAGCAGGTAGCCACACAGCTGCTGTTATGGGGCCGATTGTTGGAGGTAATTGTGGTCCTTTAAGTGGTGCGTTAGTTAGATGGCAGATCAAGCAGAGGATGCTGTTGTTTTGGCGCAGCAGCGCACTGGGGCTGATTACGCGCTGCACTCCGACACACGGCGCATTATTTATTGATGCCAAGCACGCTTTAAAATGCACTGTCACAGCGGTAGGTGGCATTGTGCTGTCACATTCAAAAAAAGCCATGGAGCGAGAGGGAAAAAAGTGGTTTCTCTCCTTGCACCTCACCATGAATTTAACCGCAGTTTCACAGTGTTCTTTTTGTCTTCCTTGTACCTGGTGATTCAAACTTTCATTTTATTCCTGTCAACTTTTTAATGGCTATTTTTCAATCATTATTTATTATTATTAGACAACTCAATTGTGTAATTGTGTAATAAGAATCAATGAACATTTAATAATATACATATAAAATATGTCTAATAATTTTAATTCCTACTGTAGGGCCCAAAAAAATGGAAAAAAACTAATAAAGCAATTTATATAATTCACTCCTTAAAAATGATTCAGTATTTTTTCTTCTTGCTTAATTTTAATGTTAATATATTGCGATGATTTCACCTTAAAACATGTTAAATAAAGCGTTTTACATTTATATAACTTTATCGAGAGAGAAAGTTAAATATATTTTAGTTCATGTCATATTGGGTTCCTTCATAATAATAAGAATAACTAAGAAGTGTTTTTTTAGCACATTAACTAACGTAGTTAAATAATATTAACAAAGAACCGAATTGTAAAGTATTACTAATGTTGACTTCAACGCGTTCCTTCAGAAGCAATTGTGCTAAACTGAAATAAACTGATACACATACTACAAGGTTGGCACTTTGCAGCATCTATTTCCCTGAAGTGACACATCAGCAAACCGTTTATCTGATATGGTAAAGGAGCATTCTTCCATATCTGCCTTTTTATTTACTGGCTGCCGAATATCAGCGACTATTCAGCTGAGACAATTGACTACACAATAAACCGCAGTGTTGCAAAGGCAGCAGGCCTGTATTATTCAGATGCAGCGAGACTGTGGGCTGTTTGATATTAGAGATGCATTTGAAAGCCACAGGTAAGCTCGGGGGTTTGCCTTAATCCTCTGCTTGGGATGGAAGGCATGCTACGTTCTTATCCGTCCCCTGACTGGCCGTCACATACGAGAGCAAAATGGCAGTCTATGAGTGGTGAAATGAGATGATTACCACTGTTCCAAAAAACACTTCATAGCCACTAATGTATAGACATCTGGGAAGGACTGACTGTCACACAGGCCATATACTGTATATGAAGCAGATATGAGAGAGTAAATTTAATTATGGAGGTATGATTTTCCCCTGGAGTAGGGCAAGGGAATTGTTTTGTACAGCTTCAGAGGTGGAAAAAATGGCTGGTGGTGAGAGGTATTGTGTAGGCTGCTGAGAAAAGTGCTGTATGAAAGCTGTTGAATGGAGGTTTCAGCGATAATGAAATCCTCTCTCGCTTTCTTTGCTCCTCACGGTTAGTAGAGTGACCGGAATATCTTCTGGTCGTGAAACAAACGTGTTATGCAGTTGGACAACGCAGTAATTTGCCATGCGTTATGAAGCTGGTGAAGAGCGCTAAAGGCTGGAGAGGGGAGATAGAGCGTGTAGCCGGGGAGAACATTAAAAGCTTGTTTTGTTAGCGGCCCCCTGCTGGCAGAGTGCAGATCAAAGCTAATGCTGGAAATAGGGGATGCGTTGCTTTGGGTAATCTCAGGACCTCAGCAACTGGGCAGGGCGTTCAAGTCACCGATGCACCTCAGCCAACACTGAGCGGGGCCGTTCCATCTCCTCCTCGCGCACCTCAATTCCGGTTTTCCTCCTCCTTTTTGCCTCCAGTCACTAAGGAGACTGCCTGACTGTCCATCTCTATGGTTGCACACATTCCCCTCACGCAGATTTGGTTCAGTCCTAATTAAGGCTTCTCCTTTCATTTGTGGAGATAATTGGACTTTCATCTCACCAGGATGCTGCAGCCAAATCTATTCTCTATTCTTTACTTTTTAATGGGAAGGGGAGAGGAGGGGCTCCTCGGAAAAGACAGAGAAGGAAGGAGAGAGGAGGAAAAATCTCTTTCTTTCTAAGATATCCTGGGTCACAAATATCTGTGTCACAATTAAGTACCTTCCACTTTTCCTGTTTTGGAGTGATAACAAACCATGATCATGTTTGTTAGAATCATAGGAAAGGGATTTAATGAGGGTAGACCTGTGAGACAGATGCTTGTGAGAGATCAGAGGAGCCCCCATGGAGATTAAGTTCATCCATAGCTCAGCCACGGCATTCCCTGTACACATGCAAACAAGCCCATGAATTCATCCAAATGCATCCCATTTAGTAGACTTACCTACAGTACTTCTGTTAGACGGAACGCTCAAGGGAAGCTCTTCACCCAGAAATGAGCCACAGAGGCAGATTTCACCGAACTGGGTTGATTTTGATTTGATTAGCAGACCTTAACATATGTTTTCCTACTGGCTGATGTGCAGTCGTTTTCACCGTAGTGCTTGATCAAATAAATATCTGTGAAGTCTGATGAGATAATTAGATCAATTTCTTATCCATGCATCCCCAGTGCACTCTGCACCACTCTGTAGAGCATTTACCCAACTAGTGAAATATCTTATGTAATATGTGAAGCAAAGTCAAAAGGGTTCAGGAAAGAAGTATTCGGGGGATTGTTTTTCCCTAGATTTAGAAGGCTAAAAACTTTCAGACCATGGCATCCTCCTCATCTAAATGGCCTAGTGCAATTATTCTCTCTTAACCTGGAGGTCATGCAAGTTGTAAAGATGAATAATCAAGAAAATGGTAAAAAATTTTCTACCATTATAAAACTATTTTCCAGCGTTGGCTATTTTTAAAACCACTTCCACTATCTGAACGGCTGCCTGCGGATTTGGACCTAACCTGTTTGTTCACTAGAAAACCATAAACTTAAACCATAAATTGTCACTAAATGCAGTCTCCAGGAAGAAAAAGTCCAACAATCCACAGACCTGAGCGGTCACATTTAGCTGCATTCAACGCATGGCCTATAGATACTGTAGACACCAGTGATGCCCACAGCTGGTCACAGGAGACATAAGGTAATGTCTGGAATGTTTCAGACATCCCCCTGCCCCTTAATTATTTAATTGAGGCAGTTATGTACATTGGAAAGAGAGTAACAGGGTTATTGCTGGCCTAAATCAGCTCTTAATTGAAAGGCAGCCATAAAAGCTGCAGGTGTCCAGCCCTGGGTGTCTGTAATTGGTGGCCCATGGAGTGCTGGGATGAGCAGCTGCTTAACACAGCGAGTCAAAGAGAATGACATGCTTCTAACCAACCCTGCTTACCCTGCATAACGTTTATGGAAATCCTTTAACATAAGAATTAGATTCTTCCATGGCCAAGGTAATAACTGCATTAACTACTACAGTATGTCTTTGAATTGCCACCTAAATGTTTGAACAAGTTTTACAACCCTAACCCTAATCTAATCATTTTCCACATTTTCGAATAGTATTACAGTTTTTAAAGCTATTCAAAATTGGATTCAAAATCAGAACAAAGTACTTCTTTGCCTATATTCTAGCTCTGCACAATCTGGGCATTCTATCAAACTAACTTCAAGAGGAGTTCCCATACGCAGAGCACTTGTTGGCTGCTTTGTCTTCACTATCTGTTCCAACTTAATTAAAATTAAAATGCTAGTTCTGTAACCTTTAAATTAAAAGAAACACGCATTTAGTCAAGTGTGCCCAAACATTGGTCTGGTATTGTAAGTGAACAAAAGAAAACAAGTGATTTATTTCAGTGAATCGCACAGACACGCCCTCTTCTCTCCTCATCCATAATATTTCTTCATCTCTCTACAGTCCTAATCCAAAGGTTTGGACAAACAACACTGCAAAAGAAAGTGAGAGAGAGAAAGAGAGATGGAATGAGAAAGCACTCTTTTTCTTCCTGGATGAGCCTGTGGCTTCAGAGGACAAAGAGTCGATCGATTCACATACTCAATTAGAGCTGTAATGTTTTAATCAATGCCCTGTAAAAGTATGACAGGAGGCCATCATTAACTAGCTGCAAATTTATGACAAACGGCAGTGTAATTGGGTATGTGTAAACAGCCCGTATGATAAAGAAAGATTCCTGCTCCGATCAATAAAATTGATTGGGCTTGGGCATTAAATAAGCCACAAGCTGAAGAAACTCACTCTGGTGATATTGGCCCCTGTCAGAGCTTGTGGCGTACATCTTTGTCAAGGACTGGAGTGGCACTGTTATCCTGTTCTTGTCTGTTAAGGCAATTACAACTATATTGAGAACAAAATGAAACAAACTGCAAATTTAGGCCACCAACAGACGTTGACTACTGTAACTTTTTTTGTCATCTGTTCTTGTCAGAATCGGCTCCTTTTGTGTCATGGTGTACTGTATACTCAACAGCTGGACACTTTGAATAAAAGCACCTGACACTTCTGCAGAAGATGTGTCAGGTGCTTTAGTGATTAGGACAGCACATGCTCTTTCTCCACTAGGGGACATGGACCAGGTCAGGTGTCTCATTTAAAAGGAGAGAGAAGGGGAGAGTGTGAACAGAGGGTCTGCCTACTGGGCCTGCTACAAGGCAAAGCCACAAGTACAAAAGTCTCTGATGAAGGGAGAGCAACGATGGGTCAGAGGGTCAAGGAAGAATTCAGCAGTACAAATAGAGCTGGGGAAAAAGAAAAAAAAATATATATATGTGTGTGTGTGTGTGTGTGTGTGTGTGGAACTGGATGGGGAAAAAAGTTA
>JAUMHP010000040.1:7767422-7800644 GCA_032361065.1 Enteromius trimaculatus | reverse complement strand
TATTATATGTGTGTGTGGAAAAAACTTAAGTTGCAAAGCTAATCTTTAAAAAATATTAATATTGTATCACCTTGTTGATTTATAGCTTTTTAATACGTTTGTATTTATGTATTTTTAGCAAATATTAAATAAAATACTTTAATATATTTAATGTACTTAAATGTAATGTACTAGAAATTAAATATCGTCTATTTATCAGCAATCTGCTAAAACATGGAAATAATTAAGTGTCAATACTAAGAGTATTTAATCAACAGTTTTCAATCAGTATAATCAAAAATTCTGTATACCAAGTATAATGTTTGTATACATATATTACATATATTTAAATATATATATATATATATATATATATTTAATGTTACAAAAGTGATATTCCTTTCAACTTTGAGCTTTGCCTTATGTATAAATAACATTCAAATATATTAAAATATAATTTATACAATTTAAAGTTAATTTTTAAATTTTTACTGAATCATAATCAAATAAACGCACACTCAATGACCATTAAAATAGCTTTAAAAACTAAAACTTTAATAAAAAAGAATTTAACTACCAACATTCGCGATTCTAATGTATCTGAAGTTCTTTAAATTTGCATGACAGACAAATCAAAATGTAGGTCATTACTGACTGAAAATTATGCCTTAAATATAAGCAAGCATATAAAACTGGACAGGCTTTAACTCAGCGTTACCACATATACCGTTTTTATTCCATCCAGCAATCTAGCTCAAAAACATAAACATTTCATTAGCTCAATAAAATTGAAAAACAAATAGAGATTTTTAAGAACTAATCTTTAATCTTTAAAGTTTCAAATCTGTCAGCGGGGATGCAGCACAGGCAAAAAGCAAACTACGCAATCCCTATCTGACTTGTTTCTTTTCTTGTACTGTTTGTCATATGGCCATTGAGAAGACGCGTAAAACAGACTCTAGATGCGGAGTGGCATCACGTTGTGTTTTCACTATGAATACTTATGAGCACTCACTAGCCTGACTGTCATTAGTGCTTTCTTTTACACAGAGGACATTTTCTCTTTCTTCTTTCATTTGCTCTCTCCCTTTCTCTTATTCCTGAAACCTAAAAGTTTGGTCTGGACAAAAACAGTCTTTGAGAAGTGTTTATCAGTTCTCACTGGCTGTGAGCTCAGAGACCGCCTCCTGCTGGTTAACCCAGCATGGGCCTCGCATCACTCCCACTTTGAAAATCTCTCTCGCACCCTCTTTCTCTCCCTTTCTCTCTGTAAGAGAAGAAAGAAATGGACCTTACGAAAGAAGTGGAAAACGAACGCTCACTATCTATAATGAGTCTGAATCCTCATCATCGCCATTCCCCGTTAGTGAGACGTGTTGCTATAATGTGTCCGGCTCTCTTGAATCGTCCATGAAACCAGAGGACACATTCAAATGCTAGAAAAAGAAATATCATCGCCGCCCAAAGCAGATGGGAGGTGTAAAGTGGAAACCCAGCTCACGTGAAAAGATAAAGCGCGTGGAGCGCTTGACAGAGAAGTCAGGGCATCGCCGCCCAACCAGCTATTGATTTCTTCTTTCAACACAGACACGGCTCGCTTTCCCAAAACAGCCCATCAAACAGCAGGCCTCCTTTATTTCATTATAGCTGGCGCAAACGAGCGTGAGGCTTCTCTCTGTTCATTTCAATGATTAATTTGTGTTGGGAAAACACCCAAACTCCCATGCATTTTGCCCTTAATTAACAAATTGCAATATATTATTAACTTGTCGAGCAAAGAAGGCTCTTCTGAATCATTTTCGCAGTGGGAGGTTTTGAGGGAGCTAACTACATTCGTGAAGTCGAATGGTTTTCCTTGTTTGTGTTTTATTTGGCAATCTGATTAAATTATGCATCCGTTAATGTGTTAATTTTACTACAGGTGGAAGTAAATCAGGTCCCAGCGATTAATTCCTTTGTTCCTTTGTAAAGCAAGAAGCTCATCACTTTGCACGCTAAATATAAGGCTCCTTGCACGCAAGGAAAGGTTGAGGCTCCAACACCCAGCTGCACCACGTGCATGCCCGGGTATACCATCTGCTCTTGGAGCCCTGCATTCAAATTTGTGTGATATTTATTGATCCAAATTTCATTGAACTAATTACCCACAATTACTGCCGTTTTTGTCAGAGATAATGCAGATTCCCATTAAAGTGCCTCACCATTTGCTCCTAATTGCTAACCTTCTCTTCAAGCAGCTGCATCTCTGCATATGCTAGTGGAGGTGCCGGGCTGACATGTGACAACATGGGTACTTATACAGCAAGCCAAAGTTCTCCAAAGAGCATTTCAGGTCAGATGTGTGGTTTGGGTGGTAGAGGAAGGTGAAAAAAGTGGTTAGAGTGACTGGGAACCAGAGGTGAAGATGTCTTCTGGTAATATGCAGCAAGCAAGAGTTGTGAGGTTGAAGGCTCATTAATACATGTAGATTTTCTTTCTTGTTTTCAAAACACATAGAAAATGGTCTGTGTCCAGGCACTGAAGCCTGTAGTAGAGGCAACATAAAGGGAAAAATGTATTAATAATAATAATAATAGAAAACGAAAGAGAATTCCACAACCCGAGGAACATGAAATGTGAGCCATCTCCAGGAAAATGTCAAGTGCTACCAACGAAGAGTCATTGCCCCATACCGAGACTCATTCTCAATTAATTGACTCAAATGTCAAAAAAGAATGTACATCAGAGACAAAAATTGAGTGGCCTTCAATGACGTTCACGTGGGCAGTACATCATAGAATAAAGATAGACATTTGAATGATGAGGGTCGGACCCCATGCAGACCCAGATTGAGCTAAACCTTAGGCTGAAGATCAAAGCATCCCATAATAACTAAGGGCCTGTCATGTGCAGAATTTCTATCAGCTGGAAGTAAAATAAAATTACTCCTATGGGTGTACTAAAGGCTTGATTCACAAGCTTTAACAGGAAATGTATCTTTAAATTCTTTGTATGTTTTTCAGGTTGACAAATATACAGCAGCTTAATCATTTAAACATCTGCTAACAGATTTTTTTTTTCTTTTCATGTGTCATATTGCACTTTGTCTTCTAAGAAGTGTTGGTGACTAAAGCGGGGGTGGCGAGTATTTGGGCTGGTGGTGCATTGTGTATATTAATCACAATAACATGATTAATTTACACAAAGGTAGGATTTGAATGGAAGGTAGGTGTTGACTGCCATCAATTGAACAAAATTCACATAATTTTGCCATTATTTGGAAAATCCAGCTTTATATATTCTCTGATCATTTACTACAAGATGTCTGCAACAAATATAGATTTTTAATAAACACATTGCAATTGCAAATTAGTGGAATTCTTAATTATTTTTTTAATCAAAAATTTACTTAAAGGTGCAGTGTGTAATTTTTGTTGAACGAATTTCAACAAAAGGCTAAGTCCCCCGCTCACCCCGCCCTTTCGAAACGGATACAGAAGCTACGGAAGCAGACAAAGGACAAAAATGTCATTGTCTGTACACCTGAGAGTAGCCAATCAAGTGATGAGGTTTCTTTACAAATGAAAATCAAAGAATTATATTTACTTACTTTTTCAGTAGACAAATATGTTATTGCGAATATTATTGTTACTCATTGATCACTGTCTCAGGTTTCATTCGACTTTAGTTCGATTTTTTTGTATGACAGTTAGTAAGGTTGGGCGACCTCTACCAAATTGGCATCGGACGAAGTCTACAGTGAAACATCATGATGAAAAATGAAAGTGAAATGCGATCATGCATACGAAATCAGTTTTATTGCCATGCACATTACTGTTTGGCAGTAGAGTCTCTACAAGTGGTGACGCAATTAGTTTAACTACATTTCTCAGTACTGTTACATTGAATGACAATCCAATTGCATATTTTTCAACACTGACAAGGACAAAAACGATACTTGTCTCTGCGGTTATGTCCATCTTGCAACTAAAGCTATCAAACAACAGTTTTCACTATGATTGCTAATGTTGGAGTAACTTACCAGTCCAGCAGAAAACAGGCAACTTTGGCGTGGCTTTGAAAACACTTCTCCTGCATAAGCGCCTTCCGTCTCGGAAAAGCCACACCAGTATTTATCCAGGATTTCTGCCGTTGTCTGTCTTTCTTTTCTTTTATTTCAAATGGAGACAGAACGCTCTGTCGGTTCTTCTTGTGCATAATACGGATGATCCTGCATTTTTTTTTATTTCCTTTTTTTTTAAAATTTCCTTTATCCTCTTACTTCCACCAGAAAAACATTACTGACTTGCTTGCTAATACTAACACTACTACTTTGCGCACATTTCAACGTGGTGATGACATGAGCGGCCTCTTAAAACACAGAGGAAGAATTAGAACAACGTACTGACGAAACACGCTCTGTAGAAGTTTGTCCGTTTAAGGCTACTATAGAAACATTGCGGCACTAAATGGCGACTTCCATGTAAGGGGACCCGAGGTGTATGTAGATATAAATTGCTCATTCTAAGGTTATAAAATCATAATGACTTCTACTGTAAGGTCTTAACACACCTCTGAAAACATAGTTTTGTATGTTATATCGCATTTCTGCCAATAAACACACTGCAACTTTAAGCTACTATAAGATACTAGATTAATTTGACCATACAAATGATAAAACATGCCAAAAAAAAAAAAAAATAAACAAAACAAAACACCACAGATGTACACTGAAAGAGCATCTTGAATCATACTGTGTGATGAGTATATCATATAAATTGTGATAACCACAAAATAACCACAAGTAACCACCCAGACCACAATGGCCATTCTCTTGCAATGACCCTGAACACCCTAGCAACCGCATACCGATAGGCTAACAACCACTCAAGCACTGCAGTGACGATTTTTATATTGGCAAGCAGCTCTCACATTTTCTTTAGAAAAACCTGATTGGAAATGTTTTATTGTGATTTTTTAAACTTTCCGAAAGCACCTTGAATTCGAAAGTTAATTACTATGGCCATATGGCCGAATATCAGTCTGAAAACTTCCATAAAAAGTTTTTTTTAAAACTACTGCGCTACTCACAGTGACTCAGGTTAGAGGTTAAATTCTCTTTTCTGACCCGACGGCTCACTGTGGATCAATCAGAAGGATTCATTCAGAAGCGATAGGGTATAATGTAGATATTTCAAAAAGGCAGGATTCAAAGAATCGCTTTAACAGAGAATTCAAAACTCAATTCCTATTTCTCTTGCTCTTTGACACAAGGGCTTATTTTGCATAAAGTAAGAGAAGGAATCACTGATAATGAGCTGAAATATATTGAAGCGAGGCTCTGTTGTTAAGAGCACAGGCAGCAGCAAAGCTGGTCATCATTGCCCCCTTTTAATGGGTTTAACAGAGCGCCACATACAACCCAGACACCGTAGGAGTTCAAGTGCCCAACGCCCACCTACCGTCCCATTATGCCTGCTCTCAATGCATGCCCGCAACATGCAGAATGCTCACAAACCGCCACTCCGTTTGCCTGTCTACTGGTGGCAGTGCCTAGACGTCCCACCAAGCCCTGCTTTTTATTCCGGCCAAAAAAAGCTCTGCTCCGTGACAGAAAGATGACAAGCTGTTGCTTCATCTCGGTCACAGGAGTACAGCGGGTATGCAAACAAACAGACGTGCAAACACTAGGCACACACAGCCCTGCAAGGCACAGCTCTCCACTATTAGATTTTCACACCCGTCCAAGATGGCAGCTCCTGAGGAGCTGTTATAGTCTCTGGAGTTCTGTCATTGTTCGTACTCTGAGAGACTAGAGGGCATCGGGGGTTCAGTGTCTAACCGAACTTCCCAGTCCGAGCACATCTGAGCTGTACTTAACTCAAAACGGCATTTCTACAAAAAGAAATATAAATATGACATGAGACAACATGTACTTGCAACTTAGAGCACAAGCCTTTCACCCTGCAAATGAAGGGGGAAAAGAAAGAGGAAATTGTGCACTCGTGAACTTCTCGTGAACCTTCCTCTAAAGTGAGGGTGGATATGTAGATTAAATCTCAGTGATGGTGAATCCTCAAGGTGATGCAGACTGCCAGATGCACACCTACACAGAAACTTTAGCTGGAAACTGGCAACGACGGCTTTCACTGCTTAAAATACAGACCACACATATGCATTCACTGCACTCACAATCACAATAGAGGGTTCAACAGATCCCATTAGGAAAGAAAAATGCTCAGTTTTTCATCTTAAGGCATTTTAAAGATTATGTTTGTTTTGCCTTGGTGAACAGAGAATATGAAAAACAGAAAAGAAAATACAGTGCTTGGATATTTGTCAGTTACATGAAGAAAAATAAAAAATTATATTTGAAAAGCCTCTCTCCATGGTGATGATTTAAAAAAGAATCCAACAGCTTGTTAGGTCTTAAAGGGACAGTGCACCCAAAAATGAAAATTTTGTTATGATTTACACACCAGCATGCAAATTCAAATCTGCATGACTTTCTCTTTTGTGATTCATACAAGTTCAAAATAGAATGAAAGCGAATAAATAATAACAAGATTTAAATTTCGGGATGAACTATCCCTTTATACAAAGAGCATGTCCGCTTTAATTTTTTATTGTTATTTATTATTGTAGTAAGTACTTCATTTTTATTTTTGCATCATGTTTGCAAAAATAATATGCATCATGGAAATTGGTTAAAAATGATTGAATTGCATAATATTCTAATTAATTGTCAAATTAATCAATTGCACATAATCCAACAATAATTTAAAGATTTAATTAACAATAAAAAAAAATAATGATTTAAGAAAGAACATTATTATAGAAAATACCATTAAATTAAAAAAAGATACCATTAAAATCTCATAAAGTTTTAATATACTGTAGGTCTGTACATATAACATATTTTTATATTTTTGTATTTGTATCTATGACCTATAGTGCATACAAATCTAAATAGGATAGATAATGTGTTGTTGTTTTGTGTGTGTGTTTTATCTCTTCACTATTATAATTGTACAAAATAAGCATAAATTGACAGCCCTAATAGTTATATAACATGGCAGTTATAGTTACATTCTGATAGAGACACACAAAGCACACGGTGAAGACACAGGAGAGAACAATACAAGTGGAGCCAGAGCTCTGAATACGTGTGACGTAAATGCCATCTTTGAAGGACAGGCTTGGGGCATTGTCTTTGGGGAATGTGCAAATCACATGCCCAGAGTTAGGAAGGTCAGTCCATGCATATCAATGATTGCTGGAGAGGAAACCTCGTTTTAATGCTTGCATAAAGAAAAAAAGAGAGAGTACAAGTCATGTCTCTGAGGTACAGGAAAAAAATGAATGTGTTATGAAAATCTTCAGGTAAGACTGTTTAAAAATCTGTGGAGTGTGTGCTTGAACGGATACATTCTCAATGGGGAATGCCATATGAGGATGAGAGCATCATACAGGTCTTTCTGTAACCCCCCCCAAACAAAAAAATGTATACAGTGGACCTAAGCCTTTGGTTTAATGCCACAGCACGGCGCCGTCCACTGAGGAAATTGTCCAAAAGTCAATTTGAGCCATTAGAGATTGCAAAATGTCCTCCATCTGGAATAATTGAATTTGAGGCTTAGGTGATTAGCTTCACAGAGGTTTCCAACACCTTCAATACAATAATCTGGCAGTTTTTCCGACAGCCATCTTTCAGACATTGCGCGGCTGAGACATCCGATCGGGAACAGAGGCCACATCTGTCACGAGCACGCCTCAGCCTGCACACATCCAGTTGACTGCGAGCGAGTCCAGCCTATATGCGGCAGTAGCTGCTATGCCTAATCAAATGTTTAACAAAGCTGCAATCTGATAACAACATCCCCACCCTGGTACACAATTCATCACATGCGATGGTGAATTAAACGGGACATATCTCACGCGGTTTGTTATTGGTAACCGTGGTGGTCGACGCATCTGTGCGCCTTCGAAAGAGAATGGAGACATTTAAAAACTAAAGGTCAACAATAAATCAGTATCTCAAACAGTGCCTGAGGTGTGATTTGTGTCAGCTGATGGAGCCACAAAGTGAAATGGCCTGACCATGCAGAATGGAAAGGAGCTGGATGGGCTTATCTGAACCGCCACACCTCCCCGCTGATTGAAGCCGAGTATGTTAGACCTCTCAAAGTAGCTCATTGCGATCAAAAGATGTGGCGGAACATAGGATGGGAGACACGGAGCGGAGCTGATAAATAATTTATCACCGCTTATTGCACCAAAAGTAACACCAGACCAAATTCCACAAATATACTAGTGACAAAAATGTCAGCGATTTTTGTTTTACTGCCTATTTGGGGATTCTGGACACTAAAACTGCAACTTAAGCTATACATGTAATGTAAGCTTTACAATATAAACCCTAGCTTTTCTATAAAGCCAACGGGGTAAAAGAAAAAAACGGTGAAGTCCTCCAGAGCACCGCTCTAACAATCCTCTTCAACATGAACAAAGGAGGGCTGTGCCATGTAAAATATGCCGTTTCAACACACCACCAGAAATAACAACTGCTGAGCATCTGCCCAAGACCGAGAAACAGAGCTTAGTACAGCCATTTTTTTCCCCTCCTAAACAAGAGGTCATTTCACACATTCGGGGAGAGAATCTGTATTAAATAGACATTGCCTGCTGCTAAACTGAAATTGAAACCGCTTCAGAGCAGGGTTGAAAGTCTTGTCAATTCTCGAAAGCACTGATGTTTTCGGCCCCTCTCCCCCTCCCAGTGCATGCCTCTGTACATATAATCTAATTTTTTTGTCATTTTTTAATAAACTCTCCAAAACATTTCATATCTAGTGAAAGCCTTTCAGCTTTGACCTTTCAAAACTTGAACATAAAGTGATCTGTTAAATCGTATCTTTAGACAGGGTTATGTTATACACTCAATCTTTGATTTTACAACTGCACTGCATGGGTGAGAGGGGGTTCGTTTTTATTTATTTTTTTGAAGGTTACAGAAGGTTTGGGCACGCTGTGTAGATAGTGAAGAAAATTTGGCTGGAATTTAAGAACGTAACACTTGTTTTAGAAGCGATAAATATTTCTTCTACTACTACTACTAATAATAATGTACAACATGAATATGTAAACATCCAGTATATCCAATATTTATTACAAACTATATTAGATTACTATTGTAAACGATACTGTATGTTTACTAATCTTTGTCACATTTACATGTTTTACTGTCTCGATAATAAAACAGATTCCTTGTGTTCATTCAACTGATTTGCTGTATATTGTACATATTGAGAATATAAGAATAAATGCTATTTACATATACAAATATGCTATTTGCCATTTACAAATTGCATATAACTAATATAAGGTAATACTTTATTTTAGGGTGTTCTTGTTATACGCGTTACATGTACTTACTATTATAATAGCAATGAATTATGCATAATTAAAACCTAAGCCAAACTTTAATTCTAACCCTAACCATATAGTAAGTACGTGTAGTCATAATAATTAACGTTACCAAGTACTTAACTAGTATTTAAATGTATAAATAAACTGTAACAAGGATACTGTGTAACCCAATATAAATGTAAGGTCTATTACAGTTCCTAATTAAAAAAGCATTAATTGTATTCATACGAAAAATTCTGACCCAGTATTTTATATTTCTTGTGTTTTTCAATACTGCAATCAGAAAGCACTTTCATACTATTTGGGGCTTTATGAATTACCATGGCAACAGGCAGCTTGTGATTTACACCGCACAAACACAAACCCACAGTGGCTGTTTCTTCATTACTTTGTGGCTTTGAACTGAATTGTGATGATGACATTAAATGGGACTCATTCACAGGTTTGTATGTGTATTTAGTAATTGTGAACCTGTCCTCGTCTTCTTGTTCCAGTGCGCTATCTATATGACAGGCATGGTTAAGGCCCTTAGCCCCATTTGCGTTACATTTGGTCCATCTCGCTAAATCTTTGTGTTGCATGACAGTCCTTTTGTCTGCACTGCCGCACAAAGCAAACCGCCAAAAGGGGGGTGGGGGTGATGCGGGTCCCCCTAAGGGGGGGGTGGGGGGTGAGAGTAGGACAAATTAATTTCTTCAGTGGAACACCTTCAATGAAATCTACCTCAGAGACAAAAGAAAGAAAGAAATCATGGTCAAGTGGCACTTTTTGCTGGGTCAAAATGAAAGGGGAGACTGTTTGGAGAGAGAAAAAAACTGCAATACAAATTAAAAAAAAATAAAAAAAACACCATGAAGCATGCTCTATGTATCATGTGGTTTCTCAAAGGACTGTACCATCTCGCACTGATTGTGCTTATAACCAGACGAAGTCTAATGTTGTGTTGTGGCAACTTATTTTACATGCATGTTTATTTCCCCTTTTCCCTTTTTTAGTTTACTGAGCAGATTTTTTGCTAGTTATTAATATAATATTAGAATCAGATGTCCCCATCTTACCTTCATCATCACTTGAATATCTGCACTCGGGGTTCTTTAAGTATGTCACCAAAACTGCAGCCAGATTTGCACTCACAGCACTTTCTGAATTTAGAGATGAATTTCTGATAGATAGGCAAAAGGGGAAGAAAAACAGAGCCAATTAGGGCCGGGCGATTAAATTGTCGATTAATTCATCCGCATTTCGTCAGTAAAGGCGGTTTTTGATTAGCTGTAAATCTCAATCAGCTGTTTTAAAATGTGGGGCAGTTGATACACAGAGCCATAGATCACTGGCGAGCTACGCAATGTCTTAAGAATCAGAAGCAATTCATTTCTAATTTTGAACGCAAGATTGCGTAGCTAAATAGATACAAAAACAGGATCGGAACTGGAGGCTGCAACCCCTGCATTAGGAAACAGAGAAAAGCTCTTGGAAAGCAGGAATGTAGGAGCCAAAATGTGTGGGAGGATATATGTAAATATAATAAGGGGATCATTTTTTCTCCAAACATTCAGGACATTCTCACTGAAACAGAGAGAGATATGATAGACGACAGATAAAATAAATACAGGAGAAAGTTTAGATTAATCAGAGGTTATTATAGTTTTGTATTAAAACTAGAGCTGTATAAATGAGCACTTTCATGCAGTTTAACAATGTGAAAATTATTTATAGCAAGATCAGGCCACCCCACTCATTAGACAAGAATTTCTCAACAAGAATCGCATTTTTAAAAAAATGCATAATGTCTTTACGATTACATCAAACCAGAGACTTTTAAGACACTACTTAATGAAGGGCACATTTAATACAACATTTATTTTAACGGATTTACGTGAAGTCTAAGTTCACCTAAATCAGTAATTGTGATTTTTTAAAAAGTCTAATAAAACGTCATACTGTCTTTATGTTGTTTCTACATTACATGTGATAAACGTAAAAAAAAAAGGTTACATTTTGTCGTGATTTATTTCTGAAAAACTGTATGTTGGATTTGTGTGTTTATTAATAATTTTATCTTTTCGTCAATTGACAGAACTAATTCAAATGAACTATATGACACAGTATTCCTTATTTTGGAAAGAAAAAAGGCAGAAAATGTCATTACATTTAGGGATATTTCCTTCCACCGCAATCCTTCATATTAACAGGCTCTATTTTTTACAGAATTTTCTTTGAGTGGTACAGTAAGTTGCATGTGCACAATAAAATGGCAATCGATATTTTCAACTAATCTTAGGATACTAACAACTGGCAACTAAAGAGACCCGTATGATAATCACCGGGAACATTTCACACAATTCCACCAGCACAATGTAGATTATTCAATAAACTCATTCCATCTATCAGGCCTTCCACTACAACCAGAGGAAATCTAGGGTTGAGTTGGACAGCAACATTTCCTTCCCCGATCTACTATTATAACACGATAACTCGTGCTGAACCATAGCTTAGACATGTATCTAGAGAAGTATTTTACAAAATGTCAATTTTGGAAAGGTGGCTATGACGCTGTGAGTCAAAAGTCTCTTGCTCCTCTTTTTTTTTTCCTCTATGCAGTGAAAAAGAATGCATTATGTTCCCAAGGACGTGAAAGATGGGAAATGACATTGTCTTGATCTTCTGGAAAAAGCGGATTGAGTAATTTGGTAAATTACCTGAAAGATAGAGAAAGAGTAACCCCGGCTGCTCATCTGCGCCGATTCAATTTACAAAAGTATAAGGGAGTCCTTTCCCTCATCTCCAAAAATGAAAGCAATTACAAGAACCTTCCTTGTTTCCTAGGAGATGGAGCCAGGCATCTTTCCTGAATATAAGGATGATTTTGTGGGGAGCTCTTTTACACTCATTTAGCTGATATGTCAAATAGGAACATAGATCTAGGACATAATAATCGGAACTGTATCTGTCTTGGTGCAGAAACTCAATAAGCATTAAGCAAGGTCAATGAATAAATTCAGCAAATATTATTTCAGCACTGTCATTTGCCATTATCAAATAGGTAATTGTGTATTTTTGCATATTTTCTTTACACATTTAGTTCATTTGTATTTTTTTAGATATTAGCAATATGCTGAGAATTGGCCACTCTATATTAGTACGAGCAACAAGCATGAAAAACGAATCCATATTAGTTGACCACTAACACAAATGAAAGCAATTCAAAACTAGTGAATACATTTAATGGATGAAGCAAATGTTATCAAAAACATCCTAACCCCTCGTAGGATTTGAAATGTCTTTTCATCATGTTGTGAAGGGTGCTGTATTCAGGGAAGCACTTGTATCAAAAGTGTGTCCAGTGATGACAGGCAAGATGACAAACATGCCATTTGAAAGCAGTCATTTTCCCTCACTCATGCAAATCTACTCGCCCGTACACGAACAAACGCCCATCGCCATCAGTCTGGCTTAATGTGACAAACTAATGAAGTGGGGTGATTGACATTTCTTCACTAGTGATGCGCCGCTGCTCTAAAACACACTCCACTCATCACCTGAGACGCACAATCATTTATCTGACCGACGACAACAGAAAATGAATCCCCAACATGTAGGCTAATGGTTCTTCTAACACCGTCCCCTGAGTCATCCACCCTTCAACAAATCTAGGGCAAACACCCATCCATCAACGGTGTTTCTCGGCTTAGTTCGGATAAGAAATGACACAATACAGAGCTAGAATTAGCATTGTTGATTAAGCAATTCCAAAACGCCTATTAGTTTTCCTCAGTCAAATTTAATTTACAGTAAAAACCTTGCAAAACAAAATGAAATAAAATAAAAATAAATTAAGGTACAATGGTTCTAATCAAACTACGGAGGGAAACATTATGGATTTTTTTGTATGAATTAATTACATTTGTGACAGCAAGTTATGGTAGCACTTTAGACTCTAGTTTTTCCCTCAATTTTTCTATTTTTATTTCCTTAATAGATGAATAGATAGTAAGGTAGATGGTAGGCACTGGTAGGATTAGGGATATAAGGGAATAAGACATTAATATGTGCTTATTTAGCACTAATAAATTGCTAATATTGTAGTAATACAGTATGCATGCTAATAGGCAACTAATAGGTGTAACTAAAAAGAAAAAAAGTCTTACCAAAGTTATTATTAGTACATTATAGTATTTATTTTGCATAACCACACTTTTTGCATGCACTTAAATAAATAAATATAGACTGAGTAGCAATTTGAAATGCATTACATTTTAGCAAATGTCATTGTTTTGGGGTCAGCTTTGATTAATTTCTTTTAAAAACTGTTTAATGCTACATAACATGCTAACATGCTCAATGTGAAAGGCGAGCGAGATTTTGCATTAGCTAATTGTACAAAAATAAAAAACAAAGAAATAAACAACAACAAAAAAATGTCAGCTGTAGTAGTCCAAACTGTACAGCACTTTTCTAATCCAAAAACTATATATATATATATATCAATAAAATTAATTAAAAAGAATAATATGGTTTAATGAGGAAATCCAAAATTGCAAGCCAAATGATCGCTTTGACAAATTTATATAATACAAGTAAGATGAACAGTATATGGTAAAAAGACACTGTCCTAAAAACAAGTCTAGGCGTAATCCTCCATTCTCATCTTATCGAGTGAGTAGATCAATGTTGCTGTGGGAAGAGCTGAGGTGTTTGATTTATCCAGTAAGGTGTTATCTTTGTGTTTGCTGTTTCTTGTCAGCACCTCCATTGACCCTTTGAGGACTGGCCTATGTAGGTTTCATCAAATGACCAGACACAAGATGGATAAGTGAGAAACAGAGAGAGGAAAAACTGACGAGAGTGTTTGGGTGTGTGCATTTTCCCTGCGTTATGTAGCACCCAGTCTCCAGACTTCCAAATTACTGTGAAATGCTGCCACTTTAATAGCCCTTCTGGCCTCTGGGTGTGTAAGCACATACCCTTAAGTATACTTTACCAGGTCTAACAGCATGACTAGGTTCCCTATAAAGTCTGAGACCTTTGATCTCTGATGTATTTTATTGGTGAGCAAAAGCAAAAATTGTACTCCCTTGCCTGCTGTAACAAAGGCCTGCGTATCAGCTTTACTACTGCCAATATATCACACATCCCAACAGCTTCACTGCTCTAAATCATAACAGAGAATTGGCCATGAACTGAGACAGATTAATTGGTACTCTGTTTTCCTTTACAGAAAACACTTCAAAATATTATTTTAAAACCATTAACAGGAGATCTGCCACAGGCCTGGTGGCTGTATATTAAAAGATTTATTATTATATAAATCTCGATTATAGTTATTATTACAGTGTATGTATTCATTAAATTAATTTTTCATTAAAATGCATCAAACCGTTGGTATTTTAGTATCACTGAATGCAATTACAGTTTCTGTTTATAATTCATTACATAATTCATAATGACATTTTATTTGTATATTTTGTGCTTGTGCTAAACTGTTATTAATGTTATTTTTTGGCATGGTTTATTAATAGTTGTTGTTTTGAATGTCTATATAGTTTACATTCATTTTTAACTTATTACAATTATTGGAGAAAAAAAAATTAACTATAATAGCTGTGAATCTATCAAATAATAAATACTACTACTATAATCATCATCATCATCAATTAATGTATGGGAGTGAATGGCTAGTTGTCAAAAGATCTTTATTTCAGTAAGATCAATTTCTAACAGATTTTCAATAAATAATTATGTTTTTTCAGTTACATATTTATGTATAATAATTATAATAAATTGTTATATCATAGTTAATTGAACAGTTAATCACTTTCATTTAAACAAATCTATCAAATAATTATTTATTATTAGTTATTATTATTATTATTATTATTCACTTTCTAATATTATAATAGATAAATGCATTATATGTACTATATTTATTAAATGTACTATTTAGTAACTTGTAAACTTGTAAAATGTGCTTATATATAAAATAATTTTTATTAATAATATTAATATATATATATATTTTTTTTAAACAACCCTGAAAAATATATGCACAAATAAAATGTGTGACCAGTTCTGGACTCCCCTATAAATACACATGCATGCCGCACAGACACTTTTAAGCACGTTTTGACAAAGTTGAGCTCACTTGAGGAGTGTCAAGTGGAAAGTCAAAAGATCTCAGAGTGGCAGAGAGAGGCCAGTTGGCTAAAGTCTATCTCCGGCGGACGGAAGGGCAGGCTCTCTGCTTGCAGCTGGCAGCTGAGAAAGCGCTACATATGCCGGAATGAAGAAAAATCAGCAGACCACTTCTCCTCAAACTATTCTGGCACGTAGTGGCTAGAGAGATGGGAGGGGGCAGATGACCCTGCCACAGGCTGCCATTGCTCCACCTTATCAGCCAGACAGGCCCTCTCTTCTTTTCAGCTGCTGATGTATATCAGTATACCGTTCCACATTCATATGAGGATCCGGCTAGACACCTTCTGTTGTACCTAGTGCGCACACTGCTCCCAGAACTGCTCGAGCGCATCACAGTGAGAAACAGACACATGGAGAGAGAACAAATATCATCAAAACAGAAAGCAAACACACACATTACTCTATATCCAGTCTGAGATTATTGGATAAAGGAGGCAATTTGTTCCTGACCTAAAGTCAGGCATAGCACAACAGTCTAAATCTACAGTATGACTTGCTGCATATTATCACTCCTCCTCACATGTTAGTGTTTTTTTATTTTTCATTTTCTTTCCTTTTTATGAACACTTCACCTGAAGCTGACGCACGTCCAACCGTTGCATAAATTGATAACGCAGAAAGTCATTAAAGTTTATTATTCCAGCAAATCCAGGTCCCTTTTGCCATAAATACTGTGTGTGATTTGAACATGATGGCCTGGTACAAATAAAGTACTGTATAATAATGTGTCTGTACACTTCAGTGTCGCACATAAATAGATGTGTGTAGGTCTGTAAAGGTATAAATACAGTCTATAGCGCATGTAAACGGGAAATCTAGCCACCACAGAACAGACAAAATGATACTGTACATTATACATCAAGTGCATACCGAAAGGTAGCATGCATTTGTGCTGTTTGTGTCATTATTTAGTTACAGCTATATCTTCATTCTCAAATCTACGGACAGGCAGTCTGAAGTTTTTTTAAGTTTCACCAAACTTTAACTGTGACCACAGTAGTTACTAATAACTAGTTGCTTATTAGTATGCATATAACTAGTATATTGGCTGTTTATTAGTATTTAAAAAGTGCATATTAATGCATTATTTTGATTACCATATTTTAGATCCTTTAATCCAGTCCCTTACCTGAACTTCACAACTACCTTACTTTTTATTAATAAGCAACAAATTTGCAGTTGTGACTAAAACCAGTCATACAGTATTAAATATTCCAGTTTAAAATAACTGTTTTCTAATTGAATATATTATCATGTCTTTATTGCTTAAAAAGTAATGCTTGTAAAGTAACCAATTACTTTATTAGCTTAAAAGCTGCATTATGTGCAGTTTACATGTTAGGGTTAGTTGTTTTAAGCTGATCTATTTCAAAATAAATAGTAATTTAAATTAAGCTTGGGTTAAGTTGTTAGGCCTAGTTGTAACCATATTATGTAAAGTTTTAAAGACAAGCTGAGGTACATTTTTACCAAAATAGTTTTGAACCGTGCTGTTAAAATTAAGTTAAGAAGCGCACGGTCATGTGTGCCCCGTTACACCCCTATTTTTTTATTTGCGTGTAATAAATTTATATTATATATTACGTATAAATATATTAAATACATAAACATAACACAATTTTCTTAAATGCAAACATGCATGTGTTTTTATTTATATATACATAATAAACATACACTGTACACACTCATGCATTATGTAAACAAAAACTTATTTTGGATGCGATTAATCACAATTGTATATATACATATATACACAGACTGTACTGAGGTCTGACATTATCAAGGAGCTGATTGTTTTCTCCTTAAAATGTGCGTCACAACATTTATAACCAAATTCAGAACAGTTCCATCTGTGTATCATTTCACATCAAAATTTCCAAGAGAAAGAGAACCCTTCTAGTCCATGAACCGTATGCTGATTCTGGGAAACATGCTACATGTCCACCACATGTCTGGCACAAACGTACTTCATTTCTTGGAACAGCAGTAAAATGATTGGCCCAACCTAACGGAAGGATTCTTAATCATAAACAACTTACTTTCTGCCTGATGTTCTCTGTGTCCATCTTAATTTGAACATATGTCAGCTGAGAAAAGGAGGTAAAAAGCAAAGGAAATGAGAAACTTCATGTTCGCACTGCCAGCTGGATGCTGCAGTCTAAAAAAAAATGTATATAAATTAAAGGGGCCTGAAATGCTGCAATACCACTCTAATGAGGCAAAAGTAAAAAGATTTAATGCATCGCATATCTCGGCTTAAAGTCTTGCCAAACAGCCTTATTTGTGAACTTGACCTTCTGTAAGTGTAAGAATGATCTTCCGCTTTGTATATGAGCGGCAGCAAACTGACAACTGTCTTCTTATAGCACTGATATCATTATTTTACAAGAGGCAACATTGCGATGTAGCCGAAGACTGTTTGATGCTAACAGAGGGGCAGGACTGGGACAGCGTTAGTAAATGAGTAAGCGCAAGATTGCTGCCATTGATGGCTTGCCCTTTGGGCAGAAGTAAGAAACTCCTTTAATCGAAGGGCTCACGCAGAGAGATGAACTTGTTAAAGGGCCAGCGCGATTACTGGAAGGAGAGCCTGTGTGCTTTTGTTTTGCCCGCCTGCCGCCACAGCTCGTCTTTTAATGTGTCAGATGTCCCAAAGCCCTAAGGCAAGAAACCGAAGCACAAAGCAAGAATGACAAAGGTGGGTGGGGGGCGAGGAATACTGCAGGTGCTTTACAACAACGCTAAAGGACGAGCTCTGAAATAGTAACAGCCTTTTAATGTTTATGAGTTTGGATGGAAGTTCTTTAATGAGGAGCACAAGAATCCAAGCGGCCGGCGTGCAGTTTTGTAAGGCAAAGCAGATGATTATATCTAGCGGTATTACAGCCCTGGCAGTTTAAGACTAATAAGAGTCTCTGAAGAGCAGGAGGAGAACATAGCGAGTTTTTTTCATGCATACTGACTGCTCAACACTAATCTATGGGCTTAATAATGTTATGAGATTTATGAGTATAATTCTACCTTAATACAAACTCTTGCATCAACTATTAGAACGCTGGCCCCGTCATTTCCTCAGTTGCTCAAATATGGTGTTAATCTCCCTTCATGAGCAGCGACTTATATATAACATCATTAGCACAAGTGTCAAGTAAAAAGAAGTAAATTGGTTAGAAGCATGACAAAGGAGTGGGAGGCTGTCTGGGTTTGATAACACCCAACACTGCTGGATGCCTGTGTGTTTATAAGCACATGCAGGATGACTCACAAATTGACTGATGTGTGAAGAAACTCAGAACATGGTATGGGCCAGCACTTCACCTATGCTTTTATTGAATGGAAATAAATGAATATTAATAAATCAAATACATATATTTTGTTCAATAAAAAAAGCATACAGGTGAAGTGTTGGGTCATAACGTGTACAGTACACGAACACTTACAGTACAGTACCTCACCTATGTGTTGTTTTAATAGTAATAATAATACTAATATAGACTAATTCACAAGAGGATTGTCGAACTACTTCAAAAAATCCTGATAATAGCATGACAAGCAAACAACCCTAAACATAACATCTTCAATCTGAATAAATCATGATTGTGACTTGGAGTGTAAAAATCTATATCTGTTTGGCGTTGAATGAATATTACTCACAAATTTAGATAGCAACCACCACAGAGCGGGTAAATAACTCAATGAGTCAATACTTTGGGTCCAGAGGCAACAAGGACAATCCATCACACTCAACATTCATTGACTGTACACTTGATATCGACAGAAACAACTTGCTCTTTTTGGAGGTTCTGCTGCTTGTTTGTTTGTGTGCTGAAAGAAGCAACTTTGAGCGTTACCACTGCATTATTCATACAGTGTTTGATATGTCTCATTGAAAAAATATCTATGAAGACTATGACTATATATATAACATACAGCAGTGGTTCTCAACTAGGGAAGAGTGACCCAGATATCAACAATGCGACCCAAATATAAATTATGACCCGCACAACAGGGGGGGAAATACTGTGCTAAATGCAAACAATATAAACACAATCCATAAAACAGTTGAGACCGCAAAATAAATAGGCTTATCAAATTTTAAAAGGGAGATGCTCCTCATATCTTAATATCATGCTCAACTGGACAGTGCTGTGGAGCTGGGACGAAGCTAGCCAAAAACTGTACTGTGTTTGGTAATTACTTAATATCTTCATATATAGGCTAAGTAAACTAAGGTCCAGGGAAAAAATAAATAAATTAAAAAACCTGTGTTTTATTTATTAAAGCCAACTAGCCCTCAGCAAAGTCAATGAACACTTGTAAACGGGTGGACAAGATTGCATGTAAAATTACTAAGTAAGCTCAATGTACAAATAAATCTATCTGTAATTATATTGTGTGGAATTAAAGAAAGCTAAAAGAGCACACCAATCTATCTTTACTCTTTTCCTCTTTCTATGCCTGTGATTACCCTTTCATGCATTATCGCAAAGCCTTCTGATATATTCAGATATAACCATGATGAATAAATAAAAGGGTCTAGAAGTTCTTTCACCAGGATGCTTTTACCTCGAAGGGAATATTATCCTTGGCTTTTGATAGGAGCTCGACTGTGGGGAGAGATTTTCAAAGCCTGCAGTGCTGGAGACATTGCCAAGCTCTCAAAGACCCCCTGCTGCGCATGTCAAACTAAAAAATCTCTCTGAACTTGCAGAATTAAATTCATCACCCAATCTCCTCAGCCTCTCCTTGTGGTGGGAAGGTTTTTTTTTTTTTTGGTTTTTTTTTAAGCACCCATGTTGATAATACAATGAGGTGCAATAAGAAAAAAAAGTGCTGTAGATTGAGGATGCCTACAGCGTCTTTATTATCTAATACAATCTAATTGGAATTCGTTTGGCTCTTTATTTTGGGTAGACAGAGGGAGAAGGGGAGAATCAAAGAAGATTAACAAAATATTGTGACAAACGAGACTTGAAAGTGTGCGGCCTGAGTATAAAGTACAAAAAAAGTACAAAAAAAAAAAATTACCACATTTTCTAGCCTGACAGTGTGGGTTTCACTTTCATCCCTACTCTATTCCTCTATTACTGCCTTCCCCTCCTGGGGTTTATAATACCCATTAATTACAATCGGGTTCGTATGCCTCAGGACTGTACACATATCCACACAAACGTGATGAATGAAGACAAGAGATTATTCATCGAGCTCACAGAATAACGGAATAAGTATTCGCGACTAGCGCCGTAACCGCACAGCGCAATTCACGGCTCTCAATTCACATCGTGTTTTTGCAGAGGTAATGTTTTCCTGTTACAGTGACCTCTTACCTCTCTGTTATTACATTTTGTAAGAGCAGAGGGACACATTTGTTTAAAAAACTCTCACAGACCAAAGCTGCTTTGTTATGCAAACAACAATTTCATCTTCCCGGTATACATTTGATGGGGTGTCTCATGGCTTGGCAAATTGGCTGCTATCGAATGGGAATATATTCACCTATTGCTTCCTGCAGCGACACATTACCATATGAAAGCCAGCGCTATTGATTGGGCCCTTCTCTTCTGGGTGGATCTTATCTGGCTGTGCACCCTCTCCCTCCAATCAAATACTGTAATGTGTAATTTCACTGCCTCAGCGGACGAATCAAAGCTTGAGGAGAGGAGGGGTAGCATCGTGTTATTAAATAACCCCAAACACTCTCTCCCTGCCTGTACTTTCGCATACATTCTGTTTATTTTCCCACTATTTAAGAAAGCCCTTTCCACTTTTATATTAATATTTGCATATATTTACATATCAGTGATTTTGCACAGTAAGCAATGAGATTTCCATCAGTAAGCTCAAGAGACTGGCTTCTCAAAGATTGTGGCTCGAGCTTTGCAAGGTAAAAAGGGCTTTTTGACATCGCTTTACTGCGGGACTGGTTTGTTTTAAAGAAATGGATTAACTTTAAGTGCTCTCTCTACAACAACAGACAGTCCGTTTCAGACACAAATCTCCCTCCTTTTTTTAATACCAAATTATGCTGGTTCAGCTATACGCAATCACATCCCCAAAACTGGATAAATTAAATATATAAGGGGTTTATAGCTCTTACAGAGTTATACTACAGCTGTAACTGTAACATGCAACATTAAAAACACCTATTTATTTATTTCTGCACATACATGTTATTACTAAAAATATAACAAAGTAATAAAATAATTAATGAAACGGAATGAATGAAGGAAGGGCAGCATGCATGTTGTGTAGCAGCCTGATAATTTATATAATAAATAATTTATTAAATATATAAGAAATAACAAAAGATCATGCACTTAAAAAAAAATTACTAAAATATAGAATTTTAATGTTCTTTTTTCTATGAAGGAAACATTACAGTGCCACTCTAATTAAACTTCAGTATCAAACCACCCTGCTACTCATACTCAACAGCAAAAAAACAAGTACACGGTATAATACACTATTACATTTTTCATCACACCCACATAACTTAAAGAACAGAAGTGCCAATGTATAGAAAAATTAAGCATGAAATTCTTTTTTGCCTGTAACTTATTTGTAAACAAAAAGTTGTTTAAATACAACTTTAATATACTTTTATTAAAATGCAAATGGAAAACTAGCAGTAGTAGAGTAGAAAAAGCTTGAATGATGCACATACCATGCAAGCGGTAGAAAATAAGCCTTGTTTAGATGCCTTTCATGCCTTGATAAGGTCTAATTAAATATCCCCCACTCAATGCTGGTCAGACTCCAGGAAACTACGCAGGGGGATTACATGGACAAATGAACTCAATCAGGTCTCCATCACACAACCCCCTCAACAGCAGCGCAAGGTTTTTTTGCGAGGCGTCATGGCACCTTTAGCTTGACATCTTTGTGTATGTGCAGCCAAACCAAACACACTGATTTTGACGCACCTGCATTCTGCAGCTCGAAAACCCCCGGACAACACTCGGCACTGTCTGAACAAATTCCCTGCTCCTCAAATTAAGCTGATATCTTGACAGCCTTGTCTAATTAAGTTGGTTTAGGCTCTGATCGATAGTAATAATAGCCAGGTTTCCAGCCAAGGAGTTTTCAATTTTTTTACCGATATAGCTGATGGAAATGCTAATTAACGATAACATTTTGTAAATAGCCTAGTTTCTATCCATTTTTTTACGCTGTTTTGATATCGACAAAGAGAATTTGCGTAAAAAAGTATTTGTGAAATTTGCTGTCTCAAGCCTGTTTCCATCCAACTGGCCTTATACGGATAAAATGGTGTACGTGATGACGGCATATTAAAAAAAAATTTAATTGTTGCACAAGTTTTGGTGTATCGTAAAAAAAAAATGCCCTTAACCTGTTTCCATACATAACTTCACCTATTGTGCAAATAATATGCAAATAGTCTGTTCTTTAAAAAACAAAAAACTTTATAATTATATAGGCCAACATAAAAATAACAGGTTTAATGAGTTTTCATGTTTTTGAAAATGGCCCATATGTCAAATACATATTTTTGTAAATAAATTAACAAAACGAAATAAAAAAACGGAAACAAGTAGCAGCCTTTATGCAGAATTTCAGTTCATTTTTGTGATGCACTCTTGAATCCTGTTTTTATTGTGAATGTACACAAGATAAATATTTAAAATAGAAAAAAAAAATCAAGTGATCCTGTTGGCGCCTAACTTTAACTATAATATCCTGAACAAATAAATTTTTACTTTTAAAGTATTAAAAAGAAACATCAAATTAAAATACTTATCTTTGAAAAGTAACTCATCTTTTTACCATATTTAAAATTTTAGATGCAATATTTTTATGCATTTATGTGCATTTCCAAACAATTTTTTTTTATGACATTTGAAGTATCAATATAGAATTTATGCACTAAAGTGAAAAATACTGTGACGACATTTACAAAATTCTATTGATGATTAGCATTTCCATCAGCTGTATCAGTAGAAAATTTGAAGCGCTATTTTTCTGCAAAAACTCCTTGGATGGAAACCTGGCTAATGTCGGCACAATATTTTTCTGTATTTTTTTGTATAAAATGAATTCCTGGAAATAGATGAAATTATGTATGGAAACAGCTTAAGTGCAATTTTTTTCCCCTATACACCAAAAATTATGCGACAATTCGTGTTTTTAGGATGACGTCATCACGCACACCATTTTATCGGTAAAAGGCCAGCTGGAGGGAGACAGCAAATTTTGCAAATAGTTTTTAACACAAATTATCTTTGTCAATAACAAAACAGCGTAAGAACTGGATGGAAACTAGGCTAATGATGACCCGGCCATGTTGTCCATAGCCAGTAAGAGAGTACTGACATTTACATCTACTGAGACCAGCAGTAATTATAAAATAGTGGACTTGACTATAGAGCAGCTTGTAATACTTTTTGGAAATTGAATTGAGGACTTCGTTCCGCAGGTCCTGCCGTGGAGTTTGTCTCTGGTGACCGCAATAATACAGAACAATAAGATTTAACAAGGTGTCCATTACGTTGTTCATTACCAGACTTAATCTAATAGCCCCACTCAGCTGGGTTTTTTTTTTTTTTTTGTGTTGACGCTCCATAGAAATGTGGGGAAAAAGGAGAAAACAAGAAACTTTTCATTTAAATCGAAAGTCAATAATACTTGTTCCCTGCTCTTAAGACAATAAAAAAGACAAACAATCCTTTAGAAAGCCCATTTAGAGCCCCCTCGTGCTTCTTCCCGTCTTCATTACTAAGGGTTGGGGAGGTGGGGTGTCTAGGTGAGGGGTTTGGGGGGGTGAAATTGTCTAAAGACTTTTAATTGGATTCTAGAAGCAGTTTCTTAATTGACTTCTCTATCGTGCTAATATAAGTGTACATCTTTATGTGTGTTCACCACATCCTAAATTGAACCCAGGAGGTCATGGTTGGATCTCCCGACGAGACTCATTGGGAACTATTGCCCGCTAAAAAATTCAATTTAGATCTGGAGATTGACTGGCTAATTCCAGTGTACCTATAATGGGTTTCTACTGTTCTCTTAATTAAGTTTTCGCATTAATGTACTAGATACACCCTTTAAAGCCGCACATTTCCCTTGTGGACTACATTTGAGGTGGGAAGACAAAATTAAAAAATTTCTCCTACTAATTGACAAAGTGAAGCATTCCCTCGGAGCTGTACCTGACAACACAAACAAAAAGCTCATCTGATGGCTGCCGAGAGGCTGGGGAGAAAAGCTATCCCAAGTACAGCGGACTGTTTACAGATCTGGTAGAATCTATTCATCTCATCGCTCAATTCATTAATTCATATTCTTTCTGTATTGCTTGCAATCCTGGCTGTAATCAATTGTATTTCACACCACGTCCGTAATCGCCAGTGTTACAGCTTTCGGTAAAAGTTGTGGGTGACTTGCAACAGTACGAGATGTGAGGTTTTGTCACTAGCTTATATAAAGTTAAGGAGAAGCCATATCTTGTCAACTGCATGGACTGCATAGTCAGGTGGAATCTCCCTTTCCTACAAAAAAGGCAGTCAGTCAGCGTACTGGCATGTAACTTATTAAAGCCGCCTGGCAGAAACACATTCGCAGCCATGTGAAGCATTAAACTTTGCAGCACATCAATCTTGTAAAGCTTGCAGAAGTTTGAGGGTTTTGGTCGAGTCTGATTAATAACTTGCACAGGTAGAAAAGGACAGAATGAAGGAAGCTTCCATTAATTCCCATCCTTTTGTGTATGTAACTAATGGTGTAACCCAAAGGTCACAGCAGGGGAATTGGCTTCTCTGTAGCGCAAGCCCATTTAACCTCTTTTTACCAGCTCAGGCAATGCTTTCACAGGAGCATTGATTTCCTATTGTGGATCTGCTCCTGGATGCATGCCCTTTCTCTTGCCTATCACACGGCCTTGGTCTACAACACACTCTCTGCGGCATTCTTTCTTTAACTTTTTTTTTGTGTGTGTGTGCGTGTTTTTCCGAGGCCTGGTTAACATGATGTTCGGTATATTGCAAAGCTGAAGAGAAGTGAAATATCAATAACAGAAGTTTCTCCTTTAACTTTGGAGTGTGTAACTCATTTTGTTGAGAGTCAAAGTACACTTGTGGGGATAGAAACATAAAAGAATTCACAGATGTCAGAATTCTAGGGTACTATCACAGCTCTTGGGATGGTGGCTCTTACAAACCAGAAAAAAATGTGTAAAGAATTTGAAAGTAACTACCTGAACGTGTATATATTACTTATGGGATGCCATTTTTTTTTTTTTTTTTTTTTTTTAAATTACGTAAATTCTCTTTATAATCTAAACAATGCAATAGAAAAAGAACCAGCTTTGAAGCAGCTTCAAAACTGACCCCCAACGTTAATAACATTAATAACATCAGAGTGATAAATAAAACAAATACTACACCAGCGCAAATAAACAAGCTTTTTAGAAAGAAAGGGGCATCAACAAGGTTTTCAGATGCTTTTTGTCTCTCATTTTCTTCTCTTTTGAGTACACTCGCTGTTTTTTTATATATTTAAAAACCCTTCAAATAAATTAACCAAAATGTATTTTCTTTAGAGCCTTCTTTTAATTATTATTTTTTATTTTTTTTTTTTTATCACAGATCATGAAAAAAAGAAAATATAGTTATTTTTTTAAATAAGAGCATCATAATGGATCTAATGAATCTGATGTTAAGTGGCTCTTTGAAGAGGTGGAGTGTCTCTTTAAACGGAGAAGGAAAGAACAGTCCGGTATGATGAGTCTCTCAGCCTAGTTTCAGCAAATGTCAGCTCCTGCCTCTTCATCGATTGACTGAGAAGGGGAAAAATGCTTTCTTATGCCATATCAATCGGGCAAGCCTTTGAATGGGATTTTTATATCGTGTCAGAGGAATTAGAGGGGATATTTCACAAGCTCCTTTTAACACTAAATTAGGGCTAAATCACTGTGACCGACGACCTTGTCCAAATGGGAGCTTTAGCCATGTATAAGCTGAGACCCGAACCCCCTGGTCACCCCTGAATGCTTTAGAATAAGGGTTAATACAGTGCACATTCTGTGAGGCTCAGGCCAGTGATTTACAGTTCCATTGGCAAAGACCAGAGATTTAGAGAGGTAAAATAATCTTATTACCAGACTGTCAAATTGTCTTTCATTTGTTTTATAAGGTTTTGCCATTTTGGAAAATGTCAAATCAGCACATAAAACTGCCTGCGCCTTTGATTACCATGCTCAACTCCTTCACTCTGAGTGTGCGCTCCATTTTGCGGATTTTATAAGTGTAAAAGGGCCAGAAGTATCAGCAGACTGGGAATCATAAAAGGTGATGGAAAGAAGGCGTTGACCTATGTAGTTATAGATATCATTGCTCTTTTTTTCTAACTTGCAGTAGAAAAAAAAAGAATGTTACAGATTGATGATATTAAAAACTTGCTCAAGACTGCTAAAAAAAACAATTGATGAACTGAAAGAAATTTGCATAACACAAATGTTGTCCAACTATTTGTAAAAGGAAAAACAAATGTGTAAAAAATCTGGCCTAAGGAAAATGTACAGCATGAAGTGATTTTTTTTTTCTGTAAAAGGAAATAGAAAGTGTAAAAATTTGGCACCACATGAAATGCAGTAGGGAAATATATATTTCTCTCTTTTAAGTTTGAGCAAGTCTATCCTGATTTTCTGGGCAAAGTTTCAACATTTAATGTTATTCGCCTGAGTGGGGCTGAAATGATGGGCTGTCAGATAATACATATCATGCGGCATTTTAAAAACTTAAGGCCTGTCGGTGCAGATGACAAATTGCAGAGAAGGGCAGGGGTAGACGCGCTGGCACATCTCGGATCTGAGACTGAGTTTGGATCAGTCCAGAGCCCCGTCATGCAATTCTATGTCAGCATCCTCTTAATTCCATATCTCAGCACCACCATTCTCCCCATACCCATCAGTCAGCAGCAGTTAGCCATTAACATTCTCTTCTCAAACTTTCAACAACACCATGGAAAGAGACAGACAGTCTTTATTGATGATACAGAGTTTTTGCAACCAGGTCTACAAAGTTTCTAATGTGTAGCAGTGAAAGCAATCAAATTACAGAGATAAAGGAAAGACAATGGTTTAAATTGTTTCATTTATTCTACTTTTATTTAATCCCTTTCTAAATTAATTGAAAAAAAAAAATACAAAAAAAGAAAGTGGTTTATTTTAAAGGCATTCAAATAGCTACACATATTGCAACTTCTAACAACTTCTACATCAGCAGAAAATGTAGCATTGTTTTGTTTGTTTGGTGACGTGCTTGTGACTTCGACTGTGTCTCACCAACCAGCAATACAACACATAATAAAAGAATAACTATACAACTTAATAAAAAGATAAATTATATAGAATAAAAAATATACAATTATAAAAAAGCTAAATTGAGACAAATCTACAAAACGAACAAACGAATGAATGAATGGCTAAAAAAAATTGTTTCAGGTCTGGTAGGAAATATTTACGGCCACTAAATTTTCCCAATTTACCTACCATTGACAAGTGGGGCGAAAAGTTAATTTTGGACCCGGTCTGCAATACAAAACCATACATGTAACCCAACAATGGCTACAGGCATGCTCAAGGGCTTAAGAGCTGTCTTGAAACCTGTGCAAATTTGTTGTGCGAAAAGCGAGAGAGAAAAAAAAAAGACAAATCAAAATGCTATTAAATCATGCATTCAATATTGCACTGACATTACATCAGCTTCTTATTCAGTGTAAATTGTGTGCAAACAATTTTCCAATCCTGTATGTTCTGCAAACACATTAGTAATGAGGAAAATTAGCTAAAGACTCACTCCTTAAAATCCTAATATACACTCTTAAAGATAGAAATTCTTCACGCTCAGTGTTTTCTCCAGCAAAGTGTTAGCAAAATAGATTTTGCATCACGCTTTACCTTAAAAGATCAGTGAAAAGATGGAGGACAGAGCGTTCTGAATATTACCCCACTGTAACTCAAAATATTTAATTTTGTTTTCTGCAGTTTAACAGAATGTTTAACCTGTATTCTGTTTCAGAAAAGCAGGAAGGTAAGTAAATGATGACAAAACTTTAATTTCTGAGTTAGGCAAAAAAATAAATCTTTAAAGGAATCTTTTTTTTTTGTAAAGTTACACTGCCGCATTAGTTGGTGAAACTGGCACAGAATATTGTAATTATGAGATCACAGAAAGATTAAGGATATGAGTAATTACAGCGTGTATGAGGCAAATATGGTTAATCAAAGTGAGCCAAGATTGTGATTTTCACACCCTTGCAGGCACCCATTTCGGCTGCAAATGAGGTAATCTTCAAATGATCTGAGTGATTGATAGAGTTTGATTTAAACTTCACAAGCTTAAATACACACGCTGATGCTGCCACCCTCACAAGCCACTTCCATAAGTGGGTTTAACCAGCAGACCAGAAAGGTGAGAGCCAAACAGATTTCCTCATTTAGTCCCACAATGCACTGTTTTTAATCAAACAGCAGGAACCCAGAGTTTAGCACACAGTATATTCATTTTACCTAGCTGGTTTAAACTTTAACTTTAAGTAGCTGAATGCTAAAAGAATATAATGGCACTTAAAAAAATTAATGAAAAAGAAGTTAAAACTACTCTTGTTAAATCTGCTCTAAAAACATGTGTAGCACATTAAGCTACTCTCTCAATCCTTGTGATATTAAGGCATTGGGAGATGTCTTGGTGTTGTGTTGTGTGCACAGCTCTCAAAGTTTGTTTGTTTTCATGAATTTTAATCGGCGCATCTGTAAAGCCCCAACCTGCTTCCACGCATATGCGGATCCGCATCCGCCTCATAAGGCAGACAGCTGCCGACTGCTAACACTGCAAAACAATCTCCCCATCCACAGCCATTATACCACCGCCTGCCTCTTCATCTCCTCTCATCTCGATTGTTTAGCAGCAATAAAGTGATGGAAAACCAAAAACCATCTGCATTTGGCTCTTCTAATTTATGTCTGCTTGAGAATCATTCCATTGTTTCATACATAACCCATTCTGGGACGGATGCTGCAAGCAATCAGTTGCATACAGACTCAGATACATTATATACAGTGCATGCATTGCTCTTCTGACCTACTTGGGCGCACTTTTAGTAAGACACAAAATATGTACCAATAAGTACATATTACTGTAGTTTCCAAATATATGAACACTAGAGGCAGTAAAACTCCCTTTTTTTCTTAATTTTTGATTAATAAAGCATGATCTTTGCACAGTTACTAGAAGTATATCATGTTATGACTTCAAAACTATATTAATTTGCTGGAAGATTTGAAAACTAATGCTTTTGATCGTTAGCATTACACATATCCAGCTTCATATTCAAAGAGGGTAGGTTTCTTTTGTACCTCACATTATAAAGCGTTCTTACTTATGAGTTGGAAAGCTTCGGTTCGAATCCTGTGTAACTACAGTTCATCAAAATGGATCTAATCTGCGCAAAAGGAAGTTGAAATGGCACGGCTGCATCAACAAATGCCTTTTTATTTCAGTTTTGCATCAGGCGGGTTTAGGGTTGGAATTGGTGTACGGCATATTTCCAACATGATAGCGCATTAACTTTTAGCGGCAGTCCCCGGATATTTAAATTCTGAACCGTCGCAATATGTAACTGAAGTAACGTAAAAAAAAACCACAACAATATTTACCTAGGTCAACGTAATAAAAATGTGCGATGGTTCATTTATTAAACTTGTATTTTAGTATTTTTTCAAACATTTCTCTTTGAAACTGCGGCAAAATGTGCAGTAAGGTACATGAAAATGGTGTTGCACAAAAAGTGCATCGAGTTACTTATTTTTATGGGACCAGGTTGCTTCTGTCACAATGAACGTCTCACTTGACATCTGTCTTATGCGCCATCTTGCATCACGCTTGACCTCACATGATCAGTGGAAGGATCGAGGACAGAGGGTTCTGATTATTCAGCAACAGTGGGGTTCTGTATACCAAGGGCCGTGTAGCACAGAACGTGCGAGCGCCACACGCTGAGCCACCCAGCTGCGCTCAGATCTGTAATTGGGTTAGAGGGATACAGCATTCGCTGCTGCCTGCCTGACAGTGGCTTGAAAGGGAATAGAAGAGTTGTAGACATTCTGGGATCTGTGTAGCTTAAATCAACTGTGGTCCAACTAGGAGATGGCACTGAAACAGAAAAGTCCATCGAGCCATATTTGCTCTAGTTTCACACACAAAGACAACAATGCCTGCTCCAGAAGCTAGTACAGTTAGTCACTAATGAGAAGCAGCAGTGGACTTGCGTACAGTAGGTCAGCGTACCAGCACATGACTGGTAGGTGGATGATCGCTTAGCCGTGGTACCCCGATGGGAGCAAAAAGGCCAAGCGCTATCTATGGCAGCGGCAGTGTGAAACATCTTTAACGCAATCTCGCAACTGGGCTTGGCAAAAAGTGCTATCATTAAAGCTGCAGCATAGCAGTAAGTGCAGACATGACAAGGTTTGGCCTGAGAGACATTGTGGCGTGCCGTCAGGAGAAGCGCTCACCCACTGAGCATCCGCTCACATTACACAGCCAGAAGTAAATATTCTCTGGACGATAGCATCAGCCGTGGCTGGCCGTAAAGACTGCAGGTGTACTCACTCCACTCTGGCCTTATCTTCGCAGAGCAGAAGGGCAGTTAGAAGGATTGGAGAGTGTCGCAGGCATTAGGCATCGTGCTGCGGCTCACGCCCACACAAAAGCCTTCTCTCTCCATTAGCCTGACGCTAGAGATGGCCGAAACAACTCTGAGTGGATCGACCGGTGCAGCGTCTTTGAACAAGCTGATATTCAAAGGCCTCCTTCTCATGGAAAACAGCACAAAGGAAAAGCAAGATGTAGGTCTGAGAGGACAAAGAAGAGGAGGGAAAAGCAGATTTACCTGCTAAAATTGGGAAAGTCATCGATAAGGCATGCATGGGATATAAATGATGCAGTAATTCTTAAAAACTTTCACTCTCTAACACTGGTGATCAAGGACTTAAAAATACCTTAATACATGCGTAATTTCTCCACAGGCCTGTAAAAGATGATAAGCAACTGAACAAGGTATTATACTTAATTTAAATCAAAGTAAATCCATTTTAATTAAAAACATTCATAGTAAGCTACTCAACCTTCACGTCCACTCACAACTAGTAATAATCAAGTGGCAATTAATCTGACAGTGAAGGGTATTTTCCTCTTGCGTTGTCTTCTTTGGACTCTCTCAAATGGAGCAACACTAATTGTTGCCTAAAGTTGTTTAAAGGGAATTAAGAGTAATTGGTTTTTCTTTGTCAATTTTTAGATTAGAAAGAACAGCGCTGGTGTAAATTTCATACTCCTTCAGTAACAGTAATGTGGATGGAGCTTCAGAGAATTAAGCAAAGTTAAATGAAATTAATATTTTAGTGTTTCATTTATAGACAATCAAGAATACGTCCATAAGCCTTATATTAGACAGATAATCAAATTAAAGATCTCATTTTAACAAGATTTCAATTCCCCAAATTACATATACAGTGTTTTATTAAAATTGCCTGAAAGACTGCTGAAGAATTTATATTCGGGTAATGACTCCTATATTTCAAACAACTTACATCGACATTGAAGATCTATCTCAGACAAAGGGCAAAATCAAAAAAAATTTTTTTTTTTTTGGTTTTTACAGGATGTACTGTGGTTGTGTTATTATGAATAAATATTACAGGTAAATAAATATGCCATCAATAATACAGCAGGATAGAAAATTATACATGAACAAAAAACATATTTATACAACAACGTAAAAGAAATGAACAACCTATTTAATATTATTATTATTTTCATTAAACATACCTTCACTGTTTCCCTTACAGCAACGTAATCCACAATTTTGTGCAAGTCTATCCTTTCAAAAAAATCTTTGAGTATTACCAAAAAAAAAAAAGATAAAAAATAACACTATATAAAACACTAAAAGTGTTCAAACTATATATTTTGTAGTCCAGTGATTCTCTTACAACTGTATGTGGTTTCTGTCTGAGCAACACAGGCCCTTATGGTTCCTAACTAATACTAACAGCTTAGTGTCAACTGATATCATCAATTACTCTTTTCAAATGTGCAAACAAACTCCTCTGCATTGGCTAAATTTTAATCCATCCACCCTGGGTTAGTTTCTTTGACCCTGACATTCACACGCACATAAGCATGCATGCATACGCGTCTCCCCACCCTCCCCCTAAAGCCTTATTTTGTGCTTATGTGGTATAATAGCCAGCATTCAGAGTTGGGCCAGTCAGAGAGAGTTCTCCTGGGTAAAGTGGAGGCCTCCAGTGTGGAGGAACTGTGGGAAAGCAGCATGGTGCAGATGCACAGTTACACCAAAGCGAACAGTAGGATCCAAGAAAAACGAGAGGGGGTGGGGGGGTGAAATGAGAGGCAGAAAGAGTGTGTGTTTATGAGTCGGCATGTGCAAGAAACCAAGAAAAAGAGAGAGGGAGTGTGTGTATGTGTGTGTGTGTGGGGGGGGGGGGGTGGGGGGGGGGTGACAAAGGGAGAATAGTGAATTCACTTTGCTAGAGGGTGGAAGCGTACAATGAGTTGATGTGATGGGTCATCAGTCAATCGATGGGCGTGCAGGTAGACAGAGAGA
>JAUMHP010000040.1:7744508-7761277 GCA_032361065.1 Enteromius trimaculatus | reverse complement strand
CAGGGGGACCTAGTGAATGACCTGCAGAGAGCTGGGACCAAAGTAACAAAGGCTACCATCAGTAACACACTGCGCCGCCATAATTTGCACCGCCATAATTTGCAAATAATTCTTTAAAAAAAATCCTACAATGAGATTTTCTAGGGTTTTTTTTTTTCCCTCATTTTGTCTCTCATAGTTGAGGTAAACCTATGATGAAAATTACAGACCTCTCTCATCTTTTTAAGTGGGCGAACTTGCACAATTGGTGACTGACTAATTACTTTTTGCCCCACTGTATATGTAGGAAAATAAATATATAAATTCAAAATTTTATAACAAAAATTCAAATAAGATCGAGATGTAATGTAATTCCAGATAAATAAAAAAAAAATGTTGGTTATACCACCTACCCCTAAAACAGCAGAAGTCTAATTAGTTATGATTGACAAAAACAATAACAACAACTTCCTTTGTTATCATCATCTAATCAATGATAGAGTAAACTCTTGGAATTATAGTATAGAAGAATCTCCAGAATGGGTCTCTGAACCCCCTCATGCTTCAGTTTAGTTTCAGAACAACAAATTTGGCTGAAGAGCTTGTGGGTGTGTGATTCAGCTGCAGAATTATTGCACACCTGCCCATGATTGACACCCCCCCCCCGCATCGCCCCAGATTGGCAGAGTAATTAATGTCAGATTGCAGACTCTTTTGTGCCACTTTTCTCATCCAGAATCAAATACCCCCACAAAGTTTAACCTTTTCTTTGCCTCTATGAAAGAGAGGTTTATGAATTTGGATGCCCTTTTCTCTAATTACAGCCAGTAACACAGTGACAAAGAACCACACAAAGAAACAAGGAGCGGGAGGCCAGTGCAAAGCGCTAAATAAAACCATTTTGTCTTTTCGCCAAAATCTATAGAAGGATCATGTACTCGCTAGGCTGATAACATCAGTAAAACGATTTCAGTGCAGGGTAATAAAATGGGCTGTCACAACGCTGTGCTGTAATGATGGCTAGACCCTAGCCGTGTTCTGTCTGACAATGCACCAGATGAGAGGGATGATGTGCGGACACACGTTCTTTCTTGTTCTTGATTACCCTTGAGATAACTGGCCGCTGTGTAAGGATGTGATGAGCCCATCCTGTGGGAGTCGTGTTTGTTCTAGGCTCTATCTGCTCAGTGTAATCAGTGTTTAAGGGACTTCTGCTGTCTGTGTCCACAGAGTAGCAGGATACCGTGAACCTGACTCGAATTGTGATGCTTTAAACTTAACTCAATTTATTGCTCATTGCCTGATTGAATTGCATTATACTTTATAAGACGGAACAAGGACAACAGCCAACAATCAACTACCTGCTTACTGCAAAGTGTGCGTTAAAATCAAGTATTTAGCCGGCAGTCAAATAAGCAGAAAAGGTAAGGCTTTACAGTAAAACTAACAATGGACTTACACTTAGTTAACTAACAATGGAACATGTGTCTAAAGGATTTATTAATCTTAGTTAATACTAATTTTTAGCATTCGCTAATACATAATTAAAATCAAAAGTTGCATTTGCAATGAGTCATTTAGCACACACCTTTATCACAAGCAACTTACAAATGGAATTGAGCAAAATCTACAATAGAACATGAACGAATATGAATAGAATATGAAAAAGAAGCTAGTCTAAGGCAGCACTCATAGCAAGGCTTTTGAATGTTTGTTATTTTTTAATAAATAAAAAAGAAAACAAGCTGAAAGAACAAATATTGAATAGAAAACACTATAGAGTTATTTTTTAATAAATAAAGAGGAAAACAAGCCGAAAGAACATATATTGAATAGAAAACTCTAAAGAGTTATTTTTAAATAAATAAAAAGAAAACTGGGAAAAGGGTAGAAAGTGTTAGAGGGTTATTTTTTAAATAAATAAAAAGCAAGCAAGCAGATGGAATAGAACAAGTATAGAGAACGCTACTGTTAGACGGCTTTTTATATTAATAAAAGAAAAACAAATATAATACAGTGTATTAAAAATCGGTCCTTATTAAAGCATTACAAAATGTCTAAACTATTGTATATCTGCACACACTTTAGACTAAAGTTAAGAGTCTGTACTTATAAAAAGCAGAAGCTGACTTAGGGTTAAGTGTTTAGAACAACCATAAATCGGAATGTGTGAAGAATATCAATACAGTGCCAGCTTGCAGGCGCTGTAATTAGTTCACAGATCAATTCGACATGAACGTGTAGCTGCATTTGACTTGAATAAAACATTCCTGAAACGTATTGCAGGGAAACACCTGAAGTGGCTGAATTAAACTTTTAGAGTCTTTTAGTTGTGCCTCCAAATGAAGAACAATCTGTTTAGACCAGATGCCAGTCTGGATGCCATCCATAGAGCGTCAGGGGCACAAAGGTCCACATATTGCACGCGTCTGCAGACTACGAATGTTTTCAGAATCATTCTCTAAACAGCCAGCATGCTAACTCAACAGAAACTTCAGATTCATAGGCCATACACCAAAACAAACCTCAAAGATGCTTTCTTCCGAAAGCTTAAATCTGTGCGTAACAAACACAATCGCTAATCCTCCGGCACTTACGACTCCACGCCGCATTCTTCCACGCTGATTTATAGAAAATGCTTCATACATTATTAATATACAGAGAAGTGTGTACTAATAACCTGGGCTCCACAGATGACGGAATTAAGCGGCACTGAAAAGCGGTGTTTCTGCTAAACTGGACGATGAATATTTCATCGCGGAGGACTGGGCGGAGAGAAGAGGTTGTGATTTATGACACAGATGTGGAAAACATAGACAGGCTAACGCTAATACGCTACATAGCCTTACACGTAGACCTCGGTGCTGTCAAAAAAAAAAAAAGCGAACATCCCGAGGGTGGTTTGTTTACTCTCGCATCTGAATGTGTTTTACATGAAGATCAGAGCCATCATATGCAACATCTGCATTATCTGTTCTTTGCTGCTGTCTGGCTCAATATCTGGCCCGTGATTCTTCCTCCACATCAAACTGCTCTAATGGCAGCCGTGATGCTGGCAGTAAGATAAGAGAGATAAATACACCTCAGCGAGACTGCAAAGGGTGCTCCCATGCAGACGCACATTATATCTTGCATCTCCTACAGTACCTTTCTCTCGGCCCCACTCCCTCTCTTCCACACACACACTTTCACACACAGGAAATGAGGAGGAGGGTAAAGAATGGCCCTGGCTACCTGCGAGACAAAGGGGGTTTCTCCTGCAATTTGGCTGGTAATCAGAAAGCATCAGCTGGGTCAGGAGGCTGCATTTCTTCACCTAATGCAGAAAGCCATTCTCTCCCTTCCCTCCTGGACATAAAAGAGTCATTTACTAAACATTTATCTTTTTTAAAAAGCCATTATGCCGTGTTACCGTGCTTGATTGTTTCTTTATTGAATTTGGGCAGCCTCGAGCTTGCGTTGCGCTTCAGGTCTGGCAAAATGATCTTTTCTCTCTTTCTCGCTCTCTTTATCCAGCTCACGAGTCCATTATCAGCGATGAAATAAAAAAAAAAGGCTAGTGGCTGGCGTGTATGGCTATATGTACCGCGTGATGGAATGGGCCATACAATGGGTTTGATCATCGGGAGAGCGGTGGAAAATACGAACATCATAGCTACGCTTGCCCATTTCTGTCTTATGATGGATTGGGAATAGAGTAAATACTGCTGTTAGCCACAGGCATCAGTGTCAAGGCTGGTCGTCTAATGGAGAACTATCGCCAATAGATGGCTACATTGGTGTTCTACTGAGGGTGAAGATGTACAGGGAGATACTTGAGTGTTAAACGTACATATTTGGACAGAGAAGATAACCTGTTCAACTTTATCGCATGGGAACAGCCATTCCTGTGCGGGGGAAGAAGGTCTCTAACACCATCTATCAGCTACTTATAATGCTGTCATAACATCTCTGCAGAAAAAGCTGCATTTTCTGTAGCCAAGTCACCTTTATTTATATAGCACTTTTACCAATACATATTGTGTCAATAGCATATAATAATAATACAAAAGGTCAACGGTAAAGATCAATCAAACTCTAGTGTCATATAACCTTCAGAAATCATTCTTATATGCTGGCTTGGTGTTTTCGTGTTTTTATTATCGATGTGAAAAACAGACACATTCAGGATTATGCTGAATAACAAGTTGAAAGGAACTGTATTTATCTGAAATGTAATTTCAAATAGTTAGAAATATAAAGAGGGTACCAATAGCATGACTGCCGGAGATTGCCAAACTTTAAAATGTCTCAATATGTAAATCTGCACTAACTGACCCCACATCCATTATGCATGTTTTCAATCTCTCTCAATCATTCAAGTCATTTTTGAGTGTCCTGCATTTGATGATCACTGAACGCCACTTTGACTGGTCTACAATTACTCTGTGATTGGGGCAAAAAGAAACACATACACACACACACACATAGACAGAGAGAGAGGCAATCATCACAAATGCTATGGTCACATTAAGGGCTATTGAAATGCTGATTCATTCCCTTGTCTCTGGTGTTACGCAGAACATTTCAACTGCACAAGGAATGTCTGTGCAGAGCCGCGTTCAAACAATGACCGTGATGCTTCCTGAATATACAGTAGTCGGATAGCAGCTATATCTGCGGATGCCAGTCTCTCCGTGAGTACAGAAGCTCATTAGCAGCCTGCAATGAGGCTAAATGCAAGCCTGTAGCTAGAGAGTGACCTCTGACTACCCGCACAGACTGAGCACATCAGGTGGCAGAAAGAGTGCGTGTCAGGTAGGAGCTAAAGAAACAAAGGAGAGAAAAAGAGAGGGTATTTATACTCTGTCCCCATACCCACCTGTTTTTGCACATAACATGAGAATGGTAGAACACTTTCATATAGCCAAATGTCAATAGGCCATTTTTGTATGCAATTCTAAACTATATCTGTATGAGTTTGTGCATTTGAGAGACTGCTAACACACTCACACACATTGTTCTCTGCCCCTGAGATTAGCGCAGTGTTCCCGACCTCACACACTACTGTCAGGCTGGCTGACACTGAGGGCTGAGGGGTAATGAAGCATCTGAGAATGAATGCCTTAAGTATAATTCATAGGAAGTCTTGTGTGAGTCATGTTTCACAGGGGTCCGAGCTCAGGTGTCAGGTAGATACCGGTCACTTGCTTTATGGTCTCCCCCAAAGGAGAGCCAGGACACTCCAAGCCAACCCTGTCAAAACTCGAGCTGCATCTGTGGACACCATTATCCGTGCCTTCCCCTATCCCAGGGGCACAAGCAGAAAGGGCCTACTGGCTTAAAGACAAGCCAGAATGTGTATGTGTGTGTGAGAAAGAGCGGGAGAGTTTCAAGGAGAGGAAGAGGGCGATGGAGAAGAAAGAATGCAGCAGGCATTCTTTTCACAAAGTGACAAGGTCCATTTTCTTTTTTGTCCCCGCGAATTAAATTCATTAGAAAAAAAAAAAACCTGCCTTGATGAAAAACTCTTTAAAAACCTGCATCTACAGTATGCTATGTCTAATTATCTTAAAGCATAATGTTATGTTCTGATAGTCACTGGAAACTTAATAGCCTATTTTACTAATGAATTTAACATAAAATTGATTAATGAAGCAGAAAAGCTAAATGCATTCCACTGGTTATTTGATCTAATTGATTTAACTTAGAACAAAAATGAAAGAATAACATTTAAGAGAAAATCTACCTTTTAATACTCAATATAATTGTAAAATCTATTTTATAAATCTAATTCATTCGGCATTGAATTGAACGATGATTGAAATAATGTGCAAACGATTAATTATTAAATTTAAATATTAAAATGATACTTTAATTAACAGTCATCTTTTTAAAGAGATAGACAAATAATAGGTTGAAGAGTTTTGTTTAACAATGTGTTAACTTATCTAATTCTCACTATTAATAATACACTGACATTTACATATACATAATAATATACATACATTTACTACTAATAAAATAAATGCCATTTTAAATAACAAATTCTAAAAATCTTCTCGTTATTCAAGGTGCTTGAGAAAGTGAGTCTGTTTTGCACCCATATAAACTGCTTATGGAGTCTCTGCAATGTCCATTTTAATAGCATTATGTGTTAAGATCATTCTAAATGACATCCATTATCCAATATGAATTAATTAAAAGAACACATTGTCGGTTTGCTCTCAATAATAGTGTACTTTAGCCTTACTGATGAGGCTGAGGATAAATAAGACAAAAAGGTTGGAAAACAGTGGTTTAAACAATAAAAGCCAATAAGAGAACCATGTAATAGACATTTTTCTAATAGACATTGAACCCCATCAACCTCCACACAGTGCAGAGGCTGCAACCGTGGTGTGATAAAATAACATGGCCTGATTACAAAGTTAATGATCTGTGCAGAATGAATATCCTCCCAGACAGCATGAGTTTGAGGTCAAAAAGCTCCAGTAACGACAAACATTAGCACGGGTGAAAATTCAAGAAATGTTTCAAGTCCGTTTATACTCACTGAGCAATGCGTGAGTCAAAAGGACACACGCGGGATGAAGTACATCTTCAAATTCAGAGTGATTTTGTAAGGGGTCGGGGTCAAAGTCAATAACACAAAATTGCTTTGCATTGTTACTCACTTTTATACTGCATAAAATTTCCATCAATACAGCATATTCAAGAATATAATGGACTGCACCACAAAGAATATAATTAGAGTGACAAAACAATTTTGACTCACTGACGCATTTATCACATGCACAACAAAAGAACTTGTGTTTGGCGGGGATCACTGGCATATACTCCGTTCACGGTTTGGTTTTCTCAATGCCGTAGGAACTGTATGTATGAACGCTCTCAGTTCTGATGAGGCTACTGAAACGGTCCTAGATCTGACCAGGCCCTGTGGCATCTGCACTGTGCCCCTCTGACCACTAGAGGGGGTAACTGACTCTAAAGTGCTTCTTCTACACTCGGCTGTGCAAATTGTGTGGTTCAAATACAACTGACAAACACAGACACAACATACTCTGTAAATTTGCATAAAACTGAAACAACACATCCAAAAAGCATTTGCTGGATGAATGGCTCATATTATTATGATTCCACCGCCTCTGCATCATTTAATAAATGTGTAAAGAGACATATCTGAGCCACAAACTTGTCAAACTGGATACTTAACACCTTGTGCTGTCTGCTTGTGCTGAAAGAGAGAGAGAGAGAGAGAGACGGTGACAGAGAAACGCAGATCAAAGGCTGATTAGAGCATCATGAGAATGCTGCTTGACAGAGCTGGCTCTGCGATTAATTGAGTCAAAGCGAGACGCTTCACAGATATTTCCTGAACGATTAACCCACTGTAAAGCAGGAGTAATGAATCTCTGGTTTGAGAGCTGGCTGCCCAGGCAGATGGGCTCCTGAGAAAAGTCTTTATGATAATTTGGGCAAGAGTTCAGTGAGAACACACGCTTCTCTTCCCGCTGCCTGATTCATTGTTTTATTACAGTACGGGTGAGAAAACTGGTTGGAACAAAGCAGCGCTCAACAATAAGGACTGCTCAACGGTCCGTTGGCCATGTTAGAGATATTTGGGCCAGCTAACAAAATTATCACTTGGCTGCTACTGTGTTGTCACTACGTCTTATGTTGGTTGGTCATGTGTTTTTACTGTATGCTTTAGAAACTTTTGGATTTCTGTGGGCTGTTGAAAAATGTTGTTACAAATTTAAATACTATGCCACCCGTAGATTGTAATGTTAGAACGCAAGACTGAGTTGTGATAGTTGTAAATCAGTTAAAATGGCCTTAAACATCAGTAATATTTTGTAAATGATTTCAAAGGTTTGGAATTAATTTTTTTTATGTTAAAATGTATGGTTTATAGGGAAATATAGATATGCATTTATTACTGCATTGTAAAATACCACTATCATTACAAATGAAACAACTATTAAATAACTGCTTACAGTAAAATATATTTAAATTAATTTATACTGACAGTAATTTCTTTGTTGTTGTTGTTGTTGTTTTTTGGGCCAATGAACATGCTTGCATATATATATTAAAAAGTCTTGTATATCATCTTTAGTCTTGTTCTTTTAAAAAATATATATTATATTTTATTATTATTATTTTTTTAAATGGAACAAGACTATAGATGATATACAAGACATTTGAATTCTTACTGAATAATGGCTTGAATTTCAGTCTGTTCCTGACACAATGATATTGTGTGTCTTCAAAAAACTCCCAATATTGCCCATCAGTTGTATAGACAAATTTCTTGTCAAATTTTTATAATTTAATAATTGCCATCCACTTTCACTACATGTATAAGCTGCCTAAGAACATTCTGCCTTAAACTTTATTTAGAAGATATAAAAGAATTATTGGTTGGAATGGCATAACAGTGAGCAAACATGAGCAAAAATGTTTTTGGGTGAACTACTCCTTTAATGTCGAGCCCTGTAGATATTCATTAATTTCAGAGTGGTCTTCAACTCTTTACTCTAATGCACCCACATCCTAGCTGTGTTATTTCCTGAGAATTGAGAAACTGTAGATGACTGGTGCTAAGTTAATTAAAACAGGTGCGCTGACAGAGCGAAACGTTTGGCAATATTACCTGCAGGTAAACACTAGAAATGAGTCATTGCCATCTTTCGCATCAGTCTTCATTAACAGTTCCTTAAAAATACAGCTTTATGTGAAAGTGGCAACACTTCCATGGAAACAGGACTGTTTAACAGGACTGCTCCAGCACAAGTCTAATTAATCCCATGCTATTGGTAGCCGCACTGAAGGCCCTTTGAGCACAGACAACATTAATTGCATTAGTAACCTCGAGGTGAGTGTTATTTGGTCTCGTAGCAGACACCAAAACCTCAGTACTGTAATCCTGGGATTTAATGGGGAAGAGGGGCGGCAGCAAAGGTTGTCCCGTTAAGCCTATTGGGGACCAGTTTGCCGTTTTATTAGTATCGGTGTAGGATTTATGTGAGCTAATCGATCACCTTCTCTTCAAGTGAGGTGGAAGATGGTCAGGTCCAAAGAAAAAAAAAAATAGGTGTCAGATGCCACAGAGAATTCTCAAATTAACTAAATGCACGATGAAGCTTGAACGGATCAGGGCAAGCAATAATGATTAGCTTAAACGGCTAAAAGAACAGATCCGCTTACTTAGCGAAGAGTATTACCATTTACCCACAAGCCACTGATATGCTGAAAGACCGCTTAAGTACCTCCACTGAAGCAGTTTTTTTGAGGAGAAGTTGTGTATAAAATATCATATATATAATTCAGTAGCACAACATGTGAGCAGATTCATACTGTATGTAATTTCTGAAACACCATAATAGCATATGATAAGTATATTAATTTAAACAAAATATCCTTGTTACATGTTTGGATGTTTTGTTGTCATTTCCCATGTGCTCTGTGTTTTTCCCCTGTAACCTAGTTTTGTCCAATTAAGTATTCCTTTCAGGTGTGTCTAGCTCATTTATGTTGATTGCCTTCCCTTCTTAAGTTGATACCTGTGTACCAGCATTTGTCTATTATCGTTAATGTGAAGATGCGCATTCCTGTTCTCCGCATTCTTTGTCACCATTAAAAATACTAAACTCTTTTGGATTTACACACAAACTTAACAGAATAATAGATCAAAACAGTTTGTGGCAATTGTTTTCCTTTTATTCTTTTTCTTCTTTTTCTTAAAAAAAAAAAAAAAAACTGACCCTTCCGTAAAACTCCTTCTCCTGGAGCAGGAAGACCACTCGCTGGACTTTCTAGAGCTTGCGTGCCTTACAGACCATCAAGACCGCTCTCTCTGCGTTTTCAACCACCCAGGATTTAGTGAGCAGTCAAAGGCAGGCATTCCAGCGTTCCCAATGAAGACTTTGCCGTGTTCATGGAGTGGGTGTTGTTTCACAATGAGAAGGTTTGCCCGGTGGAGGATGATTTCACCGCCAACCCCACTCCACCATGTCCATAGACCAGCCCACCATCAGCTACAGCAGTGACGGAGATTGCGCCAGAGCACACCGCAGACGGGGAGGATCAGTGGAGTGTGACACATGAGCCTGAGCCTCAAGAGGCATCTGACCAAGTGTATGAGCCAACAACATCGTCCGTCATCGAGGGAGTCCTAGTGGAGATTGGATGAAAGCCCCGCCCACATTCCCACCACTGAGGGTGAGTCTGAATTGAGCCTGTAACTCTGGACGGTACCTCAAAGAACTGTTGAGCGTTTTTGAAGAGGATTTGATAGACTGGTGTTGGTAGAGCTGATGGTATCTGCTGTCTCTTTTACAGCTTCTGTGCTCCTGCGTTCCCTCCCAGCCTCCCTCTCCCACATCCTCTCATGCCAGTCAGCACCCTCAACTAAACTCTACTGGTTCCTGTCAGCCTCTTGGTGCACCCTCAGCCAGCGCCATTGGGGTGTGCTGATCTACCTTGGGGCATCCAGTCTTCGAACTCTGGATCCCCGCCTTGGCCTCGGTCACCTGAGCCTGCAGTTCCACCGTGGCCCTCCAGATCCTCTGTGTCACCTCAGCTCTCCATCTGCTCGGCTCCACCCTGGGCTCATTCTCCATCAGTGGCACCTCCATCAGTCGGCCCTCTGGAGTCATCAGCCCTTCCTCCACCATGGTCCCTCTCTCCGTCGACTCCGCCCTGGAGACTCATCATGGCTGGTCTCTAGGCTACCATCTGGCTCCTCCTGCTCCAGGATCCTCCTTGGCTCCTCCCACCTTCCACTCCACCTTGGACTTTACATTTTTTTTGTTTTTGTATTGTCCCCTCTCCTGTGCCACGCCCTCCTCAAAAGCCCCCACCCTCCCTGCTCAATTGGTACTGTTACTATTACAATTGTAACAATTGATTTTCATAGAACACCACACTGAAATAAATATATGAAGGGTCCTTCACTAATATTGGCAATATGTGCAAAGGCAGCTGTGAAAATAAACCTTGTATTGTTTATCCTTTTGATTTTTCATTAAAAAAAATAAATGAATAAATTCTAACCAATCACTAAAGTAAAAAATTCAAAGTGGGGTAAAATAATCATGAAAATCATTTTGAAATAAATAGTTTTTTTTTTTTTTCTCCAATGAATCTTGGCCACCGTTATTGGCATCCCTAGAAATTCTTACGAGTAAAATAACTCATTTTTACATAGGAAGCATGAAATTGTCCAGCCATGGAATCCTGTTCCACAGGATTATAATTATGAGAAACACAAAGAGCAAATTCCTTTAATCATGCATCACACGATGGAAAAAACAAAGAATATACAGTGAGGTCAATAAGTATTTGATCACCCTGTGATTTTGCAAGTTGTCTTAGAAATCATGGAGGGGGGTCTACAATTTTCAGCATAGGTGCATTTCCACTGTGAGACAGAATCTAAAAAGAAAAATTACAGCACCCCATATATTGCCATTTTTGCAAATTTATTAAAAAAGGAAAACTGGAAAATCACATGAGTATCACCTAAGTATTCAGACCCTTTGCTCAGTATTTAGTAAAAGCACCCTTTTAATCTAATTCAGCCACAAGTCTTTTTAAGAAAGATCCAACAAGTTTTTCACACTTGGATTTGGCATTCCTACTTGCAGATCCTCTCCAGTTCTGTCAGGTAGGACAGTAAACAGTGCCGTTTTAGGTCTCTCCAGAGATAATCAATTGGGTTTAAGTCAGGGCTCTGGCTGGGGCATTCAAGAACAGTCACAGAGTTGTTGTGAAGCCACTACTTCATTATTTTAGCTGTGCTTAGGGTCATTGTCTTGTTGGAAGGTAAACCTCCGGCCCAGTCTGAGGTCCTGAGCACTCTGGAGAAGGTTTTGGATCAAGATATCCCTGTACTTGGCCGCATTAATCTTTCCCTCGATTGCAACCAGTCGTCCTGTCCCTGCAGCTGAAAAACACCCCCACAGCATGATGCTGCCTCCACCATGCTTCACTGCTAAGACTGTATTGGACAGGTGATGAGCAGTGTGTCTGGTTTTTCCACACATACCGCTTAGAATTAAGGTCAAAAAGTTCTCTTTTGGTCTCATCAGTCTAGAGAATCTTATTTCTCACCAACCTCAGGTGAGTCCTTCAGGTGTTTTTTTAGCAAACTTCATGCAGGCTTTCATGAGTCTTGCACTGAGGAGAGGCTTCCATCGGGCCATTCTTCCATAAAGCCCCGACTGGTGGTGAGCTACAGTGATGGTTGACTTTCTACAACTTTCTCCCATCTCCCGACTGCATCTCTGGAGCTCAGCCACAGTGAACTTAGGGTTCTTCTTTACCTCTCTCACCAAGGCTCTTCTACCCCGAAAGCTCAGTTTGGGCATAAGACCAGCTCTAGGAAGGGTTCTGGTCGTCCCAAACGTCTTCCATTTAAGGATTATGGAGGCCACTGTGCTCTTAGGAACCTTAAGTGGAGCAGAATTGTTTTTGTAACCTTGGCCAGATCTGTCCCTTGCAACAATTCTGTCTCTGAGCTCTTCAGGTAGTTTCTTTGACCTCATGATTCTCATTTGCTCTGACATGCTGTATAAGTCTGTGTAAGTCTTATATAGACAGGTATGTGGCTTTTCTAATCAAGTCCAATCAGCATAATCAAACAAAGTTGGACTCAAACGAAGGTGTAGAACCATCTCAAGGATGATCAGAAGAAACGGACAGCACTTGAGTTAAATATATGAGCGTCACCGCAAAGGGTTTGAATACTTAGGAACATGTGATATCTCAGTTTTTCTTTTTTGAATAAATCTGTATACATCTGTAACAATTCTGTATTTTTCTGTCAATATGGGGTGCTGTGTGTACATTAACGAGGAAAGAAAATGAACTTAACTGATTTTAGTAAATAGCTGCAATATAACAAAGAGAGAAAAATTTGAAAAGAGGCGAAAAAATTTGAAAGAGAGAAAACACCCCAACAGTGTCACCAGCAAACCACCCCCTCACCATCACACCTCCTCCTCCATGCTTCACAGCGGAAACCAGGCATGTGGAATTCATCCGTTCACCTTTTCTATGTCTCACAAAGACATGGCGGTTGGAACCAAAGATCTCAAATTTGGACTCATCAGACCAAAGCACAGATTTCCACTCGTCTAATGTCCATTCCTTGTGTTTCTTGGCCCAAACAAATCTCTTCTGCTTGTTGCCTCTCCTTAGCAGTTTCCTGGCAGCTATTCGACCATGAAGGCCTTCTCTTAACAGTTGTTCTAGAGATGGGTCTGCTGCTAGAACTCTGTGTGGCATTTATCTGGTCTCTGATCTGAGCTGCTGTTCACTTCGATTTCTGGGGCTGGTGACTCGGATGAACTTGTCTTCAGAAGCAGAGGTTACTCTTGGTCTTCCTTTCCTGGGTCCTGAGTGTTTCGTTGTAGCGCTTGATGGTTTTTGTGACTCCACTTGGGGACATGAAAGTTTTTGCAATTTTCTGGACTGACTGACCTTCATTCCTTAAAATAATGATGGCCACTCATTTTTCTTTAGTTAGCTGATTGGTTCTTGGCTGCCATAATATGAATTTTAAAAGTTGCCCAATAGGGCTGTCAGCTGTCTAGTTACTGTGTAGTAAAAAGTGTGCAAAGCAGTAATCAGAGCAAAGGGTAGCTATTTTGAAGAAACTAGAATATAAAAGATGTTTTCAGTTATTTCACCTTTTTTGTTAAGTACATAAATCCACATGTGTTCATTCATAGTTTTGATGCCTTCAGTGAGAATCTACCAATGTAAATTGTCATGAAAATAAAGAAAACACATTGAAAAAGAAGGTGTGTCCAAACTTTTAGCCTGTACTGTATGTGTATATATATATATATATATATATACACACACACACACGTTTTTTGGGGGGGAGGTTTTTTTTTTTTTTTTTTTTTTACAGATGGTGAAAATGGCTGGAGAACCATCCATGAAAAACTGAAGGCACATCACACCATTCTCCACATAATGAATGCCTAGTGTAAGGAGCCTTAATATTAAGAGGAACTATTTTATTTTAACATGAACACACAGCAGATGCACAATAATAAACAATGGCAGTTCTTGGATTGTTCAAATATATTTTACAAAAAAAGTTGTATGAGCATGTATTAATATATAAATGCTACAAATACTATATAATGAAAGATATGTAAAAAGCTCCAGGTGAAGTCATTTCAGATTTTAAATGCACATTTTAAAATGTACAAGTACAAATAAAATAAACCTCACCGAATATGAAAACCAGAAACAAAGAAGAGGGCAAAGGATCGATTGATGTACTATGAATACAGTGCAAACCGAGACATCAATCAATGCCAGTTTGAATGGCAACAAAAGACTTCTCAGACCATTATACAGGCTCAAAGACACTCAGTGATTCAGCTCAGATCTACATCTGTCCTCCCATGATGAATTTTATGTGCTGCTACGGCCCAACTTCAGGCTTATTAGGGTGAACACAAGTCCAGGTCATCCTCTCACCCAATTATTTATAAATGTTGCTTTCAATTCTGGTCACCCACTTGAGCAAATACAGGGGCCGGTCTAAGCGCATTACACCTGTAGCATGGCCATTTCAACCTTTTGCCCAATGCTAATGGAGGTGTGAACAATGTGCTGTGAGCCAGAGATGCATGGAGAATAACATTATCTTTAATCTACCTCCTAGAGGCAGCATAATTACTAGCTTCCTCTACGAAAGTGCAGGTCACAACCACGCTGCAATGACCACTCAGAGTAATTAATAAACAGCAGCACGACCTCTTCAACAGGAAATGAGAGCCCTTCAGAAAGCGCTAAAGTATAATTTCAATGGCACGTTCATGCATGTACGTGTTTTAACACTTACTCCGCAAATCTCCATGTCAAATCTGATGTAAAACACCCACTGAAAGAACCTGAAAGAAATCAAAAGGGCGCCGCCAAGAGGGGGGCTGAGAACAGGATCAGAGATGCGCTGTCTCAAGCCATCTGTGGCGACTTTGCAAGGACTTCGACCCATTCCAGCTGCTCAGACAGAGGTCAATAGACTCCCAAATCAGCCAGTTATTTCTACAGGATAAGAAGTCTAGAGAAAAGGAAGATTAAAAAAATAAAGAGAGCTGTAAAGAGCAAAAGGAGAGATATTCAATTTGAGAGCGAGGGGCTATAAACTTCCCTGAGTGTTTTATTTGCATGGGCAACGTTTGTGCTTGTCAGGATGGTTTACTGACTTCATTTGAGCAGCCATCTGCACACAGTGGTCTGCCGTAGCGGAGTGTGCACTCACTCATTATCACCTTTTGCATGATTGAAGTGGTTAAACTTGTCCAAATAGAGGAGGAAGGGAAGAGAGGAATGACAGAGTGTGAGGAAGAGAGCAGCACACACACACACACACACATACACTCGCCTACTGAAGCATCCTCACATACAAACTAGTGACATATCAGTTTATCGAGAATGTTTGGTAAACAGCAACATTATGGCTGATCTATTTCCCCACTTCTGGATGTGAATCAAATTGAAATATCACAAGAATCCTACCAACAGCGCCAGCACAAGAAAGGTGACAGCTTGGCTCTGGTTCTGATGTTGCACATAATCTTTGCAGAAGCGGCACTGGTCCTGAGAAGCCACTGAAGCTTCTCCACATGCTAAGCATTAATTAAACATCTTCAAACTTGAGAACTTAGTTTTAGTTCACCCCAAAATGGCAATCCCATCATGATTTTCTCACCATCATGTGGTTCTAAACTTACAACTTTCTTCCTTCTGTAGAAAACAAAATGACACTTTATGAAGAACGATCTTACTGCAGTTTTCCATGCAACACACGGTGGACGGTGGGGACAAAAATGGAACCGTAAAAGCAAGAAAATTACACTTTTGACAGTAATTATATTTTAACTATATAATTAACTGTTATTGTTCCTTATACAAACATACAGGAGGAATAAATGATGCTAGAAAAGAGAAGCCTATACCATGGCTGACGGGCCAGAAGTTGGCACTTGATTTGTTCTGCCATACATAACAAAAGTAGGTGAGAAACATGACATTTAAGCATATCTTCACTTCTTTATATATAGCTCTTTACTAAATGGTCAGTATATATACTGCTCAAAAAAAATCAATAAATAAAGGGAACACTAAAATAACACATCCTAGATCTGAATTAATTAAATATTCTTATTAAATACTTTGTTCTTTACTTAGTTGAATGTGTTGACAACAAAAATCACAAAAATTATCATTGGAAATCAAATTCATTAACCCATGGAGGTCTGGATTTGGAGTCACACTAACAATTTAAATGAAAAAACACTGCAGGCTGATCCAACATTGATATAAAGTCAAAATGAGGCCTGTATGACCTCCATACAACGCCTGGGCATATTCCTGATGAGGTGGCGGATGGTCTCCTAAGTCTGCGGTGCAACGTTGTGTTGGTGAATGGAGCGAGACAAGATTATCCCAGATGAGCTCTATTGGATTCTCATCTGGGGAACGGGTGGGCCAGTCCATAGAATCAATGCCTTCATCTTGCAGGAACTGCTGACACACTCCAGCCACATGAGGTCTAGCTTTGTCTTGAATTAGGAGGAACCCAAGGCCAACCGCACTGGCATATGGTCTCACAAGGGGTCTGAGGATCTCACCTTGGTACCTAATAGGGCTGGAGGATTTTATCGATTCTGCAATATAAATCGATATTTTTTTCCTAAGAAAGTATCGATTTTTAGCCCTGAGTATCGATACATACTAGGGTTGGGTCGATAGACGATGTCATCGTCCATCGC
>JAUMHP010000040.1:7734018-7744408 GCA_032361065.1 Enteromius trimaculatus | reverse complement strand
TCAATTCAAGTAAATGAAACACTCACAAGATGTCACCAAAATCACTCCGTCTCTTTTAAATCTATCAGAAAATGATGTATCTGTATCGAATTATATAGAATCGTATCGAATTATATAGAATCGTATTGTTTGCTAAATATCGTGATATATATCGTATTGTGAGCTGAATATCGTGTATCGTATTGTGAGATTAGTGTATCGCTACAGCCCTAGTACCTAATGGTAAGCAGGCTACCTCTGGCTGTGCGGCCCTCCAAAGAAATGCCACCCCACATCATTACTGATCCACTGCCAAAACTGTCATGCTGGAGGATGTTGCAGGCAGCAGAACAATCTCCATGGCATCTCCAAACTCTGTCACATGTGCTCAGTGTGAACCTGCTTTCATCTGTGAAGAGCACAGGACACCAGTGCTGAATTTGCCAACCTTGGTGTTCTCTGGTAAATGGCAAACATCCTGCACAGTGTTGGGCTGTAAGCACAACCCCCACCTGTGGACGTCAGGCCACCCTCATGGAGTCTGTTTCTGACCGTTTAAGCAGACACATGCACATTTGTGGCCGGCTGGACATCATTTTGCAGGGCTCTGGCAGTGCCCCTTCTGTTCCTCCTTGCAGAAAGGCGAAGGTAGCGGTCCTGCTACTGGGTTGTTGCCCTTCTACGACCTCCTCCATGTCTCCTGATGTACTGGCCTGTCTCCTGGTAGCGCCTCCATGCTCTTGACACTACGCTGACACACAGCAAACCTTCTTGCCACAGCACGCATTGATGTACCATCCTGTATGAGCTGCACTACCTGAGCCACTTGTGTGGGTTGTAGTCTTTGTCTCATGCTACCACTAGAGTGAAACCATCACCAGCATTCAAAAGTGACCAAAACATCAGCCAGAAAGCATAGGAACTGAGAAGTGGTCTGTGGTCACGACCTGCAGAACCACTCCTTTATTGGGGGTGTCCTACTAATTGCCTATAATGTCCAACTGTTGTCTATTCCATTTGCACAACAGCATGTGAAATTGATTGTCAATCAGTGTTGCTTCCATAGTGGGCAGTTTGATTTCACAGAAGTGTGATTGACTTGGAGTTACATTGTGTTGTTTAAGCATTCCCTTTATTTTTTTGAGCAGTGTATATATATTTTTATACATTTAAAAAAAATTATATAGTTATATAAGAATATAAAGCAATGTTCACTTTTGGCTCATGGGCCCTTGGCTCATTGGCCTTTTGCATTAAAAAGTTTGGACACCTCTGCTATAGATTATTCATTTTTAGGTGAACTATTCCTTTGACAGCTAGGTTGCTCTTTACAGTGACAGGAAGCGAGCAGATATTGTCAGCCAACTCAATTCCTAAGTACTTTTGACATTCCTTCTACAGAAAAAAATGGATCATTTTGTCTGTGTGACAGAGAGTAGCTATTGTTTCAGGCCCTTGAGTGGCTCTGGTAATATTTTCACAAATCAGTGGCCTTTCTGAAGCCAGCTGGAATACTGAATCCCTCATGTTCTAACTGCCCTGGTTGATTTGAGTTCAGTTGTTAAGGAGCAGGACTAATTAGACATGGATTGCAATAACCCTCCCTCTCTCACTCTCCCCCTCTCTCTGGCTGGCTCATTAGCGTTCCTGCATTATTTAAACTAATGGAGCAGATTAGGTAAAGCACACACAATCATGCCGCTACTTAAACACAGCCTGCTGCAGCAGCTGGACACACTTGCTCCCTAAAGTCCCGAAGAACTATAGCAGATAGAATCATGGGATGTGGGTGGTGGCACTACAAATAGTGTGGGTTTCTTTAGGGCAGATTCAGGGACATCTAGCCATGACCGAATTGAACTATCGGTTTTAACAGTCACAGTGTTAAGAATATACATTACTTATCTATCTGAATGTGAATTGACAGGCAAACAAGGCAAACAAAATCGCTACACATGCTCTAAGATCTCACGATCCTTTCTCATCTACACAGCTCACTACATACATGGGCGTTTTTGATTGGTTTACAGTGCATGGCATGCTGTGCAAAGAGAGTAAAGTATTACCCTACGTGTTCACCGGAATAGAAACGCTCAATATCATGACTATAATTTGTGACTATTGGGAATTTAATGTTATTCAAAGAAGTCACTTATGCTCTTCAGAGTGAATAAAAAAATAAGTAAAGTAAAATTAAATAATAAAATATAATGCAATAAAAAAAAAAAAAAATTTAACATCTTTTTTAAATGTAATTATATTGTCCACAGCATGTTCTGTTGTCTTTCGCCTTTAAATCATAACATGGTAACGTGTGATTCGTGTCACTCACATTGTGTGTTTGAAAAAAAGAAGGAATAGTCCTCTGCTTTTTTCTAAGGCGCATTTTACCCCAGACAGTGAAGTGGGTGAACGAATGAAAATTTACAAGAGCAACAAGATTTGAAGCTCATGGCAGACGCCCAAGAGATTCGCGCTGTGATTGGCTAAACGTTAGTTCACTCAAATCTAATGAATAAATCAGAGAATACGGCCGGAAGTATTGGTGCTAGGTCAAAAAGGTGCGAGGGACAGAATCACCTGTTTCTAAAAGTGCAAGACGCAAGACGCATTTGCAATCTGATTTAACTATAGCATTAATATAATGCAATTCAGTCACTGAATCTACCAAAAACCTAAGTTGGTCATTTGTGACAGATGTCACAACCTTCGCTTGTCTTCAGCTCACTGTGATGTGGCACTGCTGCCACTCGCTGATTTTCACTTCTCATTTGCACATGCATTTCGCAGACATTTGACGCACACCACTTGAGCCTCTCCGTTGTCAATTCCACAATCCCTGGCACCAAGTTCCAACAGAGAATGAAGTGGAAACACCCGCGCACTCCATACCAGTGGACACGTACGCTGAGAGGGCAGTTCTGCACTGAGACATTGCAGAGGACACACACGTGTGAGGCCTGTAGTAAACACAGATGTCACAGAGTCAAAGCCATTGTTCCTCTGATTTGGCACTTAACACCAGCACAATGATTTTAATTACTCCTGCATCTGCTTGGCTCTCTGGCTTGTGTGTGTGTGTGTGTGTGTGTGTGTGTGTGTGTGGAAAAAATAAATAAAAATGTAGAGAAAAAAAACATTACCAGTGCAATCACTGTAGAACTTGGTTAAGGAATTAAAAGAACGGTTCATTCCTATACTGTTGTTAAGATTGCATTATCATTATTTGAATTCACTTTTAGTTAATACTACCATTATTGTTGTTGTTGCTGATTTATTCATTCAAAACACAAATCATTACAAAGGTAACATCAACTACTGCTTTTAATTTCTAAAGGAGTTCAACTGAGAACTAGCCTATAGTTTTTGGCTCACTCATTTTGAATAAATGTAGGCTGAGTCAGCTGCGGAAGCTGGGTTACAAAAGGTTTCTGAGCATCCAAAGCCTTTCTCAATCGAAAAGGATCAGCCGGTAATTCTTTGCCAAGGAAATGCAGGGGAGAAATGGAAAAAAGGGAGATGAATCATCCAAAAACTCATTACTAACTGCCTTGTGAATTATTGGGAGGTTTTCCCTCTATCAATACTACATATATGTTACTACCCCACTAACAACATTTAGGCTGATGGTTTTTACAGTTATATTGCTGCCTGTAAACGCAGTGACATTTCTGAGGGAGCTGCTTTCACCCGTATAAATCATCAGTCATAACTATAAAGTGAATTACTTACTGACAAGATTCATCTTGACATTGTACAGGGGGTCAAATAGGATGAAGGCAGGATGTTTGAGCCCCGTATCCGTGTCTGCGTTCGCTTTCAAGCGCAGCTTGACTTTTTCCCCCGTTACCGAACAGAGCGAGTCAACTTGACCTTGAAAGGCCGAGGACACCTTGAATGTCAAAGTAGCTTGGCGCTGCAGCTTGTGAATTTCCTCTAACCCTCGCAAAACCCGGGAGCATATATTCCTATTATCAAACCAACCCAATAGGGGAGATGGAAAAAGACAATGGGAGACACTACTGCGTATTAGATTGCAAATGCAATCGAGCCGGGGTCAGGCAGAATGCTTTCCCTTCCCAACAACATCATGAGCTAAGAAACGAGGAACCAGCTAGGATGAAATCTACAGGAGGGGTACAGAACCACATAAGCCATCACCCAAACGTGCGATGTGGCGCACGATAACGCTACGAAAGAAAGACAAAAATAAAGAAAAAAACAGAGTGTGGCAGGGAATGCAAGAGCAATGGGAGAGCAAACAGACTACAGTAATAACCCCATTGCACCAGGCAGCATGTGTTCTCTTCCCTCGCCGGAGCCGAGAGCTGTGGGCCGCGACTAGCGCAATCCTCATTTACAATGACCTGCTTGCATAGAGGGAAAACAGCAGCATAAATGTGATGAACACAAAGAAGGTGTTGGGAGGGGGGCACAAATTGCCCACGGGTGCATAAAATGAAACTGTGCAGCCACAGGTGCAATAATATCCTCATGACTAGCAGGCTAATGCGCTGCTCACCCTCACCTGAACCGGAGAGGTCGAGGCAATGAATCAACCAAACCTGGCTAAGACTGAGCGCATCCTCCATTTGTGTAAACAAGCCCCTATAAATAAATGATCGTTGTGGGCTTATCTGCAGAGCAGGTTTTCTTTTCTCTGGCACGCTCGTTCTTTTTTTTTTTTTTCAGGTGCATTATGCATGTTAATTGGATTGCTCGGCATCAACTGCTTAAGATGAAGGTGCGTGTGTGTGAGTACTTGCATGAGACCGTATGATTTACAGCTGCCAGTGGCAGTTAGAGAAACCAAGCTCCGGTGGCGAGTAGGATAGAGAACTGCCAGTCTGTCACGGTTACTGTGTGGCAAATCAGACTGTAGCTCATTAATTACATGCGTCTGTTTTTCATAGCAGAAAATGTGCCACCGCACTGTAATACTGTCATTCTGACTGTATTACACTCGAGCTCTCATTCAAGCATCGCTATTCTGGCACGCCACTGCTGAACCTACCAAAATAAATTAGATTTTACACAAATCACAAGCTTACAGTTTCAATTTATTACAATGATAAAAAAAGACAGTGTTTTAGACAGTGAAATAGAACTAGCTTACTATTGTCCTCGCTTCACTGGCTGCACTCAAAAACGAACACATAGCACAACAAGAGCTTACTTAATCATTTACATCAAGCATCAAATCAGATACCTTTTTACTTACTAAATTTACAGAATATTTCAGATTGCTAACTGAATAAATCTGCCTCGACCACTCAAATGAAAGTGACTACTGTATTTAAAATCATCTTTACTGACTGTTGTTTATAATGTGATGGGCAACTTTTTTATAGCGTTTTTTCTGCTTTATGCTAAAAGGGCCAGATTATTGATCCACATCTACAAACCTTTTACACCATCTAACTCCATTCCCTTTTTATTTGTTTTTAACGATTTTATTAACTATAACACATTTTTAAAATCAAATGGAAGACATTTCGCATTTATTTTAAATTTCTGCCATTAAAAAATGTTTAACGTGAGTCAAAAGTATCAATTATTATATTAATGTAAATAATTATTATCATTCAAATAGTATATTAAATGAAAATATACACTCCCAAGTTTCACAAAGAAGGCTTAGGTCTAACGTTAGTCCTAGACTTACTTGTAAGTCTGAGCTGTTTCAACTAATCTTAAAATATATCAGTGCCTTTGTTTTATCTTAAGATGCAATCTTAAGGTAATGTTCTTTTCTAAAGCACGTTTATAAAAATTACCTAAACGTCCTAATTGAACCTATGGCCTAATCCTGGCTTAGTCTAAACCCTGTGGGCCAGTTTCCCGGATAGGAATTAGATTAAACCAGGACTAGATCTTTGTTTAATTTAGGACATTTAATAATATTTAGAAACATGTCTTACAAAAATGCATTATCTGTGAGCATTTTAAGACCAAACAATGGCAATAATGTATCTTAAGATATCTCAGTGCAAGCTTTTTCCAGTTTAGACAGCTCTTAACATTTATTTTAGGACTACTCTTAAACCCTGTTCGGGAAACCGCCCCTTTATGTGAAAGCAGACCGTAGTGTCTTAATTGTTAAGATTTTTATAAAGCATTCTTGTCGATCCACCAAGTCACATTTTAAATTGTGTGGCAAAAACAGCAGAAGGGCTTATTGAAAATGATCATTCGTTTTCTGTCAGAAGGTTGCAAAAACTTTCCAATGACAGCTAACGTTAACTGTGCAAACCAGCGAAGCTCCTGATCTGAAACTTGCAGAGCTCAAGTTTATTTAGTGAAATCGTAGCCTTTTGAAGTTTAGCAAGTCTTGTCATTCTGACCCTAAATTAAAGACCTCTTATAATTACGACTTGTTTTGTACCATTTAAAACCCGAAGAAAATAGTTCAGTTCAAACATGTCTGTCATCCATTTGGGAAAAAAAGTTTTGTTTAACGTTACTATTAATTTTACCTTTGAAATTTGAGGCAAAACTCCGGCGTCCACGATGTTGTTGAGAAGTGATGGCGATTTAAATAAAATGCAGATTTCTAAACATATGGATATCCCGCTAAACTAGGTAAAATTATAATATTTCTACCATCTCGACTTTCATTTATTAAGCTAGTGAATGTTTACATGAGAGTCCACGTCCTACTACGCTGGAATGAATACGTGAAGCGGCTGGAAACTAGCGACCTCACCTGGTTGGAGATATTATTAACATCATAAACTGAAGGTAATCTTCACGTGACTGACTTTTCAAATGTTTTACGGCCGACAGTTAAAAATAATATTTTAGAAAATATAATAATAATAATAATAAATAAAGAAAGAAATTACTAAAACCTAAAAATGACATCTATTAATAAATGTGATATTTATAACCTGCATAAAACTATTAACAATCAATTCTGCAATTTACCAGTATGCAAATTACTCTAGTAATGTAAGGTATATTAAAAATTCCACCCCAGCGCAGATTTGCATTTTTTTTTTCTCTGTCGTAAGTGTGTGTGATTAATGATATGTTTGTATACATAAAAAACAAGACCCACAAGTATCCCCAGCACAAAAACAGATATTTTATAGTAAACATTGTATCATTGTTAAAGGTAAATTCACAAAAGAGACAGAAACAATGAAAAAAGTAAAGGCTGTTTCAATCAGAGCCCCCTTAGAGGCACATTCACTCGCTATATGTTCATATGGCCAAGTTGTGATAGAGCGCGACCCCATCATCCCGTCCCACTCTCATGATGCTGTTTACACTGCGCTGCCATTAACGGCCGGTGGAGAGCACTAACCTGGCTATTATTGCTGCCCTGGGCTGGCCCTGAGTCTCTGGTCCCGGGTCAGCCCTTACGCCCACATACTGGACAGCTCCAAGTCTCCCATCAGCCGAGGAGCAGTGGAGGTCAGAGTCATTTTTTTTTTTTTTTTGAGAAAAGGCTATTAGAGGGAGAGCATGTCTTTTCTCATTATGGCCTCACGTGCCTCCCTGGCCGCCTGCGAGCTGCTGGGTTGAGATCAGCGATGCTCACAGAGCAACAGTTACGAGTGCAGTCAGTGAGGGTCCATTGCACAGTTACTGGAGCACTTCTTTGCAGATATTCTTTAAGAAGAATGAATGCAAGTTAGACAGCCTCCCACCAGGATCAAGCCACAAAAATGTGGAAAGCAAATGTAGCGCATACAGCAATTAATTACTTCAGCCTCCATATTCAGCTGTGATCTTATAATTGCGCGGCCCCTGTAATCATACTCCTTAACTTCGGCCATCAGAGAACTGTAAAATAAACAGTGACCTCTGAATTCTGTTTCAGTCATCAAAATGGCAAGCTTTGTTGTTTTCTTTCCAAGTTTTTCCTTTCTCTTTCCCTCGTTCTCCATCACAGGCATGACACTACTTACTTTTAGCCATCAAAGCAGAGCCAGGGGTCATTCAATTACAGCTTTAAATAGACTGATTTAATTGTTGGCCCTATTCTCATTAAAATGCTAATGGAGATTGTAATTAATAGATTAGGTATGAACATTGAGGGGAGCAAATGACAAAATAATAATTAAGCGTATGATAACAAAGGGCCTTAAGCAAAGCTCTCTAAAAATATTATGAACATTTAGCAAATAATAAACATGTCACAATCCTAAGAGGATCATAACATAGTTAAATGTGTTTTGCTAAATGCTTGAGATACACAAATATTCCCAATGTATTGCTTGGTATTAGGTTCCATTTGAGAATGAAGTGCATACATTTAAAAAAAAAAAAATCAGACACGTATTAACAAGAGATGACTGCACAGATCAACAACTACATGCATCCCAAAAAATAGGATGAAATCGAATCCCATTACTTAAATCATGCAAGACTGCAAAGACTAGCTTCCTAGTGCGAGGAGCTACTTTTTATTCATTGCACACATTTCGGTCCTAACGGCGAGCCTGTGGATGTGAAATATCTTGATATAGTTCCATTTGTGTTTCTCGCTACAATGAACAGAAATGATGAAATTTCTTGAGTGGACAACCAGTTTGTAATCAATAAAGCTCCTAATGTCTAACTGTTTCACAACCAATATCCACAGGTATTGCAAAATGTAGATATACACTGGAAACCATTTTTTTCTTTCCTTGCACTTTCAAATTACAATGCAAACAAACAGCATTTACACGTACTGTATGGCTTTGCAGTCTGTGTGTTCGTAATACAGTACATAATATAGTTTGAATATTTGTTTTTAGAATGAAGTAATGATACTTCAGCTATATATCATAAATAGCAGGTGCTCTATAAAGTGCAAATATAATACTGCACCTCACCTCTCTTTAAAAAATTCTTTTTGAATTCGTATTGAATTCTGTCCATCCTTGACTGAAAAAAGCTGAGTGGAGATGGAGGAGGATGTGGTGGGTCTACAATTCACCTCTCGAGTGAGAAACATTTCAAAGGAGGCTGTGGATGTTGGTGTTCCACATCAGCCACTCGAAGCAGACAAAACACAATATGCAATTGTGATTCAAGTAGAAAGCCAGAAGTTTATGTAAAGCCTTTTTGAGAAAAAATAGCACTTGACAAGAGCCGGCCAGGTGTCAGTTTTTACTTTCAAATACCACGGCTATTGAAACGACGTGAAATCTTATTAATTGTCAACTTACATAACTGTGTGGTCCACCCTCTTCGTGTTTCGAGATAATAACATCTTTATTGGATTAGTTTCTGCTCTCATTCCTTAACAGAAGTAATACTGTTATTAAGCACTATGTGTGCTGTATTACTTGTTTTTCCAGGCATGAAGCAAAAAAATAATTAATAGCATTCTAGCTGAAATTAAAAAGTATAAAGATACATAAAATAAACTAATAATATTACATTTAGCTAGAAGCCCATTACTCAAAAAAAGCAGGAGGCTCATTGTCTGTTCTAATGCATTATACATGGCTGGGTTAAATGTTGAGAATGAGAGGCTTGTTAAGCCTGGACCGGAGAATCCCATGAGGGGTTTGCCATAATGAAATCCTCAGCTTGTGTATAATACCGGACATAAGACATTTATTCCACTCCTGAATTTACTTACTCCTTCTTAACACAGGCATCTTGAGAACTTAGAGGGAGGAATAGTATTAACCCAAGAATTATGCAATTATGAGAAATGATGGTGAACAATTCATTTGTAGTGTTTGGAGACCAATGTAGTTAATGCTTAGGAAGATGGTAACAGATGATTCATAAATGATTTTAGCCTTACACTTCAACTTATTTTCTCTTTAGCACATAAAGCATGGTAAATGTGTGGAAGATAACACCAACAAGTGTATACCATCAGTGCTGAGGAATTGTAGCCTGAGGCAAAAGAGAGATCATAACAGTACTCGTGTTTATTCTCAGAGATGTATTTCTGGATTTCGATGTCACACCATAGCATTAGCTTAAAGGGTACTTCAACGCATGGTAATCAAAAGCACAACGTGAAAACAGACTCTGAAATAACGAGAAAAAAAAAATGGATTTTATAAATTCCCCAAATCTGACTTGCTATGGCTTATTCAACCATCTTCCCATAGGACATTTTCCTGTTTAAAAACAGAACAAATCAGAAAAGAACACATGGGGCTCAAATGTATTTTCAAAAGTTAAACTGTTTAAACCCCAAAAAAACCTTACGGAAGTTCTAAGCAGTCATGTATTCTTATTTTTTTTCCGTCTTGTTTTCTCGTGATCACGCCTTATTTTTCTCGTTATCTCAACATACAGTAAGAGTTGTTTTCTCGTTATCACAACCTAATTGTCTTTGCGCGTCCGGCATAAGAACACCAGGCAGCATTATCTGCACGCTGCTGAAATTATAGAAATATACTATTTAAAACGTATTTTTTGTTGCCTTGTTATGTCTATAGGCAGCCTA